>SADC01000009.1:0-76270 GCA_004194705.1 Ditylenchus dipsaci | reverse complement strand
TTAAAAATCTGTCAGATAATCTGACCGATTATCTGGCAGAAAATCTGTCACATTTTCTGCAGAATCGTGCCCTGCATACGAGCGCAGAAAAAGCCGATTTGCAGCAAAAAAAAAGCCGATTTGCAGCAAAAAAATCTTTTTGCAGCGAAAAAAAGACTTTTTTCAGCAAAAAAAAGTTTTTTTGCAGCAAAAAAAAGACTTTTTGCATCCAACTAATTTTTGCAGCAAAAAAAAGTCTTTTGCAGCAAAAAAAAGCTTTGTCCCCTCAAAACTGCATTCTAGTGCATTTAAAAATAAACAAAACGCCAAGAATTTCAAAAAAACTTTTACTGCGTTTTCTAAACATTTTAGCTTTCAGATTACTTTGCTTGAATTCAGACAAATTTATTGCAACCTGGACAATTACAAATCAAAAACTTTCACATCAAACAAAATGGTTCTCACAAAAAGAGTCTTCTAATATTTTCTTGAGGTCTTCATTCTTTAACGCATGCAGGAAGCCTCCTTTCATCACCATTAACTTTGCAGCGCAGCTTCTATTGACTGCTCAGACAGAAAACCCCAGAAACGATGCTTATCCATGAACTCACTAACGTGTTGGCGAAGAATGTGGCACTTTGAGTGACTGGCATTTGAGGAAAGCAAGTCTAAAGAGACATTTTTTTACGCTAACTAGATAAATAATGTAAGACGTACCGTCATTGTTTCAAAGTATTCTTTAGACCACATTTTGAATTTCGCAATTTCAGCATCTGCAATCAGCAATTTCAGCACACGATTGTCCTTCAGTAGAGACTGAGGGAAGCACCCAACATCATGCAGACAAGCCCTAAACACTTCAAATTTTGGCTTTAGAGTAGAAAGGAAGGATATCACCTTCCTCCAGCGTGACGTTGCCCCAGTCTCGTCTCTCAGCAAATTTCCCTAAATAACAGAATATCGGTATGGCATTGAATAAACAGATGCTTCAAGGGTCGGATCAAATACCTTGATTATAACCTTCTTCCTAAAAAAGAAATTGTACGGCTAGCCACGGTAGACTAAATAAGAAAACTTACTTTCCGGAGCAACACCAGTCAAGTCAAAGAGCTGGCACTGAGAATCTGATAATAAATGAGGTGAGGAAATCAAAACTTTGATGAGTCTTACCATGGGTTCTAGGTCGGTGTTCACATCAACTTCGAGCTTTTTTCGATTTGCCACTTCACGCAGATTCTCGGCATTTTTAGAGAACTAAAAACGATACTAATTTTTTTGCGGTCCATTTTCTGTTAGAAGCTTCCGAGTGTGGTTGTCTAATTTAGAGGAGTAGAACATAACCAAAATGTTTTCTCATTGCCTGTAAAATGTTGATGCAAGCTTTTTTGTCTGCTTTCAGCTCCTTGTATACGGCTTCAAGTTGTTCGATACGCGAAGGAACTTCAATGAGGTCTTGGCAAAGTCCCTGTATGAGATGAAGAGACGGCGGGAATGCAGTTATAAGGTTCAATTGGCAACAGCTGCATCCTCGTAACAGAGCGGCAATCTCTACGAAGCGCAGTAACTTGAGATGAAGTCAACGTATAATTATCCTGGGTGTAGAACGTGTGCCTACAAAAATAAACAATAACTGCTTTGAATTAGACTCAAGATATTACGTACCTCAGAAATCCCTGCTCTAATGAATAAATGGTCCTTTGCCCTGCCTTGCTTTCTTTTTCCAGTTGCAGCTGATTCTGTGTGGCCTTATCTTCTTCTGCTATCCTGAGCTTTTCATTAGCCTGCTTCACTAAAACAAAAGCTCTTTTAAGATATCAGGTAAAACAAGATAAAACAGCTTACGATGACGAAAAATTTACTTACATAGACGAGTTTTTCCTGCCTTCTTTGCACTCGCGATGGCATTTTCTTTGGCGCTCATCTTGGCACTTCTTGCTTGCATCAGAGTTCTTCTTGCTTCAGAAGTCCTTAGAATGCTAGCTTGCTTTGTTTCTAGCTCTTTCTGCACTGCAGTAGCGTGTCTTGTTCGGAGCATTAGGCTTGCCTGAAAACGCAAAAAAATATACTGTAATAAACGACAGACAAAAAGTGCAAAACCACATTTTTTTTCCACACGATCTTTATACAGTCGACTCTCTATATAACGTACCCCTCGGACCGACCCTAGGGGTACGTTATATAGAAGCGTACGTTATATAGAGAGTACGTTATATGGAGGGTCACTTTACCTTAAACCGGCAGCCGAACGTTATATAGAATGTTAACATGTTACATGGACATTATCTAGAGAGTTTTATTCAAATAACATCAAACAAGGTTAACATAAACGATTTCAAACAAAGAAAAAATAATCTTGAATCCTTTTCTGTTTCATGTTCTTGAAGCGTTCTTCAGCCAGAGCGTCGTCCATTTGATCAAACAGTTGAGAGTGGCTGGATTGGTGATGGTGTCGGCATAGCGCTGGAGGATTCTCTTGCTTGACTCAGCTCCTGGGCAGTGACTGGCGGCTCTTCTTCATCAATTTCCACCACTTCGGAGTCGCTATCCACTTCGGCTGCTTGAACTTCCTTGCTGCGACATCCTCAGCTATTTCGGCCAATGTGAGCGCTCCACCAGTTTCGAGAAGTTCATCCACAGCCAAGTATTCTGCGAGGTTGCCTTCCACTTCATTGTTTGCTTGGAGTTCAGCCCAAAGACGGTCCATATCGGCCAAGATGTTCTCGCCATCGTCTTCATCGTCTTCTTCGGCCTGAAATAGAACAATTATCAATTATCAACAATCAACAAGAAATCCAACCTCTTCAGTGATCACAAACCCGGCCTTTCGGAAACAGCGGCTCAATGTCTCTGGCTTGACGGCATCCCAGGATCGGCGGAGAAATTGGAGAGATTGGAGGAGATTGATCTTGTATTGGCGCTCGTCGTCGATGGCTGAGATTCTTTCACGCAGAAGGAAGCGCCTGTAGTGACTTTCATGTTCTCAATAATTCCTTGGTCGCAGGGCTGAAAGAAAATAATGTTTTGGAAAAAGCCCATCAACAAATATTGAAGGCAAACCTGAGACTCTGCTGTGGTGTTCGGAGGAAAGAATTTCAATGTGATATTCTCGAGCTTGATCTTTGTGTGGCCGCTGAAGTTGTCGAGGAAGAGCAAGACTTTCCGATTTTGGCGCTTTAGCTTTCGGTCCCATTCCTTCAGCCATGATTCGAAGATGTCCGCTAAAACAATTTAAACAATTAAAAGCAATTCGTACAATAAAAAATAAAATAATTTACCGGTCATCAAGCCTTTTTGTTCGCTTTGTACTGCACTGGAGGCTTGTTGTTTTTGAAGCATCTCGGCTTGGCGGATTTCCCGATCACCAGCAGCGGCAGCTTCTCAGTCCCAGACATGTTGGATCCGACCAGCACAGTGATTCTCTCCTTGGACTTCTTGCCGGATGTGCAGCGCTCACCTGTAAAAAAGATTAGAATCAAAGAATCAACAAATTAAAATCAACCAACCCTTGAAGGCCAGAGTCTTGTTTGGAAGAAGCTGCCAGAAGAGTCCCGTTTCATCGGCGTTGAAAACATCATCGGGTGAGAACTTGGAAATTGCTTCTCGAAGGATTTCTTGTTGCCAATTGCCCAAAGCTGCCATGTCGATTTCACCTGCCTCTCCCTGATTGGTGCGGAATGTGATCTAATGTCTGTGCTTGAACTTTGTGAGCCAACCTTCACTTGCCTTAAACCCTTCGATGCCGAGAAGCTCCGCCAGTTGCAATGCCTTTTCCTAAAACAAACAAGAAACTGTTAATGTAAATACAAATAATAAATCTTACCATCACCAAAGGACCCGTCACTGTCACATTCTGACTTCTGATAGTTTTGATCCAGCGCAGGACGGCCTCTTCGAGATCCTCATGCTTGACTGCTCTCAGTTTGGCTCGCTTTGCTTCTCTGCCTTCATCGATTGAACTGAGGATGGCTGCCTTGTTTGCAAGAATTGTTTGCACCGTTGATTTTCCCAGCTTGAATTGTGTGACGAGCTGGCTCAAAGACTTGCCCGATTCTGCAGCCACGATAATTTTCTTCTTTTCTTCCACAGTGATAACGCTGCGCTTCTTGCTTGGAGTTTCCATGACTAGCCTAAACAAAAAATAAATTAGAACTTCTAAAAATCAACAAAAAAGATAAAATAAACAATTTCGGATACACGAACAAAACACAGCAATGAAAAGAAAATACTTTCGTGGTGGGACAAAAATAAAAAATTTGAAATTTGTACGTTATATGGAGAGCCATTTCATTGGTCGGGACTTACCAAGGGGTACGTTATATAGAAGGGTACGTTATATAGAGTGTACGTTATATAGAGAGTCGGTTTGTTCTTATTTCATTCAGGCCAACTAAATACTGGCCAAGGGTACGTTATATAGAAGGGTACGTTATATAGAGTGTACGTTATAGAGAGAGTCGACTGTAGCAAAATGTAGCCTGTGTATTCAGGCCCCAGAAAAGTCAGAACGATTTTCGTAAAATCAGAATTGGAAAACTAGAGATCGTTTGAAGCAAACAACTGGCATTTTCTCGAGTAAAAATAGGGGTTTTCGCGTTTTCCATCTAACTTTTGTATAAAACACTCAAAATTTGTATTTTTTGTATACTTCCTTGGTACCAAAATGCAGAAAATGTACTCCTCTATCTCGTGTAAGGTTTACTTCAGAAATTTATTGTCAAAAAATCGGCGCTAATATCGATTAAGTCAAATAAATAGAAGAAAAATTTCGGAAATATTCATGAAAATCTCTTCTAGTTTTGAAATTCGTTAAGTTTATCGGGCAAGTGATAGCTTATTCGACAGCGCTGAATGTGGTGAGTTTTTTGACAATAAACTTACATGAGGTACAGCGAAAAAAGTAAAACCAGAAGTGCTGGATAAAATGAACTCAAAAACAACTGTTTTTCAAAAAATTTGATTTGGCGCCAAATTTTGCTAATGCACTAGAATGCAGTTTTTGAGGGGCCGTGCCATGGTTCTCTTCGATAACGAAGCCGAATTGGCCACATTTTTTCTAGCCTCGATGAACCATTCGACCGCTCGGGCCTTTTCTTCGGCGAGCTTTCGATTGCGGATTTTTTTATGCGGATTCCACATTTGCGGATTGTCATATGCGGATCTACAGAGTTGGATCCTACATTTGCGTACTCTCAAATGCGGATACACACTTGCGGATCCTACATTTGCGGATTATACATTTGCGGATTTTCTTACAGACTCCACATTTGCAGACTTTACATTCGCGGATTTTCAAATGCGGATTGCACAGTTGCGGATTATTCACTTGCAGGATCTAGTATTAAATTTGCGGACTTGTTAGATGCGTACTCTGCATTTGCGGATTTTCATATGCCTACTCAATTCTACTTTTCTTCTCCATAAATGACTTATTTTAGAGCTATTAAAGGAGAACAAACGAAAGAAACAAATTTAGGCGAATATGAAAAGATCCAGCCGTCCACGCTCTGATCAAGCTCTAGCAACAGATCAAGCAATCAGAGACCTTTTATTGACGTACGATACAAAAAAACCAGGGTTGGCAAGAGTTTTTCGTTGGCAAATGGTTTTTCAGGCCACATCTGAGTCCACCTTATTTTTTTGTGAAATTTTATGAAGGTTCGTATTGCTTCGATTTTTCCACTATAATATGCGCTTGCAAGATTTCGAAAAAAATAAGGAAAATGTCTTTAGATTTATATATAAAAATGTTAGATGCGCTGATAGAATAAGCTAGAAAAAAGCAATGAAGGTGAAAAAATGATTTTTTCAAAACTTTACTTGTTGGCCTGAAGCCACCTATTGACAACCCTGCCGCAAACGAAACCCTCTTTTATCTGAAATTCCTCCAATTATGCCTAATGAACAAAGGATTTGATACCTGGAATCTCTATATAGTATTTGAGACCGGGGCGTGTGTCACACTTTTGTGTTGAAGCGCAATTTTATGGTATTCTGATGTCTGATGTCTTGTCGGAAACCTCAAGTGTAACATCTTGCCTTTCTTTAAAGCACAAACATGTATGATTGAACTTGCTTCTAAAAAAAATTCCTCGCACTGCCCCCGCCCCCTCCCCTTCAATTAAAGATGGGGTAGGACTATACTTTAGTGCGGTTGCTCAAAAACGCGTTTTAAGTATTTTTTTCGACGTAATTCAATGTGAAACGTTCAAAAAACATGTTTTTAGGTGTGGGAAAAACCAAAAACCGAAAAAAAAATTTTTTGGAAAATTTTCATTTTTTGGTCTAAAATTGGTATTTTTCGGTCTTTTTCACAGTGTTCGATTTCCGGACAAGGCAAAAATATTGTGCATATTACATGTTTTTATTCTCGGATTCATTTCTAGGGTGAGCTAGTGTGCGCATCTCTAACTCTCAAGCCCCCTACGCCCCTCCGGGGGCGTAGGGGGCTTGGGGGCTTGGAGTTGAGATGCGCACACAAGCGCACCCTAGAAACCAAACACTCGATAAGCAAATTATGCATATATAACACGCATAATACTTTTTTTATGCAGTAGGCCCTGCAAATCAAAGCATGTTTATATTTCATTTTTGGTTCATTCATTTTTATTCAATAGTTGACAGTTAGAAGTCTTTGTCTTATCATAAATAGCTTATCTTATCAAAATTTAAAAATTTGCCTTGGTCCCCCAAGGCAAAAACCAAAAAAACACGAAAAAAATTTTTTTCGGTTTTTGGTTTTTCCCACACCTTAAAACTAGGGTTGGCCTCCCTCCCTCAACCCCCCCCCCTCCCCCCCCTCCCCCCGCTTTTCGACCAAATTTTCCTCACGACAAGTGTGCTACGTCTCTGCCAGTTCAAAATTTCAAGAATGTTGTCAAAGAAAGGGCCGTTGAGACAATGGAGGTTTGAATTGGTTTATTTGTTTGATCCTTCCTCATGATTAATTGTTTAGAAGCCGTCACAGATCTTCAATTAATTGCTCAAGAATGTTCCGGAAGTTGTGCAGGCGTTGGTGGACAAAGTGCAGGAAGGCTCGTCATTGGAAGAACAAGAAAGCGTGGCAGAGTGGAACCGGCGGCTATTAATGGAATGGTCTTTGAAATCCCAGAGGCGGTCAAGACCTACAAGTTTGCTCAGAACGTTCCGGAACTCTTTTGGCTTGGAGATGAATTTGATGAATAACAAAACAGTTTAGTGCTTTTTATTCACAGATGACCACTGGCAATGAATTTGTTTTAGGATTTTGCTTTTTGGTCGAGCCAGCAACAAGAATTGGTCGAGTCAAATGAAGGTAATGAAGGCCAATTGTTGTTGAATTGTTATCTTATTTATTTTTGTTTGTGTTCTACCAATAAAATCATTTGTTTATAAAATTGTTACAAAAGAACAGAGAACAAAACAAACAGACGCTTTTCGAATAAACGAACTTTTCGAACAATTTTCGAACAAACGAACTTTTCGAACAAACGAACTTTTCGAACAAACGAACTTTTCGAACAAACGAACTTTCGAACAAATGAACTTTTCGAACAAACGACGCGTACCCCTCCCGTCACCCCCCGCAAAAAATCCCAGTCGAAAAAAACTCTCGGATGAGGTCATTTTCAGAACGGCAGCCGAGAAGGGTCATGATTTATCGAACCAGATGAGTGGCAATATCGTAGCTTTGACTTCAGAAGTGTTTCAAAAGCCTTCAGATTCATTCTAGACTGCTGTTTCGAAAATTTTCAGTCCCGAGGCTTGTAAATTAATTAGGCACCCCCGCCACTGCCCCCCGCTCACAGCTTCCTCCCCCCGCTCCTCCCCCCCGCAAAAAAAATTGGCCACCTCCCCCCCGCTTCTCCCCCCCGCAAATTTTTTTAGTCTAATCTCCCCCCCGCACCCCAAAAAGCGGAGGGGGGAGGCCAACCCTACTTAAAACATGTTTTTTGAACGTTTCACATTGAATTACGTCGAAAAAAATACTTAAAACGCGTTTTTGAGCAACCGCACTAAAGTATAGTTTAGCCAAAGATGGTGGATTTTAACCTGGATTCAGGGTGGATTTTCGTGTTCAAGTCTAATTTTCTGCCATTTTTCGCTAACCGTTGTCGGATATCTCTGAGAAGCCCTCAATTATAAAATCTTAGTTTTCTTTTAAGCAAGAACATATCTGATTAAACTTGTTTCTTAAAAAAGGTTTCGTTTGCTTCTTCATTGAAGATGGTAGATTTTAGTCTGGATTTTTATTACTCACTGTGACTTGAACCACCTGGATTATAGCTGAACCACATTGAGCGACCTTGAAACACCTGGACGGTACCTGAACCATATGGAGAGCACCGGAACCACCTGGAGGGTACTTGAATCGGCGGTGCTTGAACTATCCATTTTGACCATTTGAAATTGATTTAGGGCTGTATTGGGGCGGAGATGGACCAAAAAGGAGGCCAATTTAGTGTGAAAGAAAGGTGTTGAACATTTTTTGTTAACTGCGGCCTACCGCATAAATAAGCTCTAGTATGCATACATTTTTTATGCATCCAGAGTCACTTTCGAGTGATTCGCGTCTAAGGTATATGGGTGTGCATATCTCAACCGCTAGCAACCAAGCCCCTGCGCCCCCGAAGGGAGCGCAGGGGGCTTGGTAGGTTAGACATGCGCGCACTCACTTACCTTAGACAAAATTCCGAGCAAGACTCATGATCAAAAATGCATATAGAGGCTGTTTTTGCCAAGTCCCATGTTCAAAAACATGGTAAAACAGGTAAAAAGTCGAAATTTCAAAAAGCTCAAAATTCAATTTTTTCTTGACCAGAACTTAAAAATAATGTCTGTTTTGAGCTCCTGAGGCTTTTTTAGGTCGATATTGGGTGTTTAGAAACACTTTTAAAAACAGTTGATTTAGGGGGGGGGGTGGGTTATATCCAAGTAGGGTCGAAATTTTATCTGTCAGATAAACATAATTTGAATTTATCTGATAGATAAATTAATCGGTTTAGATAAATTTATCTGTTCTGCGCACCACGGTGCCCGGGAATTGAATTTTTTTTCCCTAATGATCGAACTTCTGTACGGATTTTTAAACTTGTTTTCTAACAAAACTATACCTAAAATTAAATTCTAGGCCTTGTTTTGTTAGAAACCAAGTTGAAAAATCCATACACAAGTTCAATGATTAGGAAAAAAATATGAATCCCCGGGCACCACCTCTTATTAGCGTGGGTATGCCCATTTAAGTGTTCGAAAAGATCGATATATTTTAATCGTACGCCGTTGAGGCTAATTCAGCCATTTATTTCTGAAATGTATAAGTCTGCAAATGTCGCATCTGCAAATGTCGAGCTGCAAATGTCGCGTTTGTAGATGTGGGTTTGCAAAATTACTGTTTACTAAAGCAAGGGTCCAAGTTATACACATGAAAACCTTCAAATATGACCTCAAACTTAAACTCTAAAAACATGAACACCTTGGAGTTTGAGTTAGAGCTCTAGTTCAAGTTCGAGTTCGTGTAAGAAGTGTTCACATACCCGAAAATCCGAACTCAAACTCGAGGTACGAGCCATATTCTAAAGTTCACCTTTTTCACGTCTTTTCATATTGTCCGAAAAGGTTTATTTTGGGAAATTGTGTAATCTTGTAGGGAAAATTAGAAAACTCGTGAAATTTGACTAGAAAAATGAGTTTCAGGCTTGAAATGGCCTGTAGTTTTGATATTTCATCCAATTTTTCAGAGCAGACCTTGGGCTGAATTTTGGTATAAAGCTCCTTACGAGGATACGATTCCCGACCTTTCCGATACTATTGAAATTTTGTGAATTTTTTTCTCTTGCATTAGACGTAAAGTCTGCACTCTCCGTTCCGGTGTTGCTTTCAGAGTAAATACATTAGAGGAGGGATGCGGCTCTTAGAGGTATTTTATTTTGGCTCAAACTGTTTTACCCCGCCAAATTACTGATTTACCCCGCCAAATTATTTTTTTACCCCGCCAAATTTGAATTTTGAGCAAAATACTCGTTTACCCCGCCAAATTACTGATTTACCCCGCCAAATTTGAATTTACCCCGCCAAATTTGAATTTTCGGTGAAATACTGCAGTAAATTTTGCGGGAATTCAGATTTTATAGTCAAAAATGACTTGGATCGCTCAAAATCCCACCCCCGAGTGGCCATAAGCCCCTGAAAGTTGGTTTTTTGGGGGTTTACTAAAGGGGGGGGGTAAACTTTTTGCGAAAAATCGATTGAGCGGATCAGATTTCAGGTCCGATGGGCTCAATCGCTCAGGATTCCACCCTTAACCATTCTCAACCATCTTAAACCACCCTAAACCATCCCAAACTGCTTCAGACCAGTATCTAACTACCCTAAATCAGTGCTTAGGTTGGTATAAGATGGTTAAGAATGGTTAAGGGTGGAATCTTGAGCGATTGAGCCCATCGGACCCGAAATCTGATCCGCTCAATCGATTTTTCGCAAAAAGTTTACCCCCCCCCTTTAGTAAACCCCCAAAAAACCAACTTTCAGGGGCTTCTGGCCACTCGGGGGTGGGATTTTGAGCGATCCAAGTCATTTTTGACTATAAAATCTGAATTCCCGCAAAATTTACTGCAGTATTTCACCGAAAATTCAAATTTGGCGGGGTAAATTCAAATTTGGCGGGGTAAATCAGTAATTTGGCGGGGTAAACGAGTATTTTGCTCAAGATTCAAATTTGGCGGGGTAAAAAAATAATTTGGCGGGGTAAATCAGTAATTTGGCGGGGTAAATTAGTTACAGCCTTTTATTTTTTGAATATTTTAATTGCCTTAAATATGCAAATTCTTTCTCGTTTCCTCGACCAAAAAAGAGTCCAGAGTACATCATTCTTTCTCCATTCTAATTTCTGCAATACGTGAGATTGAGAAATTTATTGTTTACCAATAACAAGAAGGTTGGATCAATAGAAAGAGAGAAACAAAATATTGTTTAATAATAATATTGGGAGATGGTTTGATTGATAAGTGGTGCACCCGTACAGACTGGATGTGCCAATGAAGTGCCTTCCCCATATCTGCCCTTTCTTTGGGATTCTGAGTGCTTGTGCACTGGAATGGCGGTTGTAAAGTGCATCCGCTCTGTTTCTCTTCTGCTTATCTTTTATGATAATGCGAGTGCATTTGGTTGCTTGTCAACTGTATTCCCTACCAGATTTGACTGATGGGAAATGTCGATTAGGAAAGAGGGTTTCGTCGTTGTCTCTGCTTGTGTGCATGTAAGGGGAAAGTAGAATAATGATGATGATGAAAACTGGAATGAGACGAAGAATTGTTGAGTATATCGTATTTTGCAAGATAATTTTAGTATTTTCTAGTCATTTGCATGGATGTTTTTGTGGGCAGAGTGTTACCTTTCTGATTTTATTTACAGTCGACTCTCGATTTAAGGACACCCCCAAAAGTTCGTTCCCCAGCTGGGTCCGACACTTTTTTTAGCTCGATTTTCGAAGCTTTTTTAAAATTCTGTTTCGACAGTCTGGTCGCAAATATTGCAAGGATGTCGATTTTGCCGATCGTTTTTTCAAAATCCAAAAATTTTTTCTTCTTAAAAAGCAAAACCTCGATTTAAGGACAGGCTTTTTCTAAAATCCCTGTCCTTAAATCGAGGGTTTGCTTTTTTAGAAGAAAAAGTTTTTGGATTTTGAAAAGCGATCGGCAAAATCGGCATCCTTGCGATATTTACGACCAGACTGTCAAACAGAATTTTAAAAAAGCTTCGAAAATCGAGCTAAAAAAAGTGTCGGACCCAGCTGGGGAACGAACTTTTGGAGGTGTCCTTAAATCGAGAGTCGACTGTATGTGATCTTGTGACAACGGAAAAGTTCTAGTGTAAAGTTCTAGCGAAGTGTATAAAAAAACGCATGCTCCTTGGGTAGAATTAGCACTCGGGACTATTTTTGCAGCACCTCTAGCCTTTCTTCTTTACAGAAGGGCGGTGAAAGTCGCTCAGTGTTCAAAGCTATCAGATGATTTAAACCTCATGCGTATCCAGGAACGTATCCAGGGGGAGGGGAAGGGGGGAGGGGTGCTAACCGGGCTGAAGACTCGGTTACCTTAGCTAACCGAGTTCGGTTACCTTAGCAAACCGAAGACTACCTTAGCTATTGATATCTGAGTAATATCTCGAGAATCCCATACCTATTTGAATCGATTATGTTTTTTGGTGAAAATTTCAAATTTATTGTAAAAGAGTAGCCCTGAAAAGCCTCTTTTTTCTACATTGATATTTTTACGTAAATAACTACACTGATTCAGGAAAGTTGTAACTTGCGAGAGACTGGTGAGATAGTAAGAGCGAGTCCAAAGGTTAAAACATAATTTCATAATAATTTATTTATTATTATTTTTTGTTTGTATTGCAAATAATATTGAAATTCTTGGTGCTTTAAAAAAAAGCTGAAATTAGTGCGGTTTGAACCTGAGATTAAGGCCCAAAGCCTTAGGGTTACGCCTAAATATTATGATGGCTCATTTATAAACATTGTCGTTGGTTGTGTTGTATATTCCAGCAGCTCCGAATTCTCTTTGGAATTTGGCTTGGTGGGTTAGAGAAGCGCACACTAACTTACCTTAGACATGATTCCAATGAGTACTCTTGATCATGAAGAGAGCCTCTTTTTGCCAAATTTTTGTTTGGTGTTTTGAATTTCAGCTCAAAAAATTATCAGGACAACAAATTTCAGATGCGATTTTCGTAAAGTCAGAATTTTTTGTTATTTCGCACTTTTAATTTTTCATCGATCCACAGCTGAGAAAGAGACTCTCTAATCACCTGTCAATTGATACATTGGCAAATAAATTAGTTTTTAAAAACGTTAAACAATCTAATTTCAACTTTTTAGGGTTCGATTTCGAACTTGACCGTAACTACCGAAATTTTCGGAAAAAATTCCGAGAAACAACCGAACTTATGATAATCTTCGTAAATATTCTTATTAAAGCCTGTGGTCCATATTTGTAACATCGACTTTTCAAAAACTCTGAGTAGTCTGAAATTCTTGTGTTTTGAATTTTTCGAGCTCTATAAAAATATCTCATACGTTTTCGAAAAATGTATGAGGCTTTTTTACAAAGCTTAAAAACTTCAACCATTTTAATCCCGGCAAAAAGAATCTATTAGAAGGCGGGCTTCTATTATAAATTTTACTGTATTTGGATAAAAAAACTTCAAACGAAATTCGATCGCAGCGGTTTGTTAACTTATCTAAATTAGCTGTGCAAGCTTATTTCTATGACTTTTTTGTGCTCTGTTAACTGCTTAGTAACAAAAAGCACGTGGTGATAGCAAAAAGCGGAAGTAAGCACACACAAATAGTTAGTGATTGCCAAACACTGGTGCATCATACAGCCCACTCTCTCAACTGCTTTTCACCCCTAAAACTCTCGATTTTACACGCACTATCGGCTTTCCAGTTCTACAAAATTGTTTTTAATCTTTTTATTATTGTTCCTTGTGAGAACAACAGTAATTGATTACGTCTTCAAGTTTACTCAATAAATAAAAGAGGAGCACTCATTAGGGAATCGCCTTTTTATTTTCGTCGTCGGTATTATCAATGATAATCTATCATTTTCCCCCTCTCTTTATAAATTTCTGTCGTGGGAATCTGGTGGAGTAGGCAAGGGAAAAAAGCTAGAGTTAGTGCTCATTTCCTATTAGAGGCAAGTGTTTAACAGTATTAATGGCGATTGCTTTAGTCAGTCCACACGAAAATACTTTAAAAGGTGTACATTTGTTGATCGGAATTCGTTTTATTAAGCAATGTTTTGCTTTTTCCTATTTTCATCTTTTAATAGTTGTGCCTGGTGTGTGCTTTAGTGCTGATAGGAAGTAACTTTTAAAGGTATCGCATTTTTGCTTTTACTTTACCTTAGCAAATATTGTTTTGGGGCTTTTATGATAAGTGAAAGTATGTGATTACGGGAAATTGTTGGTGATTATTCCGTTTGTTCTCCCCGCGCTTTTTGTTCAAAAATTTGTTTAACTTTTTGCCTTACAGGAGCATACCAGAGCGTTTCAAAAAGTTAAGGCAAATACCAGCAATTTTTTTGAATCTTTCCATTTTTCCCTCGTTTCGCGTAAATCTAATATTTATGACCTTATACTACAGTCGATGCTCTTTATAAGATACTCTCTACATGAGATGCGCTCTCTATAAGATACGCTTTAAAACTAGATCGTTTGGTTTTGCAACTAATGCTTTACCAAGAAAATATGCTCTTATATAGAGCGTTGACTTTACTTTTAAAAATTAGGCAGAAAAGTAAAAAAAATTTAGATGAGGACGTATATAGAAATGTTTCGAGAAAAAAGAACCGCTGGTCCTCGCCTTTTCGCCGTGTAACGCTCTGGTATACCCCTTTAATAAGACATTTTAATAATATTTTTTCAATTTTTTAACGCTTTTTCTAGTGTTTATAATGTTATCTGCTCTATCTTACTAAAAAAAGTGCTCAAGTCCGCTCTAATGTACGCCAGCCGACCTAAGCTTGATCACTAACAACAAGAGGGGGACTATGTCCAATTTGTAAATTTTACCCATATCGTGAAAAATTTTATGCACGAAAGTATCGTTAACAAAGCAATTGCCATTATAAGCTTTGAGTCGAAAAATGACTTATTTAGGCTAAAAGAAATTCAAAAAAATTTTGACCAAGACGGGGAGGGGAGAACAAACGGAATAAGTACTAACCTGTATTTTTGAGATTTTAATACTTGTTCTAATGTTAAATTCAGAAAACATCAAATTTCAAAATTTCCGATATTTATTCTATATTTTATTATTAGACCTATTTGATTCCGCCACTATGGTATTGTTAGGCGCAATTGACCAGGGCACTTCTAGCACCCGGTTCCTGATTTTTGAGGCAGATACAGGCGATTTAGTTACTAGTCACCAGATTGAAGTGCGACAACTATTTCCAGTAATTCGAGAAATATTGTTGTTAAATTCTACTAAAGCAATTGCAGGAATCTGGCTGGGTGGAAATGGACCCCGATGAGATTTACTCGACTGTTATGGAATGCATCGAACAAGCATGTAACAAACTAGAAGAAATGGGGTGAGTAGAGGAATCAAAAAATATTGAATCGGTGTAAACGAGATTGGGTGCTAGCCAAGAAGCACTTTAAAATTTTTTTTCTAGCACTTTAAAATTTTAATTTTTTGAATGATTCAGCACATTATTCTTTATGAGAATTTAAATGTTTTTTCTCGGTATTCGGCTATCAAAAAACAAAAGAGTGTAACAAAGTTATTCGAATTTTCTCGAAATTTTCTACTTGTATTTTTTGAAAACCACATGAACGCGGTTTTCACCTCAACAACTAAATAATATCAGCCACAGCGACACTTGATTTCGCTTAGAGAACAACAAAAAATTATCCTACTTAAAATTGTTAAGGAACTTTTAAAAAACTTCTAAGTGGTTAGGCAATTTCCAAATAATTTTTTTGAATTTCCTGATCTCCCATCCTCCGCACTTTTCTGGCTTCACATGGGTCTAGACTCTAGAGTTGACCTATCCTCTTGTTGGTTTACAATCAATTTTTTAAGTACCGGTTAAAATATTTTATTCAATCAGTCTTATAATCAGTTAACTAATCATTTAACAGTTCTTTTTAAAACCTTTCATGATTTAGCATTTCGGTGGACGAGATAAAAGCCATTGGGATCGCAAATCAACGTGGTAAGTTTATTGACATGTGAACTGCAGAATATAAACTTTTTATTTGTCAACTTCAGAAACATCGCTGGTGTGGGACAAACAAACAAACCTACCTCTGCACAACGCTATCGTCTGGCTGGACACGCGCACCTCTGATCTGGCCGAAGAGTACACGAACAACACCCCACCAAGTCGTTTTTCGCCTTGATTGGTGTGCTGGATCATAATGTTTTTGTTTTTTTCAGAAACAAGGATTACTTTAAGTCAAAAACTGGTTTGCCCATCCATCCCTACTTCAGTGCACTCAAACTCAAATGGTTGCTCAATAATGTTGAGGAGGTGCAGACTGCTAGGAAAAATGGTTAGATTTACAAATTTTCAACTTGAATTATGAAACACCTCAATGAAAGCCAGACTTAAGTTTTCAAGTGTTCAACAAGTCGACTTGTTGGTAAACTAGAAAATCATAACCGAACATTTATTACATTAGGTAGAGCCCAACAAATCAATTATTCCTACCCTAGATCACATAAAATTAGGTCTGGTCAACTTTAGGTTTAGCTAGTGAATTCACTCGCGAATTCGCCGAGATTTACCGATGGATTCGCCAAAATAAAATGTCTATTCGAGTGCTTTTGCCGGCGAATTCGCAGAATCTAATTTCACCGGCTAATCGGCCAATCCTTCTTCAAAACAATTATCCAGCGTGAGGTTTTGACGTGGAAATATTGCCATTATCATAAATGCAAAATATAATCGAAAATTTTCTCTAATCTCTTTGTTGAAGGTACCCTTTTGTTCGGAACTGTGGACTCCTGGCTCCTCTGGAAATGCTGTGGAATTCACGCGACAGATGTCACAAACGCAAGCAGGTAACTTACTTTTATTTATAAGAAACAACCCTTTTTAATTTTGTTTCCTTGCAGAACAATGTTAATGGATTTGCACAAAAGAAAATGGTCTTCTGAATTATTGGAATTTTTCGATATTCCGTAAGGACTATTTGCCAATTTTTATCCTCTCAAAATTTACAGCTAAAATTATTCCAGTGCGGAAATTTTACCAGCTATCCACAGTTCAGCCGAAGTTTATGGCTATATGAAATCAGGTTTCGAATAAAGTTGATCAATTTTTCATCGTTTGAATTTATTTCAGGAGTTCTAAAAGGAGTGCCGATAAGTGGCTGTTTGGGTGATCAGGTAAATAATTGGATGTGGTGTTATTACATCTATAATAAAGCAGTTTTTGCAGCAATCAGCAATGGTGGGCCACAACTGTTTGAGGGCGGGCGAGGCCAAAAACACCTATGGCACCGGAACTGTAAGCAATGTTTTACAGCACCTTGCTTTTTCTAAATTTTGTACATATTGCAGTTCATGCTGTGCAACACCGGCAATAAGGCAGTGCTTTCTAAAAACGGGTTGCTCACAACAATTGGATTTCAAGTATGTTTTTTATCACTAATCAAGTTTGTGCGATTCCAAAACAAGAGTTTTATTTTAGTTTGGCGCCAACTCTCCAGTGTGTTATGCTGTTGAAGGGTCCGGATCCATCGGTGGAAATGTGGTCCGCTTCCTCAGAGGTAATTGCTAGATTAGATTTGGAGAGCTTTCTAAAGCTTCACTTGCAAATTTAGATAATCTGAACTTTATAAAGGTAAATTTTTGTACGATTATTATTACGCTGCATGCTTTTGTCGTCAATATTTGCTCGCCTTCGTGCTCTAAAACCATGTTTTTTTTGTAGGAAGCCAGTGAGGTGGAAGAATTAGCATCCAGAGTGGAGACCACCAACGATGTGTATTTTGTGCCTTGTTTCACCGGACTTTACACACCGTTCGTATTGTTTTCATCATGAACTAAGAATAAAAATACTTATTTAGCTACTGGGACGCCACTGCCAGAGGTATAATTGTGGGGCTGACTCAGTGTGCAACCAGAGGTAAATTTTGTATTGTATATATTTCTTGTCCTTCTGTAACTCTTTTGTTCAGCGCACATTGCATTGGCAGCCCTTAAAGCAGTTGCCTTCCAAACTGCTGAAATGGTGGAAGCAGTGGAACACGATCTAGAGGGCTTGACAAAAGTCCGAATGTTAAAGGTATACGAATACTTGCTTTTGTCAGTGTGAATTTTAAAAAAAACGTGCGAGTGGGAGTTGCACATGTCACCACTTACTACACGCCATATTCTCTATGAATGAACATACCGGGGTCTCCCTTTTATAGACAACTCTCATTATAACGGTTCTCTATCATAATTAACTTCCTGCTCGGTCAGAAAATTTTGCCTCTACAGTCGATTCTCGATTTAACGCCACCCCCTCAAGTTCGTTCCCACCTAGGGTCCGATACTTTTTTATCTCTATTTTCGAAAACTTTTGCTGAACCTGATTCGGCAGTTTTATCAGAAATATCATACAGATCCCGATTCTGCCAATCGTTTCTAAAAAAGTTTAAACTTTTGCCAGTAAGACCCGCGCCTCTCGATATAACGCCGCCGATTTTTTAAAAGTGGGATTGCGTTATATCGAGAGTCGACTGTATTTTTTAAATTCTGTCAGCGCATCTTTTTTTCTCCGTCTAATCCATAAAAAATTTCATAAGTATTCCTCATGTCGAATTCTGTCCTCTAATGGGACCATTTGCGACTAAATCTAGATCGCTGCAATTATTTGGATCAAGCGGACCACAAAGAACTACAAATAGACTTCTAAATATTTGAAAATTGTCGGAGTTAGCGGAGCATTTAACTTGAGAGAGAAATTTTATAATATAATTTACTGCAATTTGTATAGGCAATCCACAATGGGCTATAGACAGTGTTGTGCATTTGGCTCGTTTGCGAGCGATCAGCTCGCGCCCCTTTAAAAAAAAAGCACGCGAGCTGCTCGCTCGCCAAATAGCTAACTTGGCGAGCCGTATAGCTCGTGAGCCATATGGCTAGCCAAGTTAACGAACAAAGTGACAAGCGCTATTCAACTCGCGAGCCATTTGGCTCGCATCTTTTATAAGCGTATGATTCGGCTCGCAGAGAACAGTGTTAGTTGAAATAACGCCTAAATATTGTTTATTTTTTTCATTTTTCCAATTTTTTACTGATTTTTTGCAAACAACAACAAAATAAGACAAAAATTAAAAGTTTAGACCAGTAATATCTTCAAAACTCACGTAAAAAGCGCGAGCCGAACCATTCGTTTATGTTTGCCAGCCAAATGGTTCGCGACACAAATGGCTCGTATTGTTTTGGCTCGCGCTCGGCTCGCCTTCAAAAAACAAGTACGCTAGCCAATTGGCTCGCGTATATAAATAAAGGCGAGCCATATGGCTCGAACCCATTTGGCTCGTTATGACATCCGATTTTAGGTCTTGCGTTTGACTCGCGCGAGCCAAATGGACAACACTGGCTATAGGCATGTGGGACATGAGTCAACCCTCTTACTTACAAAGGAAAATATTATTTATTTTTTAAATCCGATTCCATCCGATTCCAGGTGGACGGTGGAATGACAGCCAACAAACTATTCAACCAATTACAGACCGACATTCTTGGCAGGTCCATTGTCTGCTCAAAAATGAGTGAAATATCGGGTAAAAGTTTGCTGAATTTTTATACTTTCTAGCTCCTTAAAATTATATAGATGCTCATTATGATTTTACAATTAGAATTAACAGTCTATAATTATATTTATAGGCTGGGGAGCAGCTGTTGCTGCAGGTATTGGCGCTAGACAAGTTTCGTTGGAAGAATTCAGCCAATATTCTTGCCCAAAACTAATTAAATATATGCCAGGAACTACTGAAGAGCTTCGTGAACACGAAATGAGAAGGTGGAAGGAAGCGGTAATTAGTTTTTTTAAATAAAATAATTCATTAATAAATTATGCTCTTGAATCAATAATTTTAGGTTAGTAGATCCAGAGATTGGGCACATTCTGAGATTTCTACCTAATTGGTACCCTTAAATTCACTTTTCCTCACCATTGTTAAATAGTTGTCTTAAAAATGTATAATAAAATTTTATGTAAATGTTACGTGTCAAAAAAAACATTAAAGAAGTCAAAAGAAGAAGGAAAGTTTATTATTTTGTGTGAACGATATTAAGGTTGTGCGAATAGCCAGCTATTTTGAAATTGGCAGTATGGCAAAACCTGTCCAGTCATTTCTACCGTAAATTTCCACAGTTATAAAAACTGCCATTAATCACCAACACGTGTAAGTAAAAAGATAGTACAATAAACTGACTACGAATTCGAAGGTCGACTGAACACGATTTTCGTAGTTGTGTCTTTTATATTCAGGCTGTTTATGACATTTTTTCAACGTAGGCGCAGGGTGGGGCAGCGCATGTTAGTGGGGGCTTAAAAGTGCGACCTAACCTAACCAAAACTCTCAAAAACGTCATGATCTCGTAGTCACTCTATTCTCGTCCAAAAAGGATCGGTCTAATGGCTGGTCATTTGTTAAATTGCTTGGCCATTTTCAGCCATGTGGCCATTACCCGACCCTTAACAATATTCACCAAATGCGAAAATTATAAACTTTTTTATAAACAATTATATTTGAAAATACACAGCGATATTTATTTTGGCGTAACAATTTTACGTATTTAAATTCCAATTGCTTCAATTGCAATAATTAGATTCTTCGCAGTAGATTTTTTTGTAGACATTATCTTATTTTGTGGTCACTTCGATTTTTAAATGTCAACTGAGACTAATTTGACAATTTCTCCAGATGCGGTAAGTAAATTATAATTTGGCCGGAGTATAGAATCCCGCCCTGGCCCAAAAAACCGGTTTAAACCTCGTTTTTACGCGATTTGACTACTTTTACGTATAGAAAAGAAGTAAAAACAACTGGGAAAGCACTTTCCACAAAAAAAAAATTTTGACCGAAAATCGACTTTTTGGCGGTTCTGGAGGGTACTCAGATATCTTATTAGGTGGTTTTACCCTGTTTTGGTCACTGGAGCTGGGCAAAAAGAGTCTCTATATACATTTTTGATGAAGATTCTTGCTCGGAATCATGTCTAAGGTATGTGGGTGTGCGCATCTCTAACTCTCAAGCCCCCTGCGCCCGCTTCGGGGCGCAGGGGCTTGGAGTTGAGATGCGCACACCCACATACCTTAGACACAAATCACTCGAAAGTGACTCTGGATGCATGAAACATGTATGCATACCAGAGTTTCTTTATGCGATAGGCCCCAGCTAACAAAACTATGTTCAACATCTTCCTTTTTTGGTCTTTTAGAGATGTCCACGTACCCTTTTAGGTTTGGACTACCTTGGTCCCTCAAGGTAAAATGCAAAAAAATTCTTTTTGAAAAATGCTAAAAAGTGTCTCCCCACTAATTTTTTGTTGCTTTTTCACGTTGAAAGTAGCTAAAATGCCCCTAGGACACTATTTCGGGCATTTTCGGGCCAGGGGGGGGGGAGATTGTGTACTTTAGCCTATAATTTTTTCTATGTGTAATGTTTAAATCTACCCGCTAATATGTGAAAATTGACCTTTAATTTGAAATGGCCGCCTAAAAAAATCAGCGTGCATTTTTTCCAAAAATTACTGGGCACTTTTAAAATAAATAGCGAGCATTTCAAATTAGCAGCCAATTTTCATATATGAAGGGTAAAATTAAATACCATTCTTTATCTGTTGTTAAAATCTCATACAATTTTAAGGTGGTTATTGCTGACGCTATTTTACATGGTCGTATTACAATCGGTTAGTTTAAATCGTTCTGCCCGGCTTAAATGATGGAAAGTTTTTAGGTCCGTGTACTATAATTCACCCAAAAGCGGTAATAATTCATAGGCCAGAACACCAAGTATGAAGCTAATTTATCTGCATTGTTTTAGAAAATTGATGCAAAGGTTCGTTCTAAATATCCTGTGTACTGTTTTATGTAAAAGTTGTTCAAGTTTAGTTTTATAGGATGGTGAAATCATTATTGGGTGATTTTTTCAGTTTAAGTGTTTGCTATCCTATAATGTAGAGCTATAAAAATTGATATTTATTTATACAGAGGTTATAACATTGTTGAGGAGACCGCAATAATTGAAAATATGTATGTCTTACTATATTCTATACATGTGATATGACTCATTTATAAACGTTGTCGTTGTCGTCGTCGTTGGAAAAAATGTTTTATAAAGGCACTTTTACGCCAACGACAACGCCAACGACGACAACGACAACGACGACCTATTTATAAAAAATCCAACGACAACGCCAACGCCAACGACAACGACAACGACGACGCCAACGACAACGAAATTTTTTCTTTCAAGTTGGAGAAGTTTTGCATTTTAAGTCAGAATTTTAAGGATTAACTATATTCTCCACACGTTTTCCCTTAAAACCTCGTCTGAGAATGCGAAATTTGTCCAATTTTGAATGAAAAATTTCGTTGTCGTTGGCGTCGTCGTTGTCGTTGGATTTTTTATAAATAGGTCGTCCTTGTCGTCGTCGTTGGCGAAAAAAAGGGTTTTATAAAAAAAATATTCCAACGACAACGACAACGTTTATAAATGAGCCAATAGAAAAGCTTTTTTTAAGGCAAGGAAAAGAAACCATGTTTATTGGAAACGATAACCTCTTTGAAATTGGATCAGGTAAAGCACCTCTGATGCACAAAGTTAAATAAATTTGTTTAAATCCAACGGCTATAGTTTGTCAAGCCAAAAAAGTGGGTGACTGCAATGTTTTTGGCATAAAGTGTATTGTCGGACCAAAAACAGAAATTAGGTAAACAACATTTCCAATTATTTTACACACATTTATTCAAACTATACATTTTAAGCGATGGATGCCGCGTAGGAGCAAAGTGATATTTATGACTATTTACCGGTGGATCTCTTTTATAAACTGTAAAACTTTGTATGTTTAGATGTAAAGTTCTCAGCGATGGAGAAGTCCACCCACTCACAGTCATTCATTTTGAAAATATGGAAAAGACAGCACTTGAAAAGCCATCAGTGAGTTTGTATGTGATAACTCCCGGCAAATGTGTGAATTTTCCTGGCAAATTTAATTAATTTTCCTGGCAAATAGTTTTCTTATAATTCTATTTTTTGACCACCGTGTAGCTTTGGATTTCAGCTTTTTTAATTTTATCTATCAACTGATTATATGAGATTGGAAAATGTTGGTGGAAAAGGTTTTTATATGGACCAAACTTTCAAAAATAAGGTTTATTGAAAAACCTTTCCCAACAACTTTTTCAAACCTAATGTAATCAGTTGAAAACTCATAAGAAAGCCGATATTCTTAGCTATACGCTGGTCAGAATAAACAAACTACCAAGAATAAAAGCTTTGCAACTTTTGTCAAGAAAATTCATTAAATTTGTTTGCCGGGAGTTTTCAATTTGATCCTAAATTTTTCCCGCAAGTTTCAAAAAAAACATAGACTTCAGGGCCAAAAAAGTCAAGCGGAATTCCTGAAGAGGCTTTTGGTAGGTCAATTATGGCAACCGGACAATCAGGTTTTCAAAAGTATATGTCGCGCGACCAAAACGCTTTTTCCACTTTTCAATTCGTTATGTTTTACCTGAACTTAGTTATCAAGTCGAAATTGCCTAAAATCAGCCCTTTCTGTCATAATTAGCAATTAAGGATTAAAACACCTAGTTCCACTTTTTCAGCTGTATTTTTCTAACCATCTGACAACAATAATGAGCTGAACATTTGACATAACATAAATCAAATTATTCTTCATCCTCCTCTTCTTCATCATCGCTACACACATCCACATCTGTACTTTGGCCATTTGCGAAAAAAGCGCACCTTGAATTGATTTGAGGAAGGTGATCACATCTTTATTACAGGGCTCTTCTGTTTCAAACTGTTCTGTTTCATTCTTTTATTCCAAGCACTGCCTAGACCGTGAACTTGTTCTTCTGACTCTAACTGCCTCCGGCGGACTTGTCGGAACTGTTTTTTTGGCCTTTCCTCGTGTCTTAGATGTGGCAGTTACAAAAGTCGAATTAACCAAAGTTATGACTACCTGATGACAGCATGCCGTGCTGATTCTTCTTCGTCCACGTAATGTTAAAAGACCTTACTGCGATCAGGCTTACCTGTGCCAGAAAAGTGGCCTTTGTACAGGGTGGCCCAACTTTTTCACTCACATTTCTCTTGGTCATAACTTTTTGTATTCGTGGTCATTTATGTCGGCTAACCACTCATTCGAAAGCCCTATAAGAAATTTGACGCTACTATGATATACCCCCCCCCCCAAAATCGCACCTACTTTGATATACCCCCCCCCCCAAATCGACTTTTTGGGAGTAGTCAAAAATCATTTTTAAGTCATAATTTTGCTATAAAAAGACCAGAAAAGCAATTTTAAAAGGGATTAAGGGCCGTATTGGGAGGGGAAGGGAATAATACAGGGGCCACTTTTTTTTTTGGCTGCTTTACCATGTTTTTCAACTCGGCCCGTGGCAAAAATAGACTCTATATGCATTTTATGATCAAGAGTACTTCTCGGAATCATGTCTAAGGTAAGTGAGTGCGCGCATCTCCAACTCTCAAGCCCCCTGGGCCCCCTTCGGGGGCGCAGGGGGCTTGGAGTTGAGATGCGCACACCCACATACCTTAGACACAAATCACTCGAAAGCGACTCTGGATGCATGAAAAAACATGCATGCCAGAGTTATTTATGCGGTAGGCCCCAGTATTCAAAACTATGTTCAAATTCCATCTTTTTGTGGTATCCAGGTACCCTTTCAGGTTGGATTGCCTTGGGGGACCAAGGCAAAAAGTCGAATTTTAGTCAAAAAAAATTTTTTTTAAAAATCCATTTTTGTGTGGAAAAATGTCAGAAAATAGCTTTTTTATCGTTTTAAGCATATAAAAATTACTTAGGAGTCACATCTCTCACACGAAGTCACAAATAATAACAGCAAACATGACAACAGAGAAGGATAACTACAATGGATTTTCGGTGGCACCAGTTTTTTCCGATCGACGTACCACATTGCTGATTGTTTGCCTTGCCACTACGAATAGCTGCCCAATTCGCGCGAATCTAAGACCTTGAAGACGAAGAAGGACGAAATCGGCGCGTAGTTTCCCTCCCTTGACTGCAGCAATATCTGCAAAATTGATAGAAATTAATTTGATGAACCGACTCGCACGTAAAATATTAAAAAGAGAGCGCAGAAATTAAATTTAATAGATAAACTTGAAGACCATCAAGCAAATGGGACGCAAGTGAGAAAACGAGCAAAAAACAAGCGTATCAAACAAATAAACGAAAAAGAAAAACTTAAATTTGAACAAAAATATTGAGTTTGAAAATGTTAACGTAATATTGAGACACCCTGTATGTTCAACATCTTTGATTATTCGGCGGAAATGGGTCTCCTCCACTTTCCAGCCTGAGGCTACGAGCCAGAGGCTCAGCCATCCAAAAGTTAAAGGACAACCAGCAGGATCCACCCGGCTGATCGGTCAGATCATTTCGAGTCCTTATACTTTTACGTGCACCACGAGTGGCTGGATTTGAAAGTGACTTCAACGCTTAGAGAATTAATACTCTTTGGTACTTATAGGCACTATAGAAGTGGCCCCTGTTTTGTCCCTTCCCCTCCCAATACAGCCCTTGAACCCTATTTTAATTGCTCTTCTGGTCTTTTTTTAGCAAAATTATGAGTTAAAAATGATTTTTGACTACTCCCCAAAAAGTCGATTTTGGGGGGGAGGTTTATATCAAAGTAGGTCCAAGGATTGGGGGGGGGTATATCATAGTAGCGCCATAAATTTCTTTATTTGTCGCGAGCGCCCACAGCCAACAGCTCGTGAATTGGAAAAAGGAGGAATGGAGGGGATATTTGATCCCACTCCCTTCGGATCCGCAGGGAAATGCCTTGATCAGTAGGCCACCAAACCCCAGACTGGGAAAGTGAACAAATTTGTAGACATTACTTGCGTCGAAGACGCAACACTCCCCACCGAGGAAAAGTGGGTGCTTGGCTTGCTTTAGCCAGCTGGAGTGTTTCCCAGGCCGTGATTTTTTTTGTTCACAACTGGTAGAGTTATTTTGGTGCGTGAACGTTTCACCAAAAATACGCATATGCGTATTTTTGGTGAAACGTTCAAAAACAACAGGGGGCCAAGGCAGTTTTTTACGTTTTTTCGAAAATTTTCAGATTATGCCCGAACCACCAAAAACCATCCAAAGCACTTCAAGCCACCCAAAGCCACCCAAAAACACCCAAAACCAGCCAAAAAGCCTCAAATTAACGGTCATTATGTAAAGTATTAAATTAACAAATATTGCTCATTTCCATGCATCGAAATTATTTTTTCTATTCTGCTTGTTTCTAATCATTCCTTCTGCTATTGCTTGTGTACAGTTGTTATTTGTGCCGCCACTTTACCTTTCATTTGTTTAGGCTAACAACAAAATGAAGGTTTTTGCATGGACTAACGAAGATATCTCCTTTTGGTTGCGGCAAGCTAGGGTTCCGTTAATTTAATACTTTACATAATGACCGTTAATTTGAGGCTTTTTGGCTGGTTTTGGGTGTTTTTGGGTGGCTTGAAGTGCTTTTGGATGGTTTTTGGTGGTTCGGGCATAATCTGAAAATTTTCGAAAAAACGTAAAAAAACTGCCTTGGTCCCCCCTGTTGTTTTTGAACGTTTCACCAAAAATACGCATATGCGTATTTTTGGTGAAACGTCCCTTTACCGTTATTTTTCATTTTGAGTCTCAATAAACCAAAATTTTCTATTGATTATAATAATGGATTTGAAAACTATGAATAAACATCCAACATCGATGTTTTCACAAAAGCAGTCATATATGGGCGATTGTCATCAATAATGAAGCAATCTTTTTATTAGACAAAATGGTAACACTACGTGTCCAATGACGCGGCAAAAGTCGTAGTCACAGTCGCAGTTACAGTGTGTGTCTAATCTACTGTGCTGTTGGAGACAGGCCTCTGCAGGAGAATGTGCTTGTTGATGTTCCATTCATTCAAAGGAAAGCGCGGGAATTTTCTGATCAATTTTTTAACTTTTGCAAAGAACGTCAAATAAGAATTAAAAAACCGCTTTTGTCGCGCGACAAATCCGGGAAAAACCGTTTTTGTCGCGCGACGAAATATGTAAAAACCGTTTTTCGTCGCGCGACAGAAAAATGAACGACAAAAACGGAAAAAGCCGCGACAAATACTTTTAAAAACCTGTTTCGTCCGGTCGCCGTCAATTATCTTCCTTTCGACTACCAAATAACCTACTTCACAGCCCAAGTATTCGCTATCCCTGCAAAATTCCAAGAAATAGAGCTGTGGTATCGCAAATGTATTTATTGTGTGCAACAAATAAAGTTTTTCAACCAACAACAGCATCAACAATTAACAACGAATTGACAACATAAGCTCATTCTTGTTCACGAAATGGTTTCTTGAATGCTTTCAATTTTCTTGTTTGGATAGTATCAGGATGTTGCCTTCCGACGTGAATGCGAGCGTGTTGTGTGCCGAAAACGTCACGCGAAATATTCTTACGTGGCTTGACCTGAAATAAATTATTTTATGAGAGATCCCTAACTCTAAAAATTTGAACAAATACCATAAGCTCCTTAGGTTTGAAGAGAGCAGACTTGAAGAGATCCTCACTCGCCAGCTTTGTTCGGTCCACAGAAAAGTCGATACTTGGTCCTATTTCCACCAACTCGACCCGAGGTGTCTTGCCACCCGACTTCTTCAGTTGAGTTCTAAAAATAATCAAAATTAGCTTTTCCATACGCTTGAAAACAAATAGTTTAAGAACGAACCTGTAAACACGCAGATGGATCTTATTTTCTGCAGAAGCCGTAAGAGAAATAATGAGCTCCAGACCTTGCAGACGTACCGAATTCACAACAGGCCCACGAAACCAGTCCACCATGAGATTTCCTATGCGTTTCATGGACTCGTCACTTTCAAACAAAGTGCCTTGTAACAGGATGCACGGCTTTGCACCAAAAGTAACACCATGAGCCTGAAACAAGAAGACAGCAATACTGAGTGATCGCCTAGGGCATCTCTTTATAATACCTTGAAAGCAGACGGTGGCGTAAACTTTTGAATAGTAAGATCTACCATATCCAGCACTTGATAGTCGAACATTCGGCCAAAGATTAGACTGTTCGGATGCTCTAAATAAAGTAATGGTTTAAATCAAACAAAGATTTGTTCCGAGAGCTTACTCTTCGAATTTGATCCAAACAGAAAGAGCGAGGCGTCAAACTTCTGAGAAAACTTCACTATACCAGTATCATCTTCAAACAAGTGGAAAGGATTGTTTCTAAAAAAAATTTAGAGTCAGTAAAGTATACCGAATGAGAGCTAGAACAATACCTTTTTAGTTGCTCTGCCAAAGGCTTCTTCAACGCATATAAAGCCGAAAGTGCTCCTGTAAAGTAATAAATTTCCTCACTGAAAGCTTGCGAAAGAAAAAGTTTACGAACCTGAAACAACTTCACTGGTTTTTCCGCCTTTCACAATTATGGTATGCTTGTCATTCTCGGTGGTCTTTGAAGCCCGATTTTGCAGGAATTTTTTGCCCTGGCGAGTCTTAGTCGCAACAATTGGATGTCTCATCTAACTTTCTGCCTGTAAATTGGAAGCAAATTTTAACACAAATTCTAAATAGAAATGAAGAAAATGTTATTTTCGCTTTGAGAAGTAAGGAGAAGACTTGACCCGAATTTTCGGCAAAACATTTCGCCAATCAAGTAACTTTAATTTAACTTATTTTTAAAAGAGAAATAATGAAAATGGTTAGCAGTCTTTGTCGATCGACAATTGACTGACATTTTAGCGACGAACACCTCATGTAAAACTTTTATTATTATTTTTAATCATGCCTAGGCAAACCCTTTTCTCTTCAAAGTCTGATATAAATTTTTTTATTTATTCTGCGAGTTATTTACATTTATCTGTTGCCAGAAAAATGATGCAACTAACAACTTTTTGGTAATATCTTTATGAAATGAGTACATTGTTGTAGCGTTTTTGGCTTTTTCTTGTTTATCAGTGTTATCACCAATTTTAAGCATGATTTGATCTGCATACGTATTTTAGCAGGACTTAAGTTACATTCTATTTAAACAGATGTTAAAAGAGATTATTATTTGAGTATCGCTGATCCCAAAGTCTCATCTTTTATTATATTGTTTTTGCAAGATTGCTCTTTTATTTCTCGTAATTATCATTAGATTTTCGATAATTTTTTTTTGAATAGCTTCTACAGTCAAGTCTTGCTGTAACGCGACCCCCTCAAGTTCGCTCCCGCCTGGGATCCGACCATTTTTTTACCTCAATTTTTGTAAAATTTTCCCGAAATTGGTGCGCCAGTCTAGTTCAAAATATGGGGTCAGGACGATTGATCACCGCCGATTGATCCCTGGCCAATTGATCCCCGTTAAATTAAAAAAACACTAAAGACATGATAATTTCGCCTGAACTATTTTTAGCCCAAAAGTTCATTTATTAGCAATATTAATTAAGAAATGATATCAAAATGTATCCTAATCTAAATTGTGTGTCAAACACGGTTTGAAATTACCGAAAGAGTAGTATGCTGAATCAAATATCCAGTACATGTGGAGTCACTTTTCCTAAATGGGCACCAATCTCCAAAAATCTAACTTTACATGTTGAAAAGCTGACAAGGAAGAATATTAGGTATCTCTTGTCCCAAACCATATTTTGACATGAAATTTAGGCTTACGCAAGGGTAGGCCAGCGTATGTTAGGACGGACTCAAACATGAACCTTTTTTATAGGTTAGACTTAGACGGGTGAACTCTCAGTAGGGGTAGGAAAACTACCTTATTTAGGTAATGCTAAGCAGATGGTGGTATCCAAGAGCTAATGTCCAAGTGATGATGGTATTTAAATAATGCTTGGTATTTAAATGTGGTATTTAAATAATGCTACCCCGGGAATTCGGGCAGTAAGGTGAAGGTACTGAGATGACCAAGTGATATCAAGTGGTGTTAACCCGCTCTTCAGGTAGTAGTACCCAGGATAACTCAGGTGTAATACTCAATCAGGAGTCCAAGAAAATTGTTGTTATTTATTTTTTATTTGAATAAACTTCTGGGAAATGACGTGACAATTGATCGGGGATCAATCAGCCGGGGATCAATCGGCGGGGATCAATTGGGGTATACCCATATTTTGGACTATACTGGCGGACAATCTCGGCAAATATTTCCAAAAATTGAGGTAACAAAATGGTCGGATCAGAAAGAACTAGTATAACGCAACTTGAGTGAGTCGCGTTATAGCGGGACCTGACTGTATAATTGAAGTTTCAGATTCTTATTCATCACTTCCAAAGCTTAACATTTAACCTGCTACGAAAATATTCGCTGTGTGAGTATGGGACGAACCTGTCCGTTTTGTAACTCTTCCGAAATCGATGAAGATCCTAACCGAGGAGATGCTACTTGCATGAACTGTGGACAGTTCTGGAAGAGTCTACCATTGTGTCTGATGTACAGTTTCAAGAAAGAGGTGGTGGTCACGAAGTTGTTGGTCAATTTGTCAGCCAATACAACACATTGGTGGGTGGTCCTGGCAACAACCGTAGTGAGTCAAGAGAGATCACCTACTACAAAGGGAAAAAGCTGATTCAGGAGGTATTATGAGCCTGTTTTGCAAGATGAATGACCAACTAAGTTTTAGATTGCCAGTCAGCTTAGGTAAATTATGCTGAATGTTACATATATTTACCTTATTTATGAAAATAAAATTTGCTAGGATCAATCAGCATTGCATAGAAATCGCCTTTAACTTTTTTAAAATGTGTGTATCAAGGAATTTCACGAGAGGGAGAGTAAGATCTCAAGTTGTGGTGGCCTGCCTGTACAGTAAGTTTCCCTATAATTTTTCTCGTGTGTCATAAATTTAAGAAGAACTTTTCAGTGACTTGTAGATTGTAAGTTTAAATACTATACGCCCTTGAAAAGAAACTGTCCGATTTTTCGTGAGTGGTGTAGTGGATAAGCGTTAGAATTTCAAACCGAAAGTGTATTAAAAGTTCGATTCTTCATGGAAGCATCTTTAATTTTTTTATTTTTAAGTTGTTTGGGATTCATATACAGTCGACCCTCGATTTAACGGCACCCCTAGGGATCGGGTCCGGGGTGCCGTTAAATCGAGGGTTCACTTTGACTAAATCTTAGTCAATGCTAACCAAATCGGTCTATTTTTGGGTGCCGTTAAATCGAGAGTTCCGTTAAATCGAAGGGCCGTTAAATCGAGGGTTGACTGTACCATATAACCTCTATTAATAAACCAACCTTTAATAATCCCCCATCCCCCATTTTTGACTGTGATTGTGCGTGAGCAAATGACGATCCGCGAAAAACCAAACACAAATGTCGTGTCCCCAAATCTCGTCATGCCCCATTTAAACTCCAAAATCTAAAAGTTATCCACAGTATGCACATTAAATATTCTAACTAACAGGGCAGGTGAATGCCATTTAATTAAAATACAGTCGACTCTCGATATAGGATACCCCCTCAAGTTCGTTCCCACCTTGGTTCGGACACTTTTTTAACCTCATTTCTGATGTTTTGCCAAATTTAATTCGTCAGTCTAGTCGGAAATATCGCAAGGATTCAGATTTTGCCGATCGTTTCTGAAAAAGCTGAAACTTTTGCCAGTAAGACCCGCGGCTCTCGATATAAGATACCACTTTTCAAGATTTATGGTATCTTATATCGAGAGCCGCGGGTCTTACTGGCAAAAGTTTCAGCTTTTTCAGAAACGATCAGCAAAATCTGAATCCTTGCGATATTTCTGACTAGACTGACGAATCAAATTGGGCAAAAGATTTCGAAAATAAAGTTAAAAAAAGTGTCGGACTCAAGGTGGGAACGATTTTTAGGGGGTATCTTATATCGAGAGTCGACTGTATTAGTTTTTTGTTTGCAGAGAAAACACCACCCATTTGCTGTTAGACTTCAGTGATGTTACACAGGTAAACTTCCTGATTGTTATTGCCCTACAAAAAATATCTACGAAATACTCAGATAAACATATTTGATCTTGGGAGAACTTTGAACTTTTTGACAAGATCCCTGAGGATAAACCTGCCTACTACAGACCCATGTTTATATGTAAGTTGTTCACTCATGGTACAGATCCACATTGAAACCATAGTGACCGCCTATCCGGCCGGGTCAGTCATCATCCTGTAGGCGGTCGAGTGTTTAAAATACCCCCAAAGATCTAAATCTCTTAAAAATGCAATAAAGTTTGATCTTGAATCCCTTTGCTTTCATGTTTTATTTTTACTCCCATCCCGCTATTTGCAAGCTAAGCGATGCATTTGGTGGATCGAAAATTAGCAGAAGCGAAAAAAAAATAAAAATGGAAAAATAACACTGATGTCAATCCAATTTTCAAGCTCATTTTAGCTTTTTACTTGGAAATTTGAAAATGGGTGCGCTTTTCAGCCTAATGGATGCGTTTTTAAGCAAAAAGGATGCGCTTTAAAGCTTTTTTAAGAGAAATTTTATTTGAAAGAAAATTTCAAGATGGGGGCGGATGGGTGTCCCTCCAATAAAAATAGTGTGTTCACATACCGTATTTACTCGAATTTAAGCCCCCCCCCCCCAATTCAAAATCGTGTTTTTGGTATTATGTTTTCGACCCACTTTTCGAGAACTTTTCTCAGGCAAGTTATACCTCATTTTGTAGCTCATCTCACTGGCTACAAAATGAGGTATAACTTGCCTGAGAAAAGTTTTCGAAAAGTGGGTCAAAAACGCAATGCCACAAACACGATTTTGAACGAGGGGGAGGGCTTAAATTAGAGTAAGTACGGTATTTCCCTATTGATCATCGAATAGTAGATGTTATCGTTTTCGGTTGTTGTTGATTATAAAAAATGCGACCGTGGGGAGACCCACGGGGAATGGATTTACGGAGTGCGACTGTAGTAGAACCCTTGAATTCAGGTTCTACGATTTGCTGTCATGCTTGACTTTGCGGACAAGCAAAAAGAGGTTGGCCTTGACTTTTAAAATCGAAAATATAATGATAATCTCAACTTGCAGGTTGTTTCCCTTGCTACCCGAATAGGTAAAAACCCTTATCCTTTTTATAACTTCTAAGTTCATGAGAAGTATTTTGATCAAATTAAGTGCAAAGAATGAAGCGAGATTGGATGTCCACCGGAAGGTATACATTTTTTGCATAATAAAAGAACTGACTTCTTTATAACTGTCCACTGTTTTAGACGACCAACAGGTCTGTGTGGAGCTGCACTTTTGTTGGCTGCCAAAGCCTACAACTTGTAAGTTGACTTTATTGTTACACCCAAGAGTGATATCAAACTTTTTTCGGAAAAAGTACAATTCCGAAAATTTGTTTTTGGCTATTTTGAAAAAATAGCCAAAAACTTTTATAGTTTTGAAAAACATCAAATTTGATGATATCTTCAAAATTTGGTGTTTTTCACGTTTTTTACTTCAAACACGCATGTTTCATATATTTTGTTGTCTTATCTCAGATTTTTTTACACCGTCTTGTAGCTGAGATTTTTCTCTATCGATTGAGTGGTCAAACACCCTAGTTAAAATTAACTTTTGAGGAAATCACAGCAAAAAAGAGGTAAAAACCCACTAAAAACACCGAGGTAAAAAACATGGGTTTTTACCTCTTTTTGCTGTGATTTCCTCAAAAATATGTTTAACTAATGTGTTTGACCACTCAATCGATAGAGAATAATCTCAGCTACAGGGCGGTGTAAAAACATCTGAGACAATTTTATTTTTGAGGTTTTCAACGTCAGAATCTTAAACTGCCAATAAGCACTGGATAAAATTATCCTTTTCCTTCCAAATGGTCAAAATGTCAATTTTAAGCCTTGTTTCAACCGAAATTTCACTCCAGTGTAAGGCATGTACGAAGTAAGAGGTTAAACTATTTTAAGTTATATTTTACTTAGGAAATCTTAAGTTAAGCAATCTGGTAATTTAATTGTGACCTTTGAAAAGTATGAGCAACTTTGAAAATTTCCGATCACTGGTTCCTTGATGGAACTATTGAATTTATCTATTTTAATTTTTTTGTTTTGGCCGGAGTCCATTATACCGATGCTCCGGAAATCGGGGTTTAACCATTCTTAAGGCAGTTTTAGCCCCTGAAAACGATAGAAAACGTGTTTTTAGGGCGCGGTCGACACTTTTTAGAAAAAAATTTAAAAATTTTTTTTTTACCAAAAATTGATTTTTTTTGCCTTGGTCCCCCCTGTGATGCAAAAAATCGGAAAAATTTTATATATCCTATATATCCTAAGCCAAATATCCTAAGCCTAAGCCTAAGCCTAAGGGCTATACGCTGCTTGAAAAAGAAAGCCCGGGAGTTGACATGTCCGGGATAGGGCTCACACAGCTTTTTTATATCCTAAGCCTAAGCCTAAGCCTAAGCCTAACGGCTATACGCTGCTTGAAAAAGAAAGCCCGGGAGTTGACATGTCCGGGATAGGGCTCACACAGCTTTTTTATATCCTAAGCCTAAGCCTAAGCCTAAGCCTAACGGCTATACGCTGCTTGAAAAAGAAAGCCCGGGAGTTGACATGTCCGGGATAGGGCTCACACAGCTTTTTTATATCCTAAGCCTAAGCCTAAGCCTAAGCCTAACGGCTATACGCTGCTTGAAAAAGAAAGCCCGGGAGTTGACATGTCCGGGATAGGGCTCACACAGCTTTTTTATATCCTAAGCCTAAGCCTAACGGCTATACGCTGCTTGAAAAAGAAAGCCCGGGAGTTGACATGTCCGGGATAGGGCTCACACAGCTTTTTTATATCCTAAGCCTAATGACTAAGCCTAAGCCTAACGGTCGCAAGTGGTCGGCCGCAAGTGTCGCGCCACAATTGTCCACGCCGCAATTATTCATAATTTTTTCTTAGAAATCTAAATAAACAGTAAATAAAAAATCAATTAAACAAAAAAGTAAGGCATCACAGGGGGACCAAGGCAAAAAAATCAATTTTTGGTAAAAAAAAAAATTTTAATTTTTTTCTAAAAAGTGTCGACCGCGCCCTAAAAACACGTTTTCTATCGTTTTCAGGGGCTAAAACTGCCTTAAGAATGGGTAAACCCCGATTTCCGGAGCATCGGTATAATGGACTTTAGCCTTTGTTTTTAATCACTTGCTTTTAGAAACCGCACCATTGCTGATATTGTTCGAGTGGTGCACATTAGGTAAATAATTTCCTCCTATATAAAAATATTAAAAAAGCTCAACCATTAAACCATTGTAGTGAGAGTGTTGTACGTAGAAGACTAGATGAATTCGCCAATACACCTTCAGGTGGACTTACCATAGAAGAATTTTCAACTGTCGACTTGGTATTTTTGGTATTATGATGAAAAAACTCCTATCATATAAATTGTTAGGAAGAAAATGAAGACCCTCCAGCATTCCAGGAGTCTAAGAGGTTTTTTTTGAAGAATTTTCAGTGAGAATAATAATATGTAAATTTCACAGAAAGACCCGAGAATGTCAGAAGCGAAGAGATGAAGATGCCAAAGCAGATTATGCCACAAAAGAGGTAAGAGTTTTGAGTTTTGATTGTATCTTACAACAGTCGAGTTCCTAAAAAAACTAAAGTCTGTCAGTGTACCCTCGAAAAATCAAAGGTCTTTGAATTTGTAGTCATTTCTGAAAAAGTAGAAAAAATGTGGCCAGTCACACCGTGGCCTTCTTACAAAAAGAATAAAAAGTGGAAATATTGGGTTGGGGAATAATTATCGCGGCATTATTGAAAATGAGGCGCTACTGTAATATGCTTCCCAATCCCCCATGCCCCTGAGGCGTCCAGGTGGTTCTGAGGTCGTTTTGCCACACATCGGTACTCAGTCCTTAGGAAGTAGTACCCAGGTAGCAGTAATAATTTCACACCGAATGTACGATTAATCGACTCGGTTGGTGCGTGGATTATACAGTAGGATTGCGGCTGGGTTATAGAAAAACATTTGGAATGATAAGAGTCTTTCACTAGACAAAAAATATTAATTTGGAAATGTTTAGTGAGGGGGTTAACTATAACATAGAAAATACGGTAAATCTACTTTTTCTAGCAGTCGGGGAAGGGTCTGTCCCGAGTCCAGTGGTAAATTTGTCTGATAAAAATGTATTTTGGTCTTTTAAAAAAGTGCTCACGGTTTTGGATGAGGTACACACATAAAACCCGCTTTACTCAAAGTTAAATTTAGTTTATCCACCTACTAACCCGATGGTTGATATACTTGTTAGGTGGAAAAACTACTGAGCTGGTGGTTCATTCACCATCTAGGTGGTTTAATTAAAGTCCAGATATGAAAATGTATTCTGGCGCGCAAATGTCGTGGCGCGCAAATGTCGGATAACCCCTGTAATATCCACTAGCGTCGAAAATGATTTTTTATAAACATGGTGTAATCATTACTTAATACAGTCAAAATTCGATATAACGTACACCCAATATAACGTTCGCCACCGATATAACGTATTCGTTAAAGGGGCATGTTCTTCGGGCAGGAGCAACCTGTGTCAAATCACATTGTGCCACCGCAGATTGTTCCAAATTAAAATTGTGCCAATTCAAATTGTGCCACCGCAAATTGTGCCAAAATCAAACTGTACCAGAATAAAAATAAAAGAATAGAAATAAAAAGAATAAAAAATTTGGTGATTTTTACAGTGAAATGTATCACAATCGCGGCACAATTTGCTGTGGCACAATTTGATTTTGGCACAATTTGCGGTGGCACAATCTGATTTTGGCACAACTTGCGGTGGCACAATGTGATTTGACATAGGTTGCTCCTGCCCATGTTCTTCGCCGATAGGAATATTTCGAAAGACGGGTACCAGTGAAATTTGAACGAGAAATAAAATTTCACATTTTTGTAAAATTCGAGGAAAAAGTTCCAATCATAATCGACTGTGTTATTTGGTTTGAAGTGAAGGAAATTTAGTCATAAGCCATTTTACAGAATACTTTTTATAAATCTGAGGGTTTAAATATGGCCCTTTTAAGAAAATCAATTTCTTTATAATCAAAGTGATGAAAATGCTAACCCATGTAACCCCTAAGCTGTCCATTTTTGCACCTCATTTCTTCTTAGCTCTTATACCCTTTTTCATCATTCATGAACAAATGGTAGCTTGTTGGAAAGGCCAGGAAAATGGATATCTAATGATGTATGACGTATTAGAAATGATTAGAACATGTTTAAAATACCATTTTTAATAAAGCCGCAATAATTATTCCCTAACTCAATTTTTCAAATTTTTTGACAAGATCGATGAAAAACAACTGGTGACTAAAGGACTTCATAATAGACTTCATAAAGTTTGGGATCAGAGGTGAATGCGGTGAAGTCTTGTAGTTTGTCATTGTTTCGTAATTTAGCTGGAGACAGTTCAAAGAGAGATTGAAGAAGCGCTCAAGCAAAAGTTCAAGAGTTCATCATACGCCAAACTGATTGTGACTCCAATAAAAGACAGAGCTGTTCCTGAACTAACAGAGGCAGACAGGCATCTACGCAGTGAACTTATTGACACAGTCTACAATGTGGCTGTCACTGATGGACAACCATCCACAAGGTTATGGCTCATCTTTTGAGGCAAAAAATTAATAGTAAAAATTTTAGTGATCCCAATCCTTATGGTCCTTCGCTAGCTTCTCTGGGCATCAAAAAGCCTGGTATTGAATTGAATTATTACATCGAAAACAACCATTACGCTGAGAATGGTGATCTGGATTTGTCTGGTAAGCTTATATGTAGATTAGCCAGCAAAGTATCCCGGTCATAGACGTATAAAGAATTTTTGCACGGGAAGGGTTAGGTAGCGGTGTATAATATTAAAGGGAAAGGGGATCGTTCAAATTTATTCCAGATAATAAATATGTCTAAATTCACCCTTATTTCCCTCTTTAGAAAATTTGGATCTATTTTTTTTCACGCCGATGCCCGCTCCTTGTTTTTTTGCAAAATAAAAGATCTCAAAAATCATTATATTTACGGGGGTTTCAGTTTCTGTTCTTAAATTTTTATAGTCTATCATATTAAGCTACAGCTACTTCAATTATTTGCAGTGAAGAGTATAGTACTTTTGGTCATGCATCGGCTAACCCATGACTGAGATAACAATATATACAATCTTAGGGTAGTCCCAAATGTATATTATTAAGACAAAAAGTTCAAATAAATGACTTTTTAGACATTTCGAATAATTTTTCTGGTAAGGGACAGCTTAGTCAAGGGAACCAAATAATTTTGGTCAAAAACAAAACGAAAAATGACCAAGGCATATCAAAGGAATCAAGGCATGAACACCTATAGAGCCAAAATCTTTTTTTCGAGGGCCGTGGGGCAGGTTCTTTAGCCGATTAGCTCTTTTAAATGTTTGCATATCTAAGGAATCTGTTCAGGTATTGATGACGACGAGATCGACAGTTATATTCTGAACGACGTAGAGTCCACTATTAAAACCAAAGTTTGGCTCGAACGAAATGGAGAGCATTTAATTGAAGCTGAGAGAAGGTACGTTTTTTAACGAACACCTTTTTTTGCGAAACATATTTTACAAACAAACACACACTTCTAGACGCAAATTAAGAGAAGATGAAGAAGAAAAATGCAAAGACGCACCTAAAAAAAAGCGTAAAGCCATACGCAAAAAAGATCCGATTCAAGCTTCCACACACAGTGAGGCTATCTATCAAGTCATCCAGGTTATTTTCACAACTTTTGACGTTCTGAAAAAATGAAGCCCTTGTATTTTAGGAGAAAAAGCTGTCAAGCAAAATCAATTGGGATATCCTTGGGAAAATAGATGGACAAAGTCTGGGTGACAATGGCCCGAACTCGGAAAGCCAGAACAAACAGTCGGCAAAAGCAGACATTATCAGTTAGTCAACATAATAACAGACCATTCTCTAAACTATCGTTCATAGTTGTTTGTGTATTTTATTGTTGAATTTGCAATATAATAAAGACAAAGCTAAGTTATCTTTGGTATCCACTATTCTACCGTTAAGTTTAAAATTTGGAAGTTTTGAAAGAAAAGTTGAGGGGTATTTTAATACATACCGATGAATTCTATCCCTTTTAAAAGACATTTTCTCAACGGACGACTATCAATTCGTCACCATTTATGGCCTTAATCTTGAAAATTGGCCTTACTCTTTTTTATTTTTTTTACGAAGATACTTATATGTCCAAAATAACTCCATAAATTCAAATTAGTATATACAAATTACTATAGGCATCTGAGATATTTTTAAAAGTAGGTGAAAAGAGTAAATTTTTTAATTAGTCTACTCAAAACAGCAATTTCTCAGCTTCCTTTATTTATTGAGATTTTATATAAACAAATTCAGTTTTTTATTTAAATATTATAGGTAAATTTTCAACTTAAAGTTAGGTCAGAAATGGTCAAAAATCTTCCCCAACAAAACCCATGTTACGAACTAATTTTTAGAAATCTCAACACTCAAATTTCCAAAACCAATAGTGGGAGATGAGTTTTGTAGTCCTTGAGGAGTGATGACGCGTTGTGTTGTGGTGGCGCTTGTAATTCAAATACAAAAATAATTTTCAAGAATGGATAGGAATAGTGTGGATCAAATGCCTGAGAGTACTACCACTTTTACACCTGATATTTTTTGTAGCCGAATTTGTGCCTAATGCTAACGCCTACACAATGGAATTATTCTTGATCAGAATCCTGCTGGGAAGGTTAATAGAAATAATCAACTCTCTATAAGGATACTCCTTGAAACATGATGGACTAATTACAGTCAAACCTCTCTACTATGGCACCCCAAAAGTTCGTTCCCGCCTTGGGTCCGACACTTTTTTTACTTCGATTTTTGAAGGCTTTTGACATTTCTGTTTTGACAGTCTGGTCCCAAATATCGTAAGGGTTCCGATTTTGCCGATCGTTTTTCAGAATTATAAAGAAAATTCTTCTAAAAAGCAAAAACTCAGTTTAAAAACAGAAATTTTTGAATTTTCCTGTTTTTAAACTGAGTTTTTGCTTTTTTAGAAGAATTTTTTTTATAATTCTGAAAAACGATCGGCAAAATCGGAATCCTTACGATATTTGGGACCAGACTGTCAAAACAGAATGGATAAAAGACTTTGAAAATTCGGTTAAAAAAAGTGTCGGACCCAAGGCGGGAACGAACTTTTGGGGGTGCCATAGTAGAGAGGTTTGACTGTAGAGCAGCAACCCAGGGGTCAGCATTAGTCAAAAAAATTGGAAGATTTAATTTTCATATTTTCCCTTATTTCAAGCAATTATTGGAGCTATGCTTACCTTTTTTTAATACATGGTGTATCATGAATTAACCATCATTCACATAATAATTATATCTTATTTTGTAGAAGAACGCAACTTACGCCCTTTCAACTAACACTTTTTTAATTTTATATTTTGAAAATTTAAAAATTCTGCTTTATTTTTTAGCAGAAAAAAGTTTGAGCACTTTATGTAACAAACTATATACTGATTTTGCCCCCTCCCCGTCAGATTTTTCTCAAAACAGTGTAGGTAAAATGGTCCCCCGTCAGAAATCCCTGCGTACTTCACTGCTTAGACACAAATCACTCGAAAGTGACTCTAGATGCATAAATAATGTATGCATACCAGAGTTTCTTTGTGCGGTAAGCCCCAGTTAACAAAACTATGTTCAAACCCCTGCTATTTAAAAGAAAAAAATTTAGAAAAAATCAGCGCGGGAGATCAAGGTAAAAAAATTTTCATAATTTTTTTCAGAAAAAAAAATTTTGAGTGAAAATGCTCAAAAAGTGTAAATATGGTATTGAGGTGTAATACTATAGTATATCTTATGGTATGGTATAAAAATATAAAATGTTATGGTATATCATGGTATAAAAGTGTGAACGCCTTTTGAGACTTTTAGGAAAATTTGTTTTTTTTTCCAAAAAAATCAACAGGGGGGACTAAGGAATATTTTTTTTCCAGAGATGCGAATGCATCTTGAGCCGAGTTATTCATACAAGAAGTCATTCATGAATTTACGAAAAGGCAGTTCATCTTTTTTTAAAGCTGAACTCCTGGCGGTCCTTTTGGTATATTGTGAGCCTACTTATAGTGTGTGTTCGGTTTTGTGCACGCCATTATAACAATAATGGGGTTTTACTTAAAAACCTGTGGGCACTTAGATGACTTCTGAGCCATTTTTGCTCACATCATTTGTTTTTGTTTTTTACAAGCATATTTAGTAACTGTAGTTGATTTGTGGTAACGCTTTATTTATAAAAATTAAAATTTCAGGTTTCTTCCAGACACACTTGAACTAGAATTGTTTTACAAAAAAGGTTACATAATTTAACAAAAACAGTGCAAACATAGCTGAAAAAATTGGTTAAAATAGTAAAAGAATATAGACTTCGAAGCTTCTCAAAATAATGACTAATGATGAGGCCAGACTGGTCTAACTGGTCCCTCACGTCTCAGAGGTTCGATTGTCGCTATAGAAATATTGTTATGTTGGCTATTATCCTGAATAGGATTTAGGATAATAACATGTCTACTTTGGCCACTAGTATGTCGAGTATCAGCGTTAGGCTCAGGGTCGGCTACAATTACATCAGAAGGCATTAAAACACATGTTCAGCTACAGGAACGTTTATATTCTCAGTCGTCTCGGCAACATAAGGCCTTGCCGTCCTTCCATTCTTTTGTAACATTTTATTATGACCCACACAACAGTAAGCGTTGTCACTATTGCAACATATTCGATTGCATCTGCTTTGGATCGTTTAGATCTAGCAGAAAGTGCATTCCTCCTGTAATCTTGAATATATTTACCTAATTTTTCGGTAGATAAACTAGGTAGTCGCTTTGTTTTAAAAAAAATAGCTTCTGGTTTTTGTTTGGTTGGCGCAATTTGAAAAAATTCTTCGATCGTGTCAATTTCTTGTGGTTCAAGTCCTTGTGTCACAACTTTTTCAAAATCAGTGTCAGAAATCGGATCGGCAAGCAAGAATTCGTAGCATGGCAACATTTCTCTCACTTTAACATTCATCTCATTTAACTTATTCTCAAAAGCTAGGGATAGTATGTGCACACTTGCCGGAATCAGGCTGCACTTGCTTAGCTCTACTTCATTTATATGCATTGATGTCTGTGACTGGTTGCCCAAGCACACAGATATTATTTCCAAACACTTCATAACATATTTTTTGACTTTAGACTGGTTCCAATCCAATGAATTACTTAGCTTTGCTTTTTTAAAGGTATTGCCAATAAGTTTTAAAATTTCGACAAAGTTTTTGTTACCGTTGTTTTTCAGGAAGTAGTTGGTTAATTGGTTGACAGTGCCGTTGAACAGTTGACTAACTTTTTGGTGTTCTTCTTTTTCGTTTTTATTCATATCTTCGGTAAAATCATGTTCTCCGCACTTTTTCATAGACGAAGCATCTGTTTGTATGACCAGAAAATAAGAAAAACAGGCAATGAGAGCTGATATAGCAGAAAGCTTCATGCTACCTTAAGCTGTTTCTATAATAAAAAAAAACATATTTTTATTTTAAAATCGATTAAACTGGAAATATCTTTAGTTTATGGCCCTTCTTCGTGGCTTGAAATCTAATACTGGTGACTGAAACTTGTCACCGACTGTATATACTTTTATTATTATTCACCTCCCTGATTCAAAATCGTGTTTTTGTTATTGTGTTTCGGCTCACTTTTTAAAGACTTCTCTCAGACAAACTGCCGCCAAATTTTCAGCCATTGAGATAAGCAGCAAATTGATGGGGAACTTGTCTGAGAGCAGTTATCAAAAGTAGTTAAAAACTTAATGCCCAAAACACGATTTTAAATTAAGGGAGTGGGTAGCTTACATCTTTCAATAAGCCGGCATACCTTTTTAAATCTATCTTCCGAGTGCTGGCTTATTAGGTGGCTAGCTTATATTTTGACCACAAGGCTTGAAAACTTTATTGTCTTGAACGGAATTTGAAATTTGACAGTGACTTTAATATTTCCAAAGTAGTTTTACAAGTGAATCAACTACGCCGAGCGCGAATCCGGTGTCAGTCTTACTATTGAGGATTTGCTCAAAAGTTGATAAATTTAAAAAATTTCGTAATACAACTTTAGAATCTGTTAAACCCGATTGAATTCCTCTTGTTTCGAAAAAATTTCAGTCAATTCTGCATTAAGGGGGGGGGGACTTTTACGGCTACTTTTTGACGTCGACTTTTTTCTACCTTTTTTCATATATTTTATTTTCTTATCTCACATGTTTTTATACTGTTTTGTAGCTGAAATTTTTCTCTGTCGATTGAGTTGTTAAACACCATAACTAAAAATAGTGTTTGAGGGAATCACAACAACGTTTCACTAAAAACCAAGTTGAGCCCCAGACTTGGTTTTTTAGTGTAAAGTTGTTGTGATCTCCTCAAAAAGTACTTGTAGTTAGGGTGTTTGACTACTCTATCGATAGAGAAAAGTCGAAGCTACAAAACTGTGTAAAAATTTGAGATAAGGAAAAAATATAAGAAAAAAGGTAAGAAAAGTTGATGTCAAAAGGTACGCGTGAAAGTCCTTCAAGCATATTTTAGCACATGCGACCTTGCTCATGTTAAATTTCAAATTCCTTTCAGGACAACAAACATTTAAAAAAATCAACACTTTCAATTTGACAGTGAATTTCGAATTTGATTATCACTTTGTATGCAAATCGACCATGTTGAACACGAATCCGGTTTCAAAATTTTGTTTTTGTCTAAATGGATCGCCAAAACAAATTATCCGCGGAATCATCTCCCTGGACTGTGCTTACGCTGTTTTTATTATGCAATGTTTTTCAAAAAAAAGAGCGAATAATAGTCAAAAAACAAGGACTTTAGAAACCAAAGGCACCATTTGGAAGAGCAGAGTGCATGCTACGAAATTATGTCTAATGCTTTGAATAATGACTTAGGTAAATTATCTGAAAAGGTTATCAAAAACTTCTACGAACTTGTGTTCAACCCCAATAATAAAGTCAAAATCATCAAGCTCGTTTCAAAAATTTAAATTGAACATTTCGAAAGAATGTGATGTCCGGACTAGTATAAATCTGAAAAAGTTGCGAAAAGATGATTTTCATAAAAACTTGCCTCGAGATAAGTTTAAGTAGCGAATGAAACTAAAAAAATTGAATGATAAAAAAAGCCAAAAATTTTGTTTCTAAAGTTTTGGAAAACCTGCCAAACCTAAATACGCAAACAACCCTTTTTAAAAAATACTGAGAAAGAAACGTAAGGTCATACATATAAATATGTTTGAGAGTTTTAGCAGTCCCATACGAGCACTCATACACCATTGATTTAACACTATTGATATGTACCTTTGATGCAGATGCAACCATAGTTCACAAAATCTACAAAAATCTACAATTTTTTTATACTTTCTTAGGTGTTGTTATGTGATTTTGTGAAAATCAGCTTTGTCGTCATTAGCAGAGTTGTGCAAAACATCCAGCTTTACAACCTTGTTTTTCACTGCAAAAAATACGATCTCGATAACTGAGCACTTCAAAACCAATAATGGCTTAAAATGGGTACTTCTTCAGTTACCCACCCATACTCGGAGTTTTTAAAATGGCCCAAAATCACCTCCCTAGCTTATTTTTTCTGCACAACACGATAAAAGAAGCATGTCTGAATACTTTTTGGATAAAGAATTACATTTTGTTGAAAAAAATACCACTCACCCCTTGGGGTAGATGGCCTTTTTAAGGTATTTTAGGGTCATTTTTTTAATTATTTATCACATTTTTTGTGCTGGAGCTGGGCAAAAAAAACCTCTCTAAATGCATTTTTGATGAAAAGTCTTGCTCAGAATTATGTCTAAGGTAAGTGAGTGCGCGCATCTCTAACCAACCAAGTCCTTGCGCCCCCGAAGGGGGCGCAGTATTCCTTGAAAGAGGCTAAAATTTGGTCAAAAATACCCTAAAAAGATCATCTACTCCCAAAGCGTGGGTAAAATTTTTTTTTGACTTTGACAAAATTTAATTTTTTCGAAAGTATTAAGATGTGCTTCTTTCATCGTGTTGTACAGAAAAAATGAGTTCGGGAGGTAATTTGGGGTAACTTTTCAAAAATCCGAGTATGGGAGAGGGGGACTGAAGAAGTGCCAGAAAATGGCCAAGAAAACTCGCATTTCGCAAAAAAAATTGATTTGCTACGGCAAACCTATACGGTAAATCGATAATTAACGTTACTTTAAGTGAATTTACATTCCACCAAAAATAAGAAACTCATAACTTTTTAAGCTACTCATTCAGTCAGAAACGGGTTAAGTAGATCACGAGTTACTACTGATCCAAAACTATGCTAACCTACCTGAAAACTACCCCTGGAGTTTATAGCGTATAGAAACTCTAGTATGCCTGCTTTTTTAATGCATCCAGGGCACCTTTTAAGTGATATATAAACATATCTACCGTCAAAACCCCAAAAACACGATTTCAAACCACTGGAGCAGTCCGGTTAATAATATGGTTTTCCTGAATACTCGGTTGCAGACATGTGAAACTATTTTTGATGTATTGTTTTTGTTTGTGAATGTATTTTCATTTCTGACCATGAAATTTTGAATGCATCAATAATACATACATACAAGGAATAAAAACCAAGAAAAAGAATAAAAAGCAAAGCGTTCCAAGTCTAAAAAGTCTTGACAGATAAAGTTGAGCTAGTGCTTAAGAAGCCAATATTAACAAAAAGTTTTATAGCAGGTGAAATTATTACCTTGGAAACCAGGAGCACTTCTGTAAAGACGCTTTCTCGGCTACACAGCTACTTTTTATTTCTTTATTGTTTCACAAGAACCGTATGTGGTAATTAACATGTGGTAATTTATTTTCTAAATGCTTGTTTTCGATAGAATTTTCTTCTGTAAATTAATTTTTCTACTTTTATTTTTCTGTTGAAATCATTGGATGCCCAAAATGAAAACGTAACAAAGAAGTTGTGTAGTACTTTTTGCACCGGTAAGTCTGATTTTTTAACACAACAACAACAATCATATGCATTTACTGTGTGTTCTTTAATAGAATGGCTAGCTGCTCTATTTCTTGACCCACCTCCAGGGGCAGCTCTAATAGAGGGGGCCGGTGTATTAGCGAGTGTCGTCGCTCATTTGGCGACCCAAAATTTTATAGACAATTAAATAATTTTTAATTAAAAAACTGATCTTAAATTCCAAGGGCAATTTAAAAAAAAATAATTATTGTCGTTGAGAATTTTTTCATTTTTCAATTCTTGTTCGAAATTCTCAAAGATTTTTTTCGCGTTTTGCAATTGCTGATTTTACTCTGATTTTCAAACAACTCACGTTAGTTTTTAGTTCATTTTTAGATTTTTTTGTTTTTGTGATTTTCCGATTAAAAAGCATTGACAATGGCTAATAAGCAGTGGAAACGATTAAAAACGAACTGAGGTCTTACTTTTATTTAGTTCAAGCACTTCGGATGAAGTAGGGTTGCATCTAGTTTCATTCACCGATTTTTAGTCAACCGCGTTTCTGATATATGCAGGTATTAACTTAGTCCCGAACAAGGATCTGAAAGTGTTCTTTAGAAGCAATCACAAAAATAAAGTATCCGGCTTGCAATTTTTGTGTACATTTGCAGCCAGCATTTTGCAAAGCATCTCTCCACTATTAGACCTGCAAAAAAGCAGTCTGTTACCAACTGCTTACTTCGATGAGACCTCAGGAGCCTGGCAGAATGAAAAAGAAAGTAGCAAGGTTCAAGTATATAAACTGGTGAAAAAAATTATAGTTTATTTTGTGAGGCTAACTAGTTGTATTCAGGCTGCTGCTGTGGCTGGCTCTCACGACACAAACCAGAAATTTGGAATGGCTGTAAACACTATAACTCTACTGATTATCCTTGATTTCAAATCCCTTATTTAGGTGCTAGATACAGGGAATGGACTCTCAGTTATATGGAAATTTACTGGTCTAAACAGCAGTGAATTGACACGACTAAATATCAACCAGCCAAAAGCACATTCCGGTCAGCAGCCTGAGATTCAATACTCCAATCTTTATGGATTTTTTCATGCTCAATTCAAATACACTTCAGACTCTGTTTGCACAAAGGTATGAACTAGTGATTTCTACAATATATGAGGTTGTGCTACAAGTTAGGGGTGTAATCGACACGCCAACAGTTGGAAAATTACTGAAAAAAGTACTGTTGTTGAATTGCTTGCGTTTTACTTACTTAGCTTCGCCCGTTTTTTTAAATAATTCGATTCAATGAATGACTACTTGAAAAACTAACCCGAAAAATCTTGGATTGACTTTTAAAAACACCAAGATGAATCAAGCTGGTTTTTTTATTTCGTTTGTTTTTAGCTTCTGATCCTAAATCCTGACCAGTTAGTTGCATTTTCTGTGGTGGATGGCATAAGCCCATCCAAAATTTCTGAGCTATGTCTCAATGCTCCTGACACTTCTCTCAAATTCATGCTTTTTGAGTGGCCTTCTGAGTTTGCTGCTGTTCTACCACAAAATTTCCCGTTAGAATTACAGTGTGGAGATTGCTCTTTGGAAGGCTCGGTTGGTATGAACTACAATCCAAACCTCGATATAACGAACACTCGGTATAATGAAACCCAACATTTTTTGACGCCTATTTGGTAGTGTTGTTATGATTAATTAGCCACTTTTGTGTTCAATTATCCATATCTCGGTGACTGTTTTTCTAAAATTTATGAATAAAAACTTATTTGGAAGAGGCGATATAGATCTTGAACTTAAAGTTAATGATTGTTCGATAAACATGAAAATTAGTCATTTTTTAGCTAAAGAAAGTCAATGAAAAGTTATTAATCAAATGAAACGATTTTTTTCTGAGTCAATCATTCTATACAAAAATTATTATAACATTCTATTTTGAGAAGTTTTCTTACAATTCTAAATTTTATTAGTAACTTAGTAGTTTTGCTACAATCTGATAAAAGCAGTTTTTGGAAATCGATTAAATTCGCAAAGTTATAGGCTCGTAAATCAAATGAAAATCGTAAGAGCTTTTATTTGATTTTCATTTGATTTACGAGACTATAACTATGCGAATTTGAGAAATTTTCAAAAACTCCTTTTTTGAGGTTGTAGCAGAACTAGTTAGCTACTAGAAAAGATATGATTTTGAAAAAACTTCTTAAAATAGGCCATGTTATATAAATTTTCGTACAGAATAACCGACCCAGAAAAAATCGCTTCAATTTTACAAATTTTGGAGAAACACTCACCGAGATAACTGAAGACAAAAAGTTGCAAATTAATCATAACAACACTGCTATTTGGCCAGTGATTACGTTAAATGACTAATAGTGTACCCTCGATACAACGAAACCTTCGATATAACGAACATTATAGCCGGTCTCCAGGGGTCCGTTAAATCGAGGTTGGACTGTACTAAAGTGAGGTTTTATGTTAGTGTTTTGCAGTTGCTTCGATTGTGCCCAACAATAGACTCAAACAACAATTTCACTGAAGCTTCTCACAGGTTGCACGATTCTAATGTGTATGTTCTTTTGTTGTAATCTTAATGGAAAACTGGCTAAAATTATATTACAAGTATTCCAATAGCAACTTGAAAGGTTATTATGCTTTTGGGTTCTAAAACATACTATGACTGTTTTTTAAAAACACAATCTGTAAGAATAGATCAGTGCCTGGCCATGACGGAAAAATGAATTTTTTCTTTTATTCCTATCTTGTAGCCTGAACTCTGGAGAGCTCAAAACGGTCTAAAAATTGTCCATTTTTACAGATTGTGTCTATGGAAGAAACTTAAATATTACCGCGTTTAGATATTTTTTAGGCTACAATAGTAAAATATTAAAAATTTTGGTCACTTATATTCCTGAAGCAGGGTTCGTATTGAAAAATTTCGAAAAAAGGACATTTGGATAAAAAAAGATTTTGGGTCCCGAAAAAAGGACAAATCTTTTTAAAAAGGACAATCACGAACCCTTCCTGAAGCCAAACTTTTGGCAAAAATGTTCGAAAACAATCTAGAAAAAGTGTTAGGCCATTAAAAAAATACAATTGCTTGGTCTTCCTGTTAAGTGTTTTAGGCGCACAAAAGTATTGTCCGATTTGTGCTCTGGTAGCCCGGAGACTTCATTTACCCTCATATCACGGGCGGAAATTCTGTCTTTATTTAAAAGAGGTCTTCCCAACAAATCTCAATCTAAAAAATGTTTTCTATTTACAGTTGAAGCTCTCTATAAGGACTCTCAAGGGACCGGCTAAAACGAGTCGTTATAGAAAGCGTCGTCATAAAGAGCGTCGTTTTGACTTGAATGACTTAGCTCAGGACCAAATAGTTATTTTTTCCGGATCGTTATAAGGAGCAAGTCGTTATAGAGAGCGTTGACTGTATCTAAGGTTCTAAATACGAACAAAGAGGGGTTAAAGGCTATTATATTTGTTGCACGCCCGAAAAAAAATTAAATCAGTTTAGAAATAGCACAATGAAAGAACACAAAAGTCAAAGCTCTTCATCATGGGAATTTTGCACTGATAAATCATATTCCACCGGTTTGTTAGATTTGTTTTCATAGACTTAAACAATTAGAAAATGAATTTTTAGCCGCAACAGTATCAGAAAAGCAGAATCCAGCCTACACTTCACAATGCATTCTATCCATCTCTCCTAAAACTTTTGATTTGGCACATTTGGATGATAATATAGAGATCAAGGTGAAACCAGAGGAGCATGTTCAGATTTGCAATATCACCAAAAGTAAATTGCTTTGTTCATCAAAAAAAAATTGAATTTTTAAAAATATTTTCTCAAAGTGCTGGAAAATTTATAAGTTTTTAAGCACCTCTGGAAAATGTTTTGAAAAAATAGACTTGAAGAACCTAAGCATGTTTGAGCGATATTGCACATCTAGAGCCTATATTACTAAAGTGAAAAGCGAAAAAATTGCAGGCTGGAGTACACAATTGTGGAGTGCTCTAAAATTGCAAATTAACATGTTTATTACGTTTTAAGGTCTAAAACATTCTTGAAAAATGTTTTTAGGGCGCGGAAAGACATTTTTGGGATTTTTTTTTACAAAAAATTGGACTTTTTCCCAAAAAACGAGTACCCTGATGCCCTTATTTTTACCTTTTTTTCTCACGGGACTAGGCAAAAACGAATCTTGCTCGGATTCATCTCTAAGGTAAGTGAGTGCGCGCAGCTCTAACTCTCAAGCCCCTACGCCCCGGAGGGGGCGTAGGGGGCTTGGGGGATTGGAGTTGAGATGCGCACACACACATACCTTAGAGACCAAACACTCGAAAATGACTCTGGTTGCATAAAAAACATATGCAAACCAGAGTTTCTTTACGCAGTAGGTCCCAGTTATCAAAACTTTGTTCAAATTCCATCTTTTTAGATCTTGTTGTACAAATCTATAAATTTGTATTTTTTGGACTACAGGGGGACCAAGGCAAAAAGTGTATTTTTCGGTAAAAAAAACATTTTTTGAAAAGTGTCGACCGCGCCCTAAAAACACGTTTTAAGCACGTTTCAGATGCTATAGCGTTGAAATAACACCATTTCGGGCCATTTTGGGACACTTCACAATTGTGTACTTTAGCCAAATTGCATGAAAAATGAAGTGGGAGTAGAGAAAATTGAAATTTTTTCTACTTGCCGTTCTACGAAGCTACTCACCTTTTAATTACCCTTTCGTTTTAGTGGTATAGCTCCTTGATAAATGATTTGATTAAATTTTGATTGCACTTTTCAGATTACATTAAATGATAATGTGAATTTGGACTTGAACACAAGTCCTCCCTCCTGCTGGCTAACACCCGCAACTGGCGCCGCTAATCTGGACATGAAAGTTTTGATTGACGAAGAAGTTATACATTTGAGCACACCTAAGGCAAACTTTGCAATAGACACTGAGCTGGCTGTTCATTGTTCACCCATCACAAATACTAACAAACAAGGTAGATACTAGGTACTCGGTAATATGGATTAGGCTTAAAACCGCCCGAGAACATTTTCTTGGTGTTTTAAACGGGTTACATTAAGTTTAGTTACCGACGTGCAACAGTTACTCAAAAACGCAAACTAGGTAGTATTTTTCAATTGGCTAGTCATTTTCTAAGGTTGTTTTGAATAAAAATATGAATTTTAATTTGGGTGGTAAGGTTAAGGGTATCTGGATGCGGACGAATGTTCTGGGGCACAAAAAAGTACATGTGGAATTTCGAAAAGAAAACATAACATGCAAGTAGATTTTATTAAATTATATGATTTCAGATTTATTGCCGGTAAACACCACAGTATTAGTGGCTGATTTCAAAAAGTATGTTGAATATTATGCCCCTTCTCCCACAACTTTTTATGTAGACGATCTGCAAAAAACATTGACGGTGAATAACATTCAAAAAGTGAAGTAGATTAAAAAAATAATTTAGGTAGTCTTCTCGCTTTCCTTGCCACCGCAGTTCGACTATGCTCCTAATTGTGTTGTTGACAGTAAGTTTGCAATACATCTCTTTTGCAACAAAAGACGAACCAAAAAAAACAAAGAGAGAAATTTGAACTAAATGAAAGAGTAAAATTTCTCTAACGGTCTGTCCTATTCCCAAACCCAGCAAACAATAGAAGTCTAAAATATTTAGAAAGCGACAAAAACTTCGAGAGTTGCGCAATGATTATAATAACTCACCATCTTTCGGCTGATGAGCAAGTGATGAGAAATCATAAGTTATCTGAGCGCGTATCATCATTCCTTACTCGATCGCTGTATCAATGCTGAACGGTGGGCTTTGATAATGGTTCAGTTTTCGAAATATTTCTTAAAGTGGGGGAACTTTCTATACGCATCGTCTATCGGTCGCAGGTTCAATTCCACTTGGTGCACACCCTATTTGTTTGGCTCTACCTTTTAGCAACTTCGCTGACTTCCAGTGTCAAAAACTATCGAGCAATCGATTGCAACCATTTCCTGCACTGCTTTACTGTCAGCAAATCCCCTATTTTTGGGATATCATGCAAAATGACAGACCTATGTAAGATGGCATGGAATTGGACATCGTTGAATGTTTTTAAACTTTAGCTCAAAGTAAATACTACTTTTTTTCTTCGTGTGATAGCTTAAGTGAAAGCCTGGAGTCTTGGCTACATTTTAGTACATGAAACGTGTGACTTGTAGAAAAAAGTCAGAAAATATCAACCAACCCAGTCAAGGAAAAACTTCAAAAACGATGGATTTTCGGGAATTTATCCTATTTTAGCCTGGATACAAGCTGGATCCTCCAGTAGGTGTGAAAGCTTGAGGTGATGATTTTATTGGAGAGCCAAGAGTGTCAGGATAATTTCGACACCAAACTTGTAAATTAAAGGATGTAAAAAAGAAGGTTATCAGCCAGTGGAAGTTGAACCTTTGACCTACGTGATGCGTATAGTAAGTTCCCCATCCCCTTAAGAAGTTAACAGAAAGGAAAAGATTACAGCCATAAAAATAAAGACATTTGCAACAAGATATGGCCTCGAGCGCAAGTCACTTGAAAATATAGCTGTACAGTAGCAGACCCCGGATCAGGGATAATCCTTGACCCTGATCCTAGCCGCGTAGCTGAATTCAGATCACGGATCAAAGATTATCTTTGATCCTGATCCTAAGTCTGAATACAGGATTATTTCTGATCCAGCGTTTGAAAGGCTATTTTACTAATATTTTTTTGAATAATAAGTCTGATCCGACCTGATCCAGTCATCATATGCCTTATCCGGTCTGATCCACCCCTGATCAGGCCTGATCCATTACTGATCCAGTCTGATCCGAGCTTATCTGGCCCTATCTACTCCTGATCCGGCCTGATCCAGTCCGATCTGCCCTTGATCCTTCATCAGGCCGGATCAGGACTACATCTGGCCGGACCATGCCGGATTAGGACTGGATCTGGCCGGATCAGGACTTTATCAGGCTGGATCAGGATTCCAGGACCAAGGACCGAAGATTATCCTTGATCCTGATCTGAAGTCAGAATACGGATCAGGGATCAAGGATTATCCGTGATCTTGATCCGACTGCTGAATACGGATCAGAGATCAGAGATCAAGGATTATCCTTGCTCCTGATCCATGATCCAGGGTCTGAATACCTGCTCTGACTCTATTCTAAAAAGAATTTAAATAAGTATGCCTTGACAAATCTCATTAGTAACGACACATGGCGTTTTAAAACGGGCAATAGGTGAGTTGTCTCCAAATTTCTTTTCGCAATGAGTAAAGTGTTGGATTTGTTGCGCAAGCGCTAGAAAGCGGTCATCTTACGAGTTTGACACCTTTCATTGTCACCTTTAATTTTTCAATTTTATACGAACTCTGTATGTCCAGCATCATCCAAATTTTTTTTATCATTATACCACTCACCGTGAAAAGTATATTTAAGTCATGAATACCATATTTACACTCTTTCTTATGAAAATTCGAGTTTAAATCAGACGAAAGTCCAGACTTTACGTCAAATACAAGGCAAAAATGTAAAGACTTTTTAAAAATCTGATTTTTAGTCTTAAAATCTGACTTTTTGGAGATTTGTCTGATTTATAAAATTTGAGTTGGAAGCTCTGCAAAAGTTGCATTTCCGAGACTTTTAATGTAGCAAACAAAAGCTAACTTTCAAATTAAAAATGAGATTTTTAAAAACTAGAAGCTGTTTGAAGTCTGGCCAAAGCGGTCGTCGCCTACTACCAGAAGAACGTGGATGAGCAGAGCAAGAAGGAATTGAAAGAGCAATTAGTGGCCTATGACCGAAGTTTTCTCACGTTTTTAGTCAAGTTTGAACAGTCTTTCAGTTTCTCGCAAAATTTAGTTGAATTGTTTAGAAGTTTTTGACTACTTTAAAAAGCCGAGGGACATTAAATATAGTTGGAAGGGTTAAAGTACACTTTAGTGCGGTGTACTAAAATCGATGATATAGCTTTTTATGATATTATTAAGCCCTAAAAATAGTAGCATTTGGCGAATCTGAGTTAAACAATGGATACTGTGCTTTTCATTGCGCAATGTTTTTTTACTTTTTCCCCTAATTTAAGACAAACGAAATTCAGGTCCTGAATCTGCATATTTTACCATTGTTATTGTGTCAAATTGTAGGTAATGACAAAAGCATCTGGCTGGGCTGTCAGGCCGAAACCCCTCTTGTGATCTCATGTGATCTTTCTGCTCACACACTCAATGTTGGTTATCATTCAGTGTGGATGATTCGATCTCCAGACTTGTGGAATGTTACCCTTCAAAGTCAAACTCCTCTGTCCATCTCTATTGAGCAAAGGCCAAGTACCTCTATTATCAATTCTGCGGCTCCAGCGCTAGTAACAACAGCTGCTACAGCTACCACAGCTACATCAACAACCGTTACTGTCCGTCCGGTGGCATTTTCACCACCTTCCTTCATCCCTCAATCCATCAAGTTTGCGGACTCGCTAGACAGCTTGATCATCCAATACAATATGCCGTTGGGAATGTCCACCAAGGGAAACTGCTCGATAGCCATTGTTGACTTGTCTCATTTTGGAGGTTTACTTTTTAGCAGTTAAATATCTGGTCTAAAAACTTTGCTAAGTATGGCTCTATGTTTTCTATATAATTATTTTCAATCTAGATGTTTTTCTACGATTGTCACATATTTAACTAAATTTAGCAAAAAATTTGACCTGTATTATTGTTTATGCGATATTTCCCTAAATTTTTACCCCACGATTGAAATCAGCGTTGTGAACCGCACCAGGAGCCGCACCGGCACCGCACCGGCCGGTGCATGGTGCCGGTGCGGACCGGTTTAAATCATTTGAATCATTTCGATTTAATTTCCGGATGAAAACATTCGAAATGATTCCAGGCGGTAGAATAGATGCATGTTTGCGAACTAAACTAAGAAATTTATAAACCATTGTAAAAAAACATCCAAAACATCCCAACTTATCATATCTACTGTGGGCCTAGAAACAGAGTAATAAAGGCGATATTTGTGTGGGTATATTTTTGAGATAAATTGGAGGTATTCAGTGCGACCCAACTGCACCATGAATTCTGACCAATACATCAGTGTGCTGCTTGGACCAGGAGCTACTGTTCGTCCCAACGACACCATCATTTTTCGCTCTTTTGTCTCTAATGGTCAAAACTTTACACTCACACCCGAGCAAAATTTGACCTCTTTGCGTGTCGCTGATCCAGCTAATCCGGTGTGGTTTGTTGAAGCTGGAACAAATAAATCCGTATAGCAAATAAGTTATATTTGTCAGGTTTCACCCTCTGCAAGCCTGCAACCCTCCAAAACTGTGTTTGGATGTGAGGATGAGGACATGACCATCACTGCGAAAACGGTCTATGGAAGTGGTGGAAGGAATTCGAGTTGCACCTGGAGCGTTGACAAAACAGGTAGTGCTCTTGTACACATTCTATATTTCTCAAATCGGAAAGGACAACAAAGAAATTCAGACTCACAACAAATAAAAAGCTTGGTGCAAGCAGCCAAAGACTGTGTTCTCAAAATCCCAGCCAATGCATTGTCTGCTCTAAGAAAGGTTTGCGAAATAAAAAGATTCCCAACTCCTAAAGTTTCAGAAATTTATTTCATATAAACATATTCAAATATTTCCTCTGATATGCCTTCTGGGTCGTTGATTTTTTAAACCTCTAAAAATCTTAAAAATGTCAATCGATTCGTTCAAACCTCAGTCAAAAAATAGGAGAGAGGGGAGCCCCAGAATATACAATCGCCCCGGTCCGTACTGGGTGGGTTAAGAGTGCCGCAATCATCGAGGTTAGACTGTAATAAAATAATAAAACCCTTTTTTAGACAAATGCAAATGCAATGAGTGTTTCTGCAAATGTCTGGTATGACAATTTTATCTAACAAAATTTATTCTAAAAGTTGAGATGCCGGCGCGAACAAACAAAATTTTTACAGCAATTTTGTCCAAAAATGTTCGCAAACAGAAGCAGTAGCAATCGGTCCGGAGATCCACTCTGGAATGATATTTACAGTCAAAATAGCGGGTTAGATTCACCATTTTTTTAGTTAAAAATTTGAGTCTTTTTAGGTATTCCATCTAATCCCGTCAGTTCTATTCGTGTCACAATGAGTGCTCAGCCTTCGCTGACTCAATGTTTTTTATTATTAAATTGTTTTTCGATAGTCAAAGTTCAAAAGTTAAGGCAACTCGTCAGCAAGCCTTTTACTAACCGGCGTTTCAGTATGTTTTTTCGTAACTTTGGAAAATCTAAATTTATAACATTATTTTATTGTTTTGTTTGCAGTACACGTGGGTGTTCAATGGAAGTGTTTCGTCAAGTCTTCAATACACTTACACAACACAAGACTCAGTGGTCACTATACCATCTAACTTTTTTGAGGCTGGAGATGTTGTAAGTCATTTATAAGACACGTAGACAGTGCTCTCAAACAGAAAATATAAATTTGTAAGGTCTTTTCGGGCTTCTATTTTTTCCAAAGCTCTTTTAGGGGGGGGGAGGTGCGTCCTTTTAAAGTGTTTTAGGGTTCTAGCGGTCTGGCTCCTAGATGGATCCGAGATTTTCTTGACCCTTTGAACAATAATCAAATATTGTAAAATAGGTTTTGTAGAGAAGGAAAGGAATCACTAGTTTGTTGGAAAATTGTGTATTTTTAAAATAAATCTCCAGTGTGAAAGTAGCATGAAAAATCTGTAAGCCAACTTTCTTATAACTTTGGAAAATAGAAGAGCCAATTTTTCGACCAACTAGTAATTCCTTTCCTCCTCTACAAAACCTATTTTTCAGGATTTGATTGTTCTTCAAAAAAGTGATGTAAAAAGGTTAAGGAAGTAGGGTCAGAAATTTCTGGCTACGTATCTGATTTGGACCCTTGCTTTAGTGAACCCTCAGAAACCAACTTTCAGTGACTTTTGGTCACTTTAGGGTGAGATTCTAAGCGATCCAAGTTATTTACATGGACACCTTCAAGTTCGAACTCAAACTAGAACACCTAACCGGGAACACCTTCGCATTCAAGTTCAGATTTTTGGCTATATGAACACCTCTTACCTGAACTCAAGTACGTGAAAGTTCTATTAGGTATCTAAAAATACAAAAAAATTGCCAACAAATATTCTTAGACCTAGCGTAGCAACATTAGTCATCATTGATAAACCTTTTTTATCTCTTCCAAATCAGATGGCTATTTTCAATTCAGATAGTAGTGACACTGCAAGGGAAGTATGTGCTGGAAGAGACATCTAAAAGCTCATTTTTCAATGCTACTGACACCCAGACCATCAAGGTATTATGTTTTACAGTCCCTTCTAAAAACTTCTGCTTTGTTAAGTTTGGAACAGAGCCTATTGTGGTGGTTGTGGATGCCACTTCAAAGACGGTAAGGTTACGTTAGCTTACTACTGAACACATTTGTCCAAGTTTAGGTGGCTGCAGATGATACTCTTCAAATTGATGCTAGTCGGGTATGATATATTTAAAAAATCCGCTCAAATATTCTTTGGTTACTTTTTCATAGCGTCATGCATTTGATTTTTTCCGGAAAATTTTTTTTTGAAAAGGCTTACAAATTTACCTTGTGAAAAATACAGAGTAGAAACTTGAGGATCACCAAAAAATGAGTCTAGGGCTAGCCTTGAGCCTCCACTATTTTCTCACCTGCTGAATTTCCACTTGAATCCTCCCAAGCATACCTGCACGGGCGCCGGCTCCGGGCGCCAGGCAAAATTTCACCACTTTCGGGCGGTGGCGCCCGGCACCCCTTTCATAGCAGCGCCGGCGCCCTATTTGTAGCGGCGCCGGCTCCCAGCTCCGATAAACCACCTCAGTACTGCATTTTTTGAATATTTTTGTTAAATTTTAAAGCTTTTTAGTATTTTTCTTATATCGTGATAGCAATAAAACGAAAAATTTTAAGTTTAACACATACCATAACCCCGGCGCTGCCTCTTTTGGGGCGCCGGCGCCAGCGCATATTTTCAAGGGTCGTTGGCAATGATCCGACGCCCGGCGCCAATTTTAAAGTGGCGCCGGCGCTCCGCGCCGATTCTTGAAAGGCCCGGCGCCCGGGTCAGCGCCTGGCGCCGATTTTTTTGAGAGTGCAGGTATGCACCCAAGAGCACGTTACAGCTTTGTATAACTGCTCAATGCTTGGACATTACTTGTGGAGACATTCAAGAGCTACAAGATAGGAGATAAATCAGTACGGAAATCAGACAAAAGCCACTCAGGAATTAAAGGAGGAGAGGTGAGACGAGCATTTATTAATGGTGTCGAAATTTGAAGTATACTCTGTTTGGCTTATTCCTGTCGACCTTCTGAATTTTTTTGTCAGTAATATACCGAAATGATCAGCGTGATAAAATGCAACAAAACTATTGCAAGGTTTGCAAAAAGCACACAATAAACTAGGGGCTTTAAGACAAAAATCCAGGCGGCTGTGGCTTGGTTTCGTAATTTCTTCAAAACTTTATAGAGCATTTTCAGAAAATAAAATACGTGATAGAGCCAAAAATACTGCATCAGATACAAGTCTTAGATCACAGGTAAGACTGTGTTTTCCCTTTTTAAGATACCGGCTGCCGGTTATGGGATGGACATTTCTGGTTCAATTTTATTTTTTTTGAAATTCCAACATTCCAAAATAATACTCGTTCAAGTTATATACCGAAAGATAGAATAATAAATGCTTTTTTCTAACGGTATCTAAATTTTAAAACGATTGCATAAGTTTTGAACTCAATAAAATTGAACCAGAAATGTCTATCCCATGATCCCTATGACCAGGCTGCCAGGCTACTTCTTGAAGCCTCTCAAGAAGAGAAAAAAAACAACTCTTCACCTGTGATCTAACACTTATGTCTGATGCAGTTTTTCTAGCTATATAACGTGATATTTTAAGTTTTTAAAAAAGGCCTGAAATTTTTTGAGAAAATTACGAAACCAAACCATAGCCACCTGAATTTCGTCCGAAAGCTTCGGGTTTTTTCGCCTGGTTTTGGGGTAAAGTTGTCTTGGTTTGAATTTTCTGATATTTGCTTGTTGTATTGCGATGCCTTGCACTAGTTCTGTTGTATTTTTTATGCTGAAAATGTTGGTATATTTTTGACAAAATTTTCTCTTGAAAGTCGTCAGAAATAAGTCGAACAAGGTGTCATTCAAATTCTAAAACCTGTGAAACTGCTGGTCTTTTCTCTTCTTCTGTGCTTTCTGAGTGGGTTTTATTTAACTTTTGTGTTGATGTTCTAATTATATTGTAGCTCTTAAATTTCTCTAGAATTATGGACCAAGAATTGAGCAGTTAGACCAGGGCTCGTCCTTTATTTAAAGATTTGTTCTTTATTTGAGATCCGAAATCTTTAGAATTTTTGAGATTTCATGTCAAAATCTTTATTTTTGTTGCTCAAAAAACAATAAGCACTGGATAAATGGCACTTTTTGACCAAATGTCTTTTATTTTACCAAAATCTCCTTTATTTGAAAATTTTGATTTCCGAGCCCTGAGTTAGACACAGCCATGACATGCTCTTCTAACACATATAGAGCCCAGAGTGCAGCTCACATACTTTCGTTTGAAAGAGCAGGTTCCAGCGGTCTTTCTGACATATTACAGTCATGAATAAGTCTCGCTAGAAATTTGTCGTGCTTTTGAATGCCATGTCATGGGATCACGTAGTTGAGAAGTTGTTATTAAACTGCTTTTTTCTCGACTTTTTCCGTCATTCATGAGACACAAAAAGCATTATGAAAACCTGTGCTAGAATAAACAAAAGTCACGGGTGGCCTTTCTAGTGTTAATAACTACTAGTACCTAGATTTGAAATTTGAAACAACTAAAACCATGTTCAACCGATCCATCTAAATATTGGTTTTAGTCATGGAGTCCAAACGGAGCTACTCGAGTGCTCAAGCACAACTGGTCCTGTTTCAACATGACCACCATGTTTAGTAACCCTCCTACAGCCATTGCAACCACTACACCAATCGGAACCCATGGCAATTGTGTGTGGTCATCTCCGTTCACCGCCAATATTAGTTGGCAAAAAGCTGGTCAGTTTGAATGTTTTTGCGAGAAAAATTAAGAAGGAATCGATTGAACTGTAAAATATAAATTCTTCAAAATTTTATTTTCTCTAAGCATCTTTCTATGTTTTTTGATTCACTGATCACGAAAAACATGTCAATATCCAACCCTGAAAATAATTACAAAAATATATAAATAATAATATAAATAGAAGATATATATTTGATTTTCAAATTTGAATATTTATTGTATTGATAGGAATTCAAATTTTCACAGTGTCTATGGAATTCCAAGAGCAGTTTTAGACGCAAACTAGAAACTCATGGCCCAGGACCCAGTGAGAGGAGAGAGAAGCAAGAAAAAAATAAGAAAATGTACCAATTGAATTTCAACATTTTAAATTTTTCGTAATAGAACGCGCTACCGCGCGTTGGACTGCATCTAGAGAGCTTTGTTCCAATGCTCGAATTTATATGAGTTTACCTTTAGAGTTGCCCTTTATCTTACTGTTCGACCCTTCTCGGAGATTCAGCCCTTTTTTGGCCTTTTCCAGGCATTTCGAGCTCATTTAAGCAATTTGTCTGTTTCCGGTCATTTTGTACTTTTCGGTCATTTTGGCCCAGTTTGAGCGTTTTGGCCCTTTTCGGTCATTTTGGCCCAGTTTGGGCGTTTTTGTACTTTTCGGTCATTTTGGCCCAGTTTGAGCGTTTTGGCCCTTTTCGGTCATTTTGGCCCAGTTTGGGCGTTTTTGTACTTTTCGGTCATTTTGGCCCAGTTTGAGCGTTCTGGCCCTTTTCGGTCATTTTGGCCCAGTTTGGGCGTTTTGGCCCTTTTCGGTCATTTTGGCCCTGTTTAACTGTTTTAGACCTTTTCGGTCATTTTGGCCCAGTTTGGGCGTTTTTGCCCTTTTCGGTCATCTCAGCCCAGTTTGGGCGTTTTGGCTCTTTTCGGTCATTTTGGCCCAGTTTGGGCCTTTTGATCTTTTTCAGGCATTTTGGCCCAGTTTGGGTATTTTGGCCTTTTTCGGTCATTTTGGCCCAGTTCGGGCGTTTGGACCCTTTTCAGGCATTTTGGCCCAGTTTGAGCGTTCTGGCCCTTTTCGGTCATTTTGGCCCAGTTTGGGCGTTTTGGCCCTTTTCGGTCATTTTGGCCCTGTTTAACTGTTTTAGACCTTTTCGGTCATTTTGGCCCAGTTTGGGCCTTTTGATCTTTTTCAGGCATTTTGGCCCAGTTCGGGCGTTTTAAAACAAAATCACATATTTGGTCTTGACAAACCCAATTCACCACACATTTTTAAATATGATAGCATTGTTTGTTTTCGAAAAATAAAAATTCTTTTTTTTCGGGTCATCCAGCTGGTCTCCAGCTGGTCAGGTGGTACCCACCCAGGTTTTGGGGTTTCGGTTGTAAATTCATACTTTTGGTCTTAACAAACTCGATTCCTGGCACGATTTTACATACAATAGCAATAATGAATTCAATATTTGAAAATATTTTTTGAATTCCGTGCGAGACCAACCATAAAATTTGAATTCAAAATTTTTTCGCCAAAATTTGTAAATTTTTGGCAAAAAATGGCCCATTAATTCATTTTTTCTCGTTTTTCCGAAATTGTGAATACACCATTTGATTCCTTGTCAAAAGTCTTCATTAGAAAGCCGATTTTTTTTCAAAAACCCTTGAAAATCAGCCCATAATAGCCAATTTAAGCGAATCAATTTTCGCGTACCCTGATTTTCGCCCATTTTGACCACAATTTGGTTGCTTGTGGAATTTCCACAAGGTTTTGGCTGACAATCAATTTTCAACATTATATACCAATCGATAGCTGTGATCCAGGAGATGTTCCCTTTTGTTATGTCCAGCTTCACTTTCACCCACCTGGAACCCACTTCTGACCTCGAGAAGCCAAATTTTTCGAAAAAAATCGAAATCAATTTAAAATTTTTTTTTAAAACTCGAAAAAAAATTTTTCAAAAATATTTTCTGATCCGCAATGACTCACCGCATCTGCAGTGAAAATTTCAGGTCGATAAACGCGATCTCTGATTTTAGCGGTAGAAATGTTTACTTAAATCGAGTTTTTTCAGTATATGGGACTAGGGGCCCAGTGAGGGAGCACAGTGAAATTTTTGGAAGAAATATATTAAAAATTTTGAAATATTAAATAGGGGCCCAGTGAGGGAGCACAGTGAAATTTTTGGAATAAATATATTAGAAATTTTGAAATATTAAATAATTTTTTCGTAATAGAACGCGCTACCGCGCGTTGGACTGCATCTAGAGAGCTTTGTTCCAAAGCTCGAATTTTCATGAGTTTAACATTTTTACTTGCCCTTTATGGTATTTTGGCCCATTTTTGGCCATTCAGCCTCTTTTTTGCCTTTTCTGGCCATTTCAACCTCATTAAAGCAAGTTGGCCGTTTTTGGTAATTTTTTTTCTTTTTGGTCATTTTGGGCCACTTAGGGTATTTTGACCTTTTTTCGGTTATTTCAGCCCACTTTAAGCGTTTTGGCCCTTTTCGGGCATTTTGGCACAGTTTGGGCGTTTAGGCCTTTTTCGGTCATTTTAGCACACTTTAAGCGTTTTGGCCCTTTTCGGGCGTTTTGGCCCAGTTAGGGCGTTTTGGCCTTTTTCATGCATTTTAGCCGCTTTCGAGCGTTTTGTCCCTTTTCGGGCATTTTGGCCCATTTTGGGCGTTTTGGCCTTTTTCGGTCATTTTAGACCACTTTAAGCGTTTTGGCCCTTTTCGGGCATTTTGGCCAGTTTGGGCGTTTAGGCCTTTTTCGGTCATTTTAGCACACTTTAAGCGTTTTGGCCCTTTTCGGGCGTTTTGGCCCAGTTTGGGCGTTTTGGCCTTTTTCAGGCATTTTGGCCGCTTTCGAGCGTTTTGTCCCTTTTCGGGCATTTTGGCCGCTTTCGAGCGTTTTGTCCCTTTTCCGGCATTTTGGCCCATTTTGGGCGTTTTGGCCTTTTTCAGGCATTTTGGCCCAGTTTGGGCGTTTTGACCCGTTTCAGGCATTTTGGCCCTGTCTGAGCGTTTTGGCCTTTTTCGGTCACTTTGGCCCAGTTAAGGCGTTTTGGCCCTTTTCGGTCATTTTGGCCCAGTTTGGGCGTTTTGACCCTTTTCAGGCATTTTGGCCCAGTTCGGGCGTTTCGACCCTTTTCAGGCATTTTGGCCCAGTTCGGGCGTTTTCAACTAAAATCGCATTTTTGGTCTTAACAAACCCAATTTCCATGACAATTTTACAAATGATAGCGTGGTTTATTTTCAAAAAATTGTGATTTTAATTTTTCAGGTCCTCCAGCTGGTCTCCAGCTGGTCTCCAGCTGGTCAGGTGGTACCCAACCCAGCTTTTGGGGTTTTGGTGTTCAAAATCGTACTTTCGGTCTTAACAAACCCGATTCCTGGCACAATTTTAAATACAATGGCTATATTTTATTTAATATTCAAGAAAATTTTTCGAATTCCGTGCGAGACCAACCTTAAAAATTTGAATTCAAATTTTTTGGCCAAATTTTCAAATTTTTTCGGAAAAAATGGCCCATTAATTTATTTTTTCGGGTCTTTTTACAAATCTGAATGCACCATTCGATTCCTCATGAAATTTCTCCATATGAAAGTCGTTTTGTTTCAAAAACCCGTGAAAATTGGCTTTTTTCAGCCAATTTCAAAAAAAAAATTATTTCGTTTTCGAATTTTGGCCCATTTTCGACCCTAATTTGGTCGCTTGTTCCACCGCCACAGGTTTTTTGGCTGATATTTTATTTTCAACATTATATACCAATCGATAGCTGACATTCTGAAGGTGTTCCCTTTTCGTCAGACCAACACCGATTTCCCCCACCGAAAACCCACTTTTGGCCTCGAGAAACCCAAAAAAACCGAAAATTTCCAATTTTTTTTTGGACCATACCAAAAAAAATTTTTAAATCGCGTTAAAAATTTTTTCCCTTCCTACATCTGGTCCAAAATACTAAACACTACCTTCATTTAAAATTTCAGGTCGATAAACGCGTTCCTGATTTTTTAATCAACTAAATTGTTCGAAAAACGACTTTATTTTCAGTATATGGGATAGACTATGCTAAACATTTATCGGGTGTCAGAATTATGGGTTTTTGTGTTAACATACCGGATAATTTATCGGTGGAAAATTGATTTGAGTACGCAGCTGTTGAATTTTCTTCTGAAAAATTATCCGGTTTTTAAGTTCACCGATTGTTGAATAAACCCCCGCCACAAAAAGCAGTTTGGGAAGCCAAAGCACCCGAAAAACAAAATTTCGCGATCAATTCCTAGTATGGCTATTGGGATGTTTTCCGCGTTCAGTGAATCGAAAAACATACCAAAATTGATAGAGGAAAAAAAGATTGAAGGTTTAAATTTTTCACCATTTAATTGGTCTGCTTGTAAGAAAAATATTTTAGTTCTTGTAATCCCGCCTAATTCACTGGTGACAAATGGAAGGTTATTTTAGTTTATGATTTTAATATTGAAATGGACTTAAGTATTTTAGTTTCCTCTTCACAGACCATATTAATGATGGTGCAAATGAGTCGGACACAGGTTAGATGTCAGCTAAAATCCGCCCCAACCATCCCCGCATACACCATTCATCAACCCCCCCCCTAGCCCCAATTCCGAAAAACAAAAAATAGTTTATCGTTGCGATTCGAAATAAAAGTCTTTTTGTGCAGAATAGTGTGCAGCTTGCTAAACACTCTGAAGACGGTTGATTTCAAGACACCACAAAAAAGTTTTAAAATCATATCTCGTAGAACTTTTTTTGTAGGGTTTGGATTCAGACATTTGCCCTCACAGGCTGTGAGTGAGAGTAAGAATGAATATTTTTTGTCTTCACTGCTATTGAATGAGATTCTCACTCGGAGTGAGCTCAGCAAAACACTAGAATCTTGTCTAAAATTACATCTGAGGACCTTAAAGGGGGGCGGGGTACATTTTATAATGCGAATGGTTCGAATACCACTACGTGCATGCATACTTCTTTTTTGACTATTTTTGATCATTTTGTTATTTTTTATATTCATTACTTTTTTCAAGTTAGTTGAACTATAGTATTAATAGATCTAAATTAGCAGCCATGCGTTAGAGCGTGAAAAAAATAACGGGTTATTTCTTTGGGGAGGGGGTGGTGGTAAAGTTTACTTTTTTTTGGGACAAAGTTTTATTTTGACTGATTAATATAAAAATTTGGGTACTTGTTGCGTTTACGCCCCCCCCCCCGATCGCCAGCGTTTATATGTAAACACTACATTTTTTATTCGCAAGCATATAACAACACAATTTGTGACCACAAATGAAACATAATGTCTACTCCTTTGAATTTTCTACGCCAGACGAAATCAGAAATGTAGCTACGAGAGACATATTCATACTTGTGTCGGCGCTTGAACTTCTGCCACGTTGTTTCTACCGTTTGAGTGTGCGCTTTATTATTATATATATATTATTATATATATTATTATTATTTATTATTTAAAACATTTCCAAAAACAATGCTCCAAAAACAATGTCAAAAATCGAGCCAAGATTTGGCAATGGGGGGGGGGCGTAAACGCAACAAGTACCAAAATTTGGTTAATCATTTTTTCTGTGGCAAATTTACTTTTTTGCGTGGCAAATTTACTTTTTTTGTAGCAAATTTATTTTTTTCTGTAGCAAATTTACTCTTTTTTGTAGCAAATCCGATTTTCGTCTGTAGCACATATACTTGAGCTAGTGTGCTTATTTATTTCTAAAAATTTCAGAAACATATATATATCCGTTGATACGCTTGATCCGCCTACCGTTTTCAGTCTTTTTAGACTGAAAACCGATTTTCGAGAAAAGTGAACTGTGAATTTCGGTTTGGTCCAGCAGTCGAAAATTGCAAATTCCTGAAAGATCATAGGCAGTTGGCAAAAGATCCCACTTTTACCCGGCTATTTCGGTCAACACTCTTTTCTTCACAAAAAAAGCCCGTTAAGATCTAAAATTTACGGACTGAAGTGTTGCTCTTCTCAAAATGGTGGAGCAAAATGTGGCTAAGGTTGATGGAATTATCATCAGCATTGTATTGATTGTAAAATCGGGTCCGGGGCCTTCTTCCACAAATTAGAGTCCAGGTGGGGTGAGTAGGCGAATTTAGGTGTGGTTGTGTGTATTGCGTTGAAATCCACACGAATTAACTTTATTTCTAGCTAATACAAGCAAAATATAGCTAATAGAGAAATAGAGAGCAGAATGGGAGAAGAATGGGAGAAAACGATCGAAGTTAAGAGTGATTGGAAAAGTGATCGGCCGCCCAAGGCCTGCAGAAAAGGGCGGATCAGTTGATCCAATACATATACATGATCAGAAAAAAGAAGGGAGGCTGATCAGGCCATACATATACAGAAGGGAGCGAGGGCGGATAGCCGAGACGGCAGAAAAAAGCGGCAGAAAAAAGAAGGGAGAATCAGGCGCAGGATATGCATATCCAGGAATGCGCAGAAAAAAGGCGTGAGAAAGTAGAGCCATCAGATGGCTGCAAAACAATACAGGGTATGGGCTAGATTTTGCAGAACAGATACAGGGTGGGCGATAATTAGAAGAAAATAGACCGAAAGAGTGAAGAGAGCGAAAAAGGGGGTACAAAATAGGTAAAATAGGGGTAAAAAGTGGGCAAATTTACATAAAAAATACGCAAAAAATACCTAAAATTACTATTTACTAATTATGCATGGACGAACAGCGATTCTTGTCCATAGGTCCTGTAGAATCGTGGCTCCAGACGCGACATGATGGTAAATCTGGTAAGCTTGAGTTTAAGAATTTCATAACTGATCCATCAGAGGATGTTGAGTAATGAAGCAGCCGAGAGTGTGCCAGGTGTGTGTGCCAGATTAGACCTAGAGCCCAGCAGCTTTACCAGCAATTAATCCATCTGTCTTTCATGAAGTCCAAGTCTTTCATAGACTCAGAATACAAGTTTTGAGAATTTAGGATGAATAAATAAGCACACTAGCTCAAGTATATCTGCTAAGGACTAAAATCGGATTTGCTACAAAAAAAGAGTAAAAGTAAATTTGCCACAAAAAAGTAAATTTGCTACAAAATAAATTTGCCACAAAAAAGTAAATTTGCTATAAAATAAATTTGCCACAAAAAAGTAAATTTGCTACAAAATAAATTTGCCACAAAAAAAGTAAATACAGTCGACGCTCGATTTACTGATCACGCGATTTAGTATTCAGCTCGATTTAGCGTTCATCTAAACCCAACTCATTTAGGCAGCGGCTAAGTAAAATGACTAAAGTCGACGCTCGATTTAATGTTCAGTTCGATTTAGTGTTCACCTAGAGCGACCCCAGAGTGAACACTAAATCGAGCGTCGACTGTAAGCTACAGAAAAAATTTGTCACAAAAAAAACATTTTTGCTACAAAAAAAGTAAATTTGCCAGAGAGAAAATGATTAACCTAAAAATTTTCACCTTTTTAAAACTGATAACACCATTATGTAGCACTGCAATTCTAGTTTCTAATAAGGTATCAGTTATCGAATAATCTTCGTAAAATGTAGCCTAAAGAAGTAAAAGTATGAACTGAGCCAGAAAGATAACTTGGTTCATGCTTTTACCTTTTCGGGCTACATTTAACGAGATAATTCATTAACTGATACCTTATTAGAAACTGGAATTGCAGTGCTACATTATTTTTTCACAAAATAAATTCAGAGCTAAAACTTAGAAAATGTCTAAAAATAGCAGTAAAAGCCACTTTTTGCATCGAAAACATTGTTTAGTCATCAAAGTAACAGTGCACGTGCAGCCCCCAAAGTGCCTTCCATAAAGCTGGTTGCACTGAGCAGCATTGTAAAAGAGGATGAACAACCAGAAACATACGTAGAGAAGTTAGTTTTTAAAGGACAATGGTTTTTGCGCGCAGTAGCATGTGTAAAGTTTTAAATGGCGGGGACACTTCTCTTTTGTCCTAAACTGTACTCTTTGAAATCGTTCGAAATGACTCCAAAGAGTACAATTTCAGACGGAAGAAAAGTGTCCCCGCCAATTCAAATTTCGCACATGCCACTGCGCAGAAACCATGGTCCTTTATATAATATATGTATCAAAAATTTTTTTGCAGAGAAGAGCCTAAATTTGCGATCCAAGATGTGATCCAAACAAAAGGAGGCTATATTCGATTGCAAGCTTTTATAAGCTCCAAGAGTGGAGACTTGTCCACGGGTTAGCTCTGATTAAATTTAAAGTTAGCAACATTTTTTACTTTTAGAGTGGAAACTCTTCAAACAGTCTGGTAAGTTTTAGGGTTCATAAAGATGCAAATAAATTTGGATTGCCAAAAGGCTGAAATATACCACGAAAAAATATTTCTGCCATGAAAAACAGGATGCCACGAAAAAGTTGTACAGGGTGTCCTAAAAAAACAGTACAGGGTGTCCCAAGAGCACCGTAGGACCATTTTGAATTCTCAATTTTTTGTCCACGATATGTCATCTTGTAGCCGTGGAAGTTCTCTAGCGAATGGTCTATCAACATTCACTAAGTGACAATGGCATAGTGAGTAAATAAACAGAACAAATGAAAAAAACCGGTTTTTCTATCCCCGGATATTCTGTTTTGCCAAATCGACTCGTGGTGAGAAAAAAGGGGATGAAGTTTTATGTGCTGTGATAACATTTTCTCACTATATTGTAGCGCAGATCAAGCGCTACAAAACCCATTTCGCAGAATATTTTTCGAAAATATAAATGTTGAGTTAAGGCTTTTTGAAAAAAGCGAAAAATGGACAAAAATCAATTTTTCGACCCTAGTATAGAATACGCAATGTCTGCGTCCCATTTCAGACTATCAGCTGGCTCAGAATTTTTTGAACGTTTTTAAGAGAATGCCAGAAAAGAAACTCCTCCTCAAGGTATTTTTACGCAAAAAATATTGTCCTATTTTCGAAAAATTCGAATTTTCTTTAGTACCGTATTTTCCCTAATAACTCACCCAGGTGAGTTGTTTTTTGAATGCCCTTTCCGAAATTCTGTTTTCGCAATCGATTTTTTCGCGCCGACGATTTTTTTCGGTGTAGAATCTCAAAAATATAATTTTTGCTTAATACCTCCCTGTGGTTTGGCCCTTTCCTAACCAGAGGCCTTTTCAATCACCCACAGACTACAGCCCAAACCACAGGGACCGAGCGAAAATTGTGGTTTTGACATTATATACCAAAAAAATTGTCGGAGAGAAAAACCGATTGGCGAAAGCAGAATTTCGAAAAACTCTCTAACACAAGTTGTGACCACTTCAAAACCAGAGAAACCAGAGACATACCCTGCACAGTGTGTTCAATGCGCACTAACAAGGGAACCTCAAGAAGTGTCGTTTTCAAAGACTTCGTTGAGAAGTTTTTTTGCAGGTTCGTGTAGAGCACCCGAGAATTCTATAATGAAGTGCTGCCCCTTTTACAATGTCACTTAAAAAAAATTGGGGAGACATGGCCCTCGAAGTTTCCGATAAACCATGAAACGTGTGTCACGGTTTTCAGCCTATTTTCGCAATCTCTCGTGGAATACCGGTATCTCAGACTGAGATTCTCAGGGATAATATTTTTTTTGGGAACAGGACGATTGATCCCCGCCGATTGATCCCCGACAAATAAAAAATTTCATGTCATCACACCCGAACACAGACAATTGTGTCCGACGCTTTTGTATCTGTCGGTTGATTGTGGATCACAACACGTTTAAGGTTTGTCGCTTATTCTGTTGAGGCTTAAATAGGTGAAATCGTTGATCTGATAATGTAAACTATGTTCAAATCACGACTATGGGTCGATACCGTCTCAAATTGGGTCAGGTCTCTTTTTTCGTCTCGCTCCAGTGACTAAAACACGGTGGAAGGGCTAACAGATTATTTATTGTTTATATTGTTGGTTAGAGGTGTTAATTATATAATTGGCAGTTTTACTTATGCCGGGAACAGTCGGCGCAGGGCAAGTACAAGCATTTAACCAGTAAATTTATTCTAACAAATAACGAACTTTGGCGCTAGTGCAGATACCGGTGCCAAAATATGCCTTGGTCCCCCCTGTTGTTTTTTCATGAAAAACAGCTTGGTCCCCCCTGTTGTTTTATTACGACAAAATTTTTTTCAATTTATTTTGTCTTGAAACAATATATTTCCTTTACTTTACTCTTATTTTTATTTTACTTTGTATTCATTTGTCGTATTGTCACTGTTGACGATTTTATCCAGATTATTTCAGTCAAATCATGAACCGATTTTATTATAGAAATTGATGAGACATGTTTTGCTAAACGGAAGTACAATCGTGGATTTTTAGTGGTATTCAGCGTGGCCCTAAAGGAAAACGAAAGAAAGGCCCGTCACAATTGCAAGGCCGAAGAAAAAATGTGCTAGACTTCTTTCTTGAGCGCGTATCTATGATACATCGTATAGACAATTATAATATTTAATTGTAACTGTGTAATGTAAAATTTTGTAATGTGATTTTTAATAAAGAAATGTGTAAAAAGTAAATTTTCATTTTTTGAAATTGGTTAAAATAAACAGGGGGGACCAAGCTGTTTTTCATGAAAAAACAACAGGGGGGACCAAGGCATATTTTGGCACCGGTATCTGCACTAGAACCAATAACGAACAAACAATAATATAACAACTATGTTAGACCATTCCATAAACATAAGAGATGCCTTTTAGTTTTTCTAAGAGTGTTGACTGATCATAATTCTCTGATATTCTGACTAGTTTCGGGTTGGCCTGAACATACTTGTTACGTTTGTGGGGAGGCTCCTCACCAGCGATTCAGTCGACATATTCCAAGCCTCGAGAAATTTACCTTTTTTGTGGCAAAAATGTTTTTTTTCGTGGCGAATTTTTTCTGTAGCTAATTTATTTTTTTTTGTGGCAAATTTATTTTGTAGCAAATTTACTTTTTTTGTAGCAAATTTATTTTTTTCTGTAGCAAATTTACTCTTTTTTTTGTAGCAAATCCGATTTTAGTCCTTAGCAGATATACTTGAGCTAGTGTGCTTATTTATTCATCCTAAATTCTCAAAACTTGTATTCTGAGTCTATGAAAGGCTTGAAGCATGTTCACAATGGTGGCTACAGCTGCAGCGTGTGGCTGCAGCGTGTGGCGATTGGGTGTTCACAATGCGTCGCCACACGCTGCAGCCACACGCCACACGCTGCAGCCACACGCCACACTCTGTTCACAATGATGGCCACACTCTGCAGCCACACGCCACACTCTGCAACCACACGCCACACGCTGCAGCCACACTCTGTTCACAATGGGAAAATTTTGTCGCTGCAGCCACACGCTGCAGCCACAGCCACACTTTCAAAAATATTTGAAAATAGTGTGGCGTTTTTTGAAAATTTTCACTTTGTGTTTATGTTTGTGATTTCATTTTATTTTTTACGGTTGCTTTCGAGTAGAAATGTTGTTGTTTTTGTTTCCTTGTTAAATATTGTTGCTTATATTTCCTTGCTTGAATTTCTTGTTTTTCAGATCAAAATGTCTACAAGTGATGATGAGCTCTTCGCTTCGCCGACAAAAACAAGTGTGGAGAAGCCGATCAAATCTTTCGAAGAGGACTCGAAAGCAGATCCAATTCTCGTCAAGCTGATTCAGGAAGTGAAAAAGAAGCGCTGCCTCTACGACAAGTCTCTCAAAGAGTACTTGAACAACACGCACAAGGGTCCCATCTGGTCAAAAATTGCGAAGTCGGTTGGCATTGAGGGTTTGTTTTGCATTATTTATGGCGCTACCACGGTTCATAAAAAATTGATTCATTTTAAAGGGAATTCGTAAAAAACGGGTTTCATAAAAAATAGAATTCTTCGAAAACCGGATTTCGAAAAAAAATTAATTTGTCTCAAAACGGTTTGGCAAAATAAAGTTTTCAAAAATATATAGTTTTATCAATATTTAATTCATCAATAAATAGGTTTATCCAGACTTCTCGACAAATTTATTTCACAACTGGATAAAAAAGTATCTCAGCGACAGTGTAATCTTGAAAAGGGAAAAATTAGCCGGTTATTGTAAATTCGGCCAAACCATCAATATATGGTCGAATTATAACCATTCTCACAGTTACTTCACCATAAATTTTCACAGTTAAGAATAGGGTGGTGCGGTTACGGTTAATTTGGCCCTACCCGGTTTTCGGTTAACCGGTTTTTGGGGTACCCGGTTTTCGGTTACGGTTTTTCAGTTTTTTTTCGGTCGGTTAACCGGCTTGTACCCGGTTTTCGGTTTATTTTTTGTCGTAAATTAATCGAAATTTTGCTTTACCCGGTTTTCGGTTAACCGCGTTTTTTCGTACCCGGTTTTCGGTTCCGGTTAATTGGTCCAAAACCGGTCCGGTTCGGTTAACCGACCGGGTCGGTTAACCGACCGTGCACCACCCTAGTTAAGAATTGCAAATTTCTAGCTGGGGAATATGCAACCATTAGCACGTAAACAATTTGTAAAATGACCGGCCATCTTCCGCCATATGGCCGTGCCCTAACTCAAGTTAAAACACAGCTTTACACGAACCAACTACGAACTAACCCTCACACTTTTATTAAACGTAATCAAACAAATCACCCGTTCAGATCACATAACAAAGACTGGGATTGTACATATTCATAAATCTGATCCACTTTGTAGCTTGCAGAGATGCTCTTTCTTTGTGCCGAAATTTGTTTGTCTTCTGCTTTTTGCTTTACTGGAGTACCTGTTTGAAGGGAGATGAGATGGCTTCTTGGAGCAAGCACTCTTGTTTCAGCTTGCCTAGCCAGCGATAAAATCGAATTCTCTTACCATCTTTCGTTCCCATGGCGTATTTAAGAGCATTGTACCAGGCTTCAAGGGACACCACCGTTTAGGAACAAGTCTGAACGTTCCGTCGATTCCCCACCAGTTAGCCTCTTCGAGATACTATACAAGGGTTTGAAAAAATTCATAATAAAACTTCATAAAATTAACCTCTGACAAGTTAGAAGTAGAGAGTATGATAATTCGGCTATTTCCTTTTCAGTATCCTGCATAACAAACAATCTGCCTTTGTAATTAAGAAGATCAGGTGGGATTTCCAGGTTTTCAGGATCACATGGCGTGTTGGGATCGTTGTTGAGAAGCTGAAGATCTTTTGAATTGAAAATAAATTTCCATGAGAATGAAAACATTGAAAATACCTTGCGATGGTAGTAGACCATATCAGACACGTTCTTCTGAATCATCTTAGCTTTAACTTTATCTGATGCTTGCTCAATGAGGCTTGAGAATATTTGTCGCTTAGCCATCTAAAAAATCCATGCACAATATTTCGTGTATATCTTTAAACTACTAACATCCCCCTGTCGGGCCAGCTCCGGTATTTGCATTCGAAGTTTCCTGACTTCTATGTCTTCCTTGCACGTTGCATGAGTGGGATTCCCATAGCTTTTTCCAACGCATTGATCATCTGAATTTGTTTCCATTTCCATTTTGCAGCCTTCTCGTTGTTTCACGCATTTCCAATGAGTGATCTGTAGCTTGTCCTTGTAACCAGCAGAGTAAACTTTTCCTAGATCAGTACTTTTAATGTTACTAGAAATTATGATAAAAGCCTACCATCCAGAATCACCATGCGCCTTCAATTCTTGCTCTTAATAAACTCGATGGCAAGACCCGTAATGATCTGATGCTCACGCTTCCGCTTGCGACCCACTTGGACATTTCTGGTTGACTGTTGGATTTGGCTTGAGCTCATTTCCTCTTCCTCTAATGATCCTTGCTCACTCGCATCACAGCTGCTCGCTTCATCAGGGCTGCTGTATCGGTCTTCGAGATTCATCAGGAGCGCTTAATTCAATGAAAATAATAATAGAAATGTCGATCAGAAAGCAATAAAGAATACGTATTTAAACAATGATTCATGAAATCAAAATATCGTAAAGTTTCATTTTGCCAAACCGTTTTAAAACAAATTAATTTTTTTTCGAAATCCGGTTTTCGAAGAATTCTATTTTTTATGAAACCCGTTTTTTACGAATTCCCTTTAAAATGAATCAATTTTTTATGAACCGTGGTAGGGCCTTATTTATTTGCTTTTTTGACAAGATGCTTATTTCATTTTATTAGATGGAAAGAAAGCGTCGAAAAAGTGGAAGAATCTGCGAGATGGCTATGCAAGGCAGACGAAGAAGAGGCATCTCCCAGCAGAAGCAGAGTTACCGAAGATACAGCGATTGCATCGACCTGGCCTTATTTCGACTACATGACTTGGTTGGATGGAGAGAGCAAGGAGCGTGAATTTTTCCATTGTGAACAGAGTGTGGCTGCAGCGTGTGGCGTGTGGTTGCAGAGTGTGGCGGGTGGCTGCAGAGTGTGGCGATCATTGTGAACAGAGTGTGGCGTGTAGCTGCAGCGTGTGGCGTGTGGCTGTGGCTACAGAGTGTGGCGTGTGGCGACACATTGTGAACACCCATACAGCTGCAGCGCCTCGCCACACGCTGAAGCCACACGCTGCAGTCACCATTGTGAACAGGCCTTTGGACTTCATGAAAGACAGGTGAATTAATTGCTGGTAAAGCTGCTGGGCTCTAGGTCTAATCTGGCACACACACCTGGCACACTCTCGCTGCTTCATTACTCAACATCCTCTGATGGATCAGTTATGAATTGTTAAATTCAAGCTTACCAGATTTACCATCAATACACTGCATGATGATAATTCTTTCAACCTTAGCCACATTTCGCTCCACCATTTTGAGAAGAGCAACGCTTCAGTCTGTACGCTTTTGGATCTTAACGGCTTTTTCTTGTGATGAAAAGTGTTGGCCAAATAGCCGGGTAAAAGTGGGATCTTCTGCCAACTGCCTATGATCTTTCAGGAATTTGCAATTTTCGGGTGCTGGACCAAACCGAAATTCACAGTTCACTTTTCTCGAAAATCGGTTTTCAGTCTAAAAAGACTGAAAACGGTATGCGAATCAAGCGTATCAACGGATATATATATGTTTCTGAAATTTTTAGAAATAAATAAGCACACTAGCTCAAGTACCGTATTTACTCTAATAGAGCCAGAGCCTCTAATAGAGCAAAGAGCCTCTAATAAAGCCAGAGTCCAGAGGTCGATTGAAAAATAAAGCCAGAGCCTCTAATAAAGCCAGACCCAAAGAGTGATTTTACCTACCCTTAATTTTTTTTTTACGAAAAATTCGCTAAATAAATAGCATCTTTGTTTAAATTTGCGCTTTTTGTTTTGTGGGAATGAATTCAATTCATTGTCACACTTCAGCTGTTGTGATCATTATGTATTTGTTTGAAAAATAACTTTTTTTTTAGCTGCATAATGGACGATATAGACGAAGCAAGTCTCGTGGATCTTTCGGAAGTCGATGAAGCAAGGTTTTCAAGGAAGGGAAGCATACTCAATTGAATTCAAGCTGAAGGTGATCAAGCACGCGAAAGACAGTAAAGCAAAAACTACGCTAGCAAGAAGTTCGGAATTGACTGAGCACAGTAAATGGACTGGGTCAAAGCGAGGACAAGTTGAAGCTACAAATGTATTTTATATCTTTGTTCAGTCGTCGTGTGGAATGGGCCTTTTTAAAGCGAAGATTCAGGAGCTGTACAATCTCTGGACTATGAATGAAGACCGCATGAAATGGACAGTAAATGGGAATCGTAGACGGCAACTATGGATGTTTACTTGGACTGGATCTGCACTGCATGGGAGTCGCTGCCGAAGGAAATTATTGCCAAGTCTTTTAAAGGTATTTTAATTGATTTGTATAAAGCTATTTACCTGTTTTAATTGTGGAATAACGGTCTGCCATAACGGAAGTGAGACAATCTTATCATTGCTTCAAGGAACACGGACAGGTGCCTGAGGGCGATTGATGCTTCAGGAAGCTCGAGCGTGGCTAGATGTCTATCGGATCAGGATGATGAAATCGATGCCGAGCAAGATAAAGAAAACGGCTACTTGAGCGATGATTCTTTGAATTTCGAGTTTGATGGTTGAATTGTATGTTTGTTCTTTTGATTGTTGACGATTTATTGCTTGATGTTACGTTACAAATAAAATTTTGATTGTAATTTCTTGGGATTCAAATATAAAGCCAGAGCCTCTAATAGAGCCAGAACCTCTAATAGAAGCCAGAGTCTGAACGCCGATTGGAAAATAAAGCCAGATTGGCTCTATTAGAGTAAATACGGATATGTGCTACAGACGAAAATCGGATTTGCTACAAAAAAGAGTAACTTTGCTAGAGAAAAAATAAATTTGCTACAAAAAAGTAAATTTGCTACAGAAAAAAGTAATTCGCTAAAAAATAAATTTGCCACAAAAAAAAGTAAATTTGCCACAAAAAAAAAGAATAGCCACAGAAAAATTTGCCACAAAAAAAACATTTTTGCTACAAAAAAAGTAAATTTGCCACAGAAAAAATGAATTAACCTTTTTCTATTAGTACCAGTGTTTCCAAAAAACCGAAACGGAATGCACAAACCGAAGCAGAAACCGAAATTCG
>SADC01000008.1:0-387269 GCA_004194705.1 Ditylenchus dipsaci | reverse complement strand
AAGACGAAGGTGGTAAAGAATGCAAATTCAATGTATGGCAGTAGTCTCAATTTTTGTTCCAATCTTTGTAGTGGTTGTATATTCAATGGACCTCTTTGTATGCCTATCAGGTATTTGGTGATTGTGGTCAGTAGATTCGGCGCAGATTCGCCAAAATAGTTAACTCATAAATTTTTTCATGCATGGTGAGTACTTGGTGGTTAATTTTTTTGGCTTCATTTTTTTGTTGTTCAGGTGTATGTGGTCAAGTCTATGCGTCAATTCAATCAATGTGAAACGATTCCAATCAATATTTGATTGCAGCAAGTTGACACAGCAAGTTGACACATTCAAACACTTAAAAGTGAGTCATTACTTTAACGATGGTCGTAAATTTTATTTATGATCTTTTAGAAATCATGATGATGGCTGGCTATGCATGGCATTCAAGAAGAAGAAGCTGAAAAGTCATGTTGAATATGTATAATAATATCGCGAATTGTGTATAAAAGAAATACTTCGGCGCAGATTCGCCGTTTATAAAAGTTGTGTGCAGTTGTTGTGTCAGTGAGATCGTACATTTGATTCGATTATGTGTATCATTTGTGGCGTTGTTTATTGTCATTCTGCTGTCACACATTCCAATCTGCGGAGATGAATTTTGTCAAGTTTCAGTTTTGTGTGAATGCAAGTGCAAAAAATACGATCGCGAGGTGGAAATAACTTGGAGCAAAAACCCATGTTAACCCATGAAATCGCCATCTTTTGATTTGAGGGATTAATCACACTATATTAGTTTTTTTTTCGTTTTTTTTGTGTGGCCATTCACTAAAAGAAGTTAGTGCGTGAAAATTCAATTTTGAAAAATTTAAAAAGGCGCCAGAGGCGCCAGTAAAGCTAGTATTTTATATAAGCTGATCAGGGTGTAACAATTTTTTTATAAAATCGTGACAAAATATGCAAAAATAAAATATAAGTAGGAACACAAACCTCACCTAACTTTTTTTCGCTAATGAAACCGTAAGTTCTGACACCAAATTCATGTTCAGCGGCGTCGATTCACTCATTAAACTGCTTTTAAATTTTAAAACTTACTGTCGAATTTCGAATTCCGCTCAAGACAATAAACATTTGATTTTCGAATTTGAATATTTCTTGTCTTGAGCGGAATTCAAAATTTGACAGTATTTTTAAATTTTTAAAGCAGTTTCATAAGCAAATCGACCCGCTGAACACGAATTCGGTGTCAAAACTTGGAATTTCATTTGCGAAAAAAAGTTATGGGAAGTTTGTGTTCCAACTTATATATTATTTTTGCATATTTTGTCACGATTTTATAATAAAATATCTTTGCTTTTAAATCGAAAATTTTGTGTCTTAACTTGATTTCCACTTTTTACATATGCTGACACGCCGTGGTAGCGCCATTTCTTTTTGTTGTTTATGGTAATGAAGAAGTTTTAATAAAAAAATTATTTTAAATTATTTCATATTCAAAATATCCGAAGAAAACTAGTTTAAGTAATAGGATTAAAAAAGACTAGCACTTTATGTGGCACATACATTTTGTCAAATTTTCCACTGGCGATAGATCTAGTTGACAAATAACTGTCCGTAAATTTGTTCACTTCATCAAAATATTTGTTTACTTCCGATTCATTTTCCTTCATAGTCATCCAATAGTATGGAGTGGTTACCTCAAAATACATAATCAAACTTTAGTGAATTTCCACACAAAATTAGTTTTGGTGTGATAATTTAAACTCGGCTAACACTATATTTAACCAAGACACTTTTCTATGTGCCTAATATTGGAAGGCTTAGGGCGCATTCACAATGAGGAGTCTCTTTGCGATGATAAAAGAACTACTCACTAAGAATCTGCGAGACAGAACCTCAATTTTTTTACTACTTCCACAAAATTATTCAGTTGGTGTAGTTTTTATTTCCCAGTTACTTTTTTGGCTTCTCACATTATATAGTTCAGGTTTAGGGCCACCAATGAGCTATTGACTGAAATAGACCGTAGAAATTGCTTTAAAAAACTCACATAAAATTTTAGGGTTGTTGAAAAAGCCGGCCATTTATTTTTCGGCTATTTAGCCGGCTATATGGCCGGCTAAATAGCCGAAAATAGCCGAAAATCGGTTATTTATAAAAAAATTAATGCTCAATTTCTTTCAAATTTTCGACCCTAGTAGCGAATACCCCCCCCCCCCCCCCAACAAATTTTTTTCAAAATCAGGTTTTAACCATTTCTAAGTAATTTAAATGCGCTGAAAACGATAAAAACGTGTTTTCGGGCATTCTCTCGCCTAAAAAGTTGATTTTGGAAAAAAAATTTTGACCAAAATTCGACTTTTTGCCTTGGGGACCAAGTATTCTACTCGTTTTGTCACTGGAGCTAGGCAAAAAGAGTCTCTTTATGCATTTTATGATCAAGAGTCTTGCTCGGAATTATTTCTAAGGTAAGTGAGTGCGCGCATCTCTAACTCTCAAGCCCCTGCGCCCCTTCGGGGGCGCAGGGGGCTTGGGGGCTTGGAGTTGAGATGCGCACACCCACATACCTTAACACAAATCACTCGAAAGTGACTCTGGATGCATGAAAAAGCATGCATACCAGAGTTTATTTATGCGGTAGGCCCAGCTAACAAAACTATGTTCAAATTCTATCTTTTTAGGACTCTAGGTACCATTTTTTAGGTGGTTAACCTTGGTCCCCCAGGCAAAAAGTCGAATTTTGGTCAAAAATTTTTTTTTCCAAAAATCAACTTTTAGGCCAGAAAATGCCCGAAAACACGTTTTTTATCGTTTTCAGCGCATTTGAATTACTTAGAAATGGTTAAAACCTGATTTTGAAAAAAAATTTGTTTGGGGGGGGGGGGTATTCGCTACTAGCGCCAAATTTTCTTATTTTTTTAATTTTTTTCTATTTTCTTTTGAAAATAGCTCATTATTTAAATAGCGGCTATTTACCGGCTATTTTGCCGGCTATTTTCGGCTATTTAGCGGCTAATAGCCGCTAAATAGCCGGCTATTCAGCCGTTGAACAACTCTATAAAATTTAAGAATCCGCCCAAGATTCCTGACTCAAATTTGAGTGTGGTGCTCGTGCGAAGTCTTTCTTTTATAACTCAATTTTCGACAACATCCATTGTATCAATAGTTCATCTGGTAGACCCGAATCTTAGCTACAAAATGGCACACCGGAGCTTTTTAAAAATTACAAAAAAGTTATGTCCATTTTGTGTGACAAATCTGATTTAGCATCCGCAAACAGCCTCCTCATTGTGTTTTGCCTTTACACACATCACATCGAGCAAGTGGGGAGCGATCAACCCTGAATGACCTAAATAAACTTAGGAAATCCAAACAGAAAATCAATCTAATGCTTTGCACCTTAGGCTTAGTTCGTAAGGGCTCAGCGCTGCAGCGGCTAGGGTGAACAGTGACGCTTACATTGGGTTCTTTTTTGTTAAAAAATATATAGAAATTATTTTACAACCTTAAAAACATGTTTTCTAGCATTATTTGGGTTATTGAGTGTAATATGAGAAAATCAAATTTGTCTGATGTTTTTACCGGGATCCTTTTCATTTAGCTTGTTCTCCAATCTTTAAGTAAATTGCATAAAAAATACCCTGAAATCGTGTTGAATTTGTAACATTCGCCACCAATTCTGGCTCTCGGAATATTGATGCTGTCAATAGACTTTTGTGAAAAATTGAATTTTTCAGCACCCTCAGTCATTTCGCTATTCATAAAATGTAGATTCTTTCAAGTACAGTGTTTATCTAATCAATAGCGTAAAATAGAATGAACCTAGAAAAACCTTCGCACAAATTTTAATCTTTAAATAATGGATAATATTTATTTTGCCCGTAGAATTGTGAAAAATGCCCGTAGAATATTTAATTTTGCCCGTGATTTTTTTGCCCGTAGAATTGTGAAAAATGCCCGTAGAATTGTGAAAAATGCCCGTAGAATTGTGAAAAATGCCCGTAGATTTGGTTGCCCGTAGAATTGTGAAAAATGCCCGTAGATTTTGAAAAATGCCCGTAGATTTCGGTTGCCCGTAGAATTAATGTTCACACATACGTAAAGATGTTCGTAAAGTCATGTTGAGCTTTTTAGATATGTCTCTCCGTGAAGTTACCGGTCAAAGAAAGGACAAGCCTGCTCTCGTCTACACGCAAGTGGTCAAGTTCGAAGGTGAGGAAGCAGAAAGCCAACTTCAGCGGTGGAAGTATAGCGAGCGCAGCATTGGGCGACGAATCGTTGGTCTTTGTAAGTTATCCCTTGATCATAGGTTCTGAATCTGCTTAAGGCACATCCATTCTTTTTAGGAAAAGAAAATCTATCGTCCGTAAGCATAATCTGGAGAACTATGAATGCTCTGTATCAAGAAAGAAGGGATGCACCTGCCCTGCGAAGCTCAGAATTCGGTGGCCAAGTCACAACCAAAGAAATCATCGTAGAAACAACGGGCAGCATTCGGACCACGAGTCAACATTACCAGCGATTCTCTCCAAAGGTCAAGCAAGTGGTGCGCCAGAAAGTGAAGGAAGGAAAAACCGCTAAGCTCATTCAGCAGGAAATGACGGTAAATTCATCACTTACTAGTCGATGGACTCTATTCTTTTACTTTTTTAGTCGATGGAGTCCATTCAATCAGTGCCCAAGCTCCAGCAAATACAGAACTTCATGAGCTATCAGAAAAGGGGGGACACCACACCGGTCACAATCGAGCACTTAATGGAGTATGCTGCCTCAAAGATGGACATGCTGAAGATGAATCAGGTCTACGTTCCAAGCTTCCGGACAAGAAAGGTCACCGTTCTTCATGAGTTTTGCTTAGTGTGGTCTACTAAGAAGCTGAAAGGTTCCAGAACGGTTCGCGGTTTATCAACGTCGACTCCACGTACAAGCTTAATTGGAATGGATACCCGTGATGGTGGCCTAGCCGGGCTAAATGTTCATTCAACGATGTTGTTATTGTTTCGTGATGTTTGCTTTCTCATTGTTGTTGGTGGGAAATGAATAAAGTTAGGTTGAGTAAGACTGAAGGATCTTGCTTAATAGATCACTGAATAGATTAAAAGATCATTTTGTGTTCGCAAATTCTGCTCGAAGCTAGAAGATACATATAAAAGTGAAATCTAAAAGGCAGTTAAAGGTTTAAGAAAACGAAAATTGCCACATAGAATTTTTTCAAAATCTACGGGCAAATTTCAAAATTCTACGGCAACCAAAATCTACGGGCATTTTTCACAATTCTACGGCAACCGAAATCTACGGGCATTTTTCACAATTCTACGGCATTTTTCACAATTCTACGGGCAACCAAAATCTACGGGCATTTTTCACAATTCTACGGGCATTTTTCACAATTCTACGGGCAACCAAAATCTACGGGCATTTTTCACAATTCTACGGGCATTTTTCACAATTCTACGGGCATTTTTCACAATTCTACGGGCAAAAAAAATCTACGGGCAAAATTAAATATTCTACGGGCATTTTTCACAATTCTACGGGCAAAATTAAATACCACCCTTAAATAATTTAGTAGAGATTTTGAATTTTGAATTTTCGCGCCAAACCTTTAAATTTTTTGTCTCGAGAGGAACTAACGGGAGTGTTTTTGAATTTTCGACAAATTTTGATTTTTTAAATTTCAAAATTCAAATTGTCGCGAAAATTGAAATTTCCATTTTTGTAGCATATAATCAGTAAAGAGAATGATTGTTAAGAATTATTGTGTGCTGAAAACGATAGAGAACATTTTTTATGGATGCGTCTTCTTTTTATCACGTACAGACTACCTGTTTGGGTTAGATGTCCCTAAATTCAGGTGTGAGACCCCAGGCTGGGTTGGATGACCTGAAAATGGACATGAGATATCAGGCTGGGTGGATGATCTCAATCTTGGTAAAGATCCCAGGATGGGTTTCATATCCAAAAATTGTCAAAATACACCGGGTAGGTACGAGATTTCTAATTCCTGGGTAGATATCGCAATTAATATTCATAAAACAATTTTGCGTTAAATGTCGTGTAGGTAGAAGATGCCAGGCTGGAACTAATTTCCTAAAAGTATATAGAGTCTCAGGCTGGGTGAAATGTCTTCAAATTGACTAAAAAAGTTTAAAAAAAGTTTATTCTAAAAAAGTCTATAAAACGAAAACATTTGAAGCAATTTGTATTTTGTTGTAAATTCTGACCGCATTAGCGGCCATCTAGCATCAATACAACTCGCGCAGCTCGTTTAAAATACAACTAAAAATTTTAAGTAATTATTTAGCCGAATCGCGCTTTTTCAAGCACTTTTTACTCTGTTAGGGCCTTCCTAGGCCTCCCCGAAAATTAATAATCATAATTTTTAAGCTATAAAACACTGTCTTTAATTGACTTTTATTTTGGACGGAGCTTCAGAAAACTTCATAAAAATGCAGTTTAAACCTTCATTCAATAACTAAACTAGACAGCAGTGTTGTGATTGCACCGGTGCCGATATTTTGAGGGTCGGTGCCGTGAGCCGGTGCCGGCACCGAAATTTTTCTGTTGGTGCCATGAGCTGGTGCCAGTGCCGCAATTCTAAGAATCACAACACTGCTAGACACCTAAAATTTCCATTTCTTTTACAGTAAATTTTTGATCAGTTTTTAAATTTATAAGTTGTTGACTAAAATTCTTTACAGAGTGTTTGCATAAAAATCGTTTTTGTATTTCAATAATTTTATGCACTCTTTAAAAATATGTTTTAATTACTCAAAAAAAGAAAACTTAATTGTCCAATCTGTTAACTAAAAACTGTTTTCATCTAGTGAAAAATTTAATTAAAAATGTGTTTTGATTAGAAACTTTTTTGTAATTCAGAACTACAGTCCAAGCTCTCATATAGTGAACACCCAAGAGAAGAGCCCGAGTGCTCACTATATAAAGTGTTTGGTTTCGACACATGGAGTCGAAAACCCTAGTCACTTGAAAAATATGACACTTAAAAATAAGGGAAAAATTGCCTTCTCTTTCCGTCTTTTTTTTAAATCAGTAATCGCCACCAGTGCTATTAACGACCCTGATTAGAATAAACACAGTGAAAAAGTTACATAAAATAATAAATTGCCCATAAACCAGATTACTTTATTCAAACCAGATTTCAAATAAGCTTTCCAAACTATCAACATCGCATAATGATTTACTTTGTGCCACACTTTTGTCAAAAGGGATAGGAAAGTCATAATTGTTTGAAAGCCTTCTTCTCAGCACCCAATCAGCATTATTGTATTTGCTTCTAAGTGAATTTTCCTGGGAATATTTCAACAATATAGACTCCATTATTTCATTTGTGACATAATTCTAGCAGTTTTGTTGATTTCGCAAGCAGACACATTAATTTCTTGTAAGTCACCTACAACAATTTCATACTGGCATTGCTTGTTTTCATGCTTAAAGCTCTAAAAATCTTTTGTAAAATTTTTCTTTTATAAATCAATCACAAACTTCAAAAATATTCTCGACAAACACATCTAATGACTCCACAAATCGGTAATAATTAGTCTTGTAAAGCTTTGGTCTTGTCCCAGCAATTTTGAATTGGAGCCAAATAAGCAGGTCTTGCAACGTAAGATAGTATGAGGCATCATTTTCAATAGGATACTCAAATTCCACAGTGTGGGATTTGAATACTTCAAAATTTAACTTATAGTTCCTGTATATAGAAGAACAAAACTGTTGTGACTGGAATTGCGGTACAAGTTCGTCGAAATCATCTCGACTGTGAAATAAATTTGGAACATCAACATGACACTGTGAAATTAATGACAATAGCTTCTTCTGAAAGAAAATTCAAAAGCGATGTTTTGACGAACAAATAATAGATATACAGTCGAGTCTCGCATTAACATACACCCCACAAGTTCGTTCCCGCCTCCGACACTTTTTTAGCCTCATTTTTCAATTTTTTTCAGTTCTGTTTTGACAGTCTTCCGCAAATGTCGCAAGGATTCCAATTCTGCCCATCCTTTTTGCGAAAACAATGATTTCGACATTTAAAAAGTAAAAACTCCATTACTCCCATAACACACACATAAATCCAAAACAAATGTATGTTAATGAGAGTTTTTGCTTTTTAAATGTTAAAATCATTGTTTTTTTTTGCAAAAACAATCGGAAAAGTCGGAATCCTTTCGATATTGAGGACCAGACTGTCAAAACAGAACTGGAAAAAAATTGAAAAATGAGGCTAAAAAAGTGTCGGACCCTAGCGGGAACGAACTTTGGTGTATGACATACACTGTATGTTAATGAGGGACTCGACTGTAGCACTTTAATTCATTATCAAGCTTATTGAGCTTACCAAAAAAAAGCTTAACAACGATTTTGGGGTGGTGTTAGTTAAAATAATTAATCATATATTCATAAACTATAGGCAAAGCTAAATTTTAGCAATTAAGCCAACAAGTGAAAGTAGTGGGAGGAACGTACAACCCATAAATAACCCCCCTTTAGACCTCTTCTCTAATCCTCTAGGGAAATTATTTATGGGGTATTTTTAGGCTTAGGCCTCGGTAGGCCAGCGCCCGTTAGGCCGTATTAAAAGGGGTTATTTATGACCCTTTTTTGGGAGGTGGTTATTCATGACCCACAGTCGAAAGGAACATGCGATTCATAAAAAAAAATTTTCACAAATAGGTAGAGAAATCTCTAGTTATTATGTTAGCTGCGAGGATTTTTGCGCAAAAATGTATACACCATGATTTTCGGAGCACCTGAAAACTTGAAAAACCGGCTAATGAAAAATAAAGTAATTACAACAAATTTCTCCAGTTGAGTTGGTAGTGCATGGTACAATAGTGGTTTTTTCTCATTTTAGCTCGCTGGTTCGATTCCCACTTTACGCACATTCTTTTTGAATTTAGCATAAAAACGGCATGCATTTGAAATAAATTTATTCGAATGAATCGAGTCCGTGATAAATCTTTATATAGTATTTGCCGTCTGTCAGTGCTATACTTTAAACCACCGTGGCTAGCATAATAAAACAGGGGTTTCTCTATTTGTTTTAAAAAATAATAATGATTCCGATTCGAACTTTTCGGCACAAAATTGGTGCCTTCCGAAATTTTTATCAAAAAAACGATCAAAAACGGACTTCGGCAATGGTGCCGAAAATTGTCTATTACTCTAGAGTCGGTGCAGTGCCGTGACGCTGGTGCCAGCGCGGCGCCGGTCCCAACTTTTACAAATTTACAAGACTGGTGCTAACCTTAATTTCATCACTGTCTATGTCTTCTCCGTATATGGATATGTTCAAAAAAGCGGAGTTTTGCTTCTGTTGTAACTCAAGCAGATGTTCAAAGCATTTAAATTCTCGTCGCAATTGATTGTTTTTAGAATAGATAATAGTGGTCGGATGAGTTTTGCTGTTTTCTCCCTGATCCACCGGTTGTCGACGAGCACAGCATAAATTGCTCTAATTGGGTACTTCTTGAATAAGGTCTTGATAATAGTATTAAATCGTTTTCCGACTAGCTGAAGACAATCCAAGTCGTTTCTGTTTGAAAAAGAAAAAATGTCAACCAGGATATCTGAGGTGATTGTGAATGGCACATTGCTATCTAAAGCCCTGCAAAATTAATTTAAAATCTATTAAACCAAGTTGAAATTGCCTGTTTTATTAATTTCTTGAACCCATGAGATGGCCTTCATCATCAAAAACTACTGCTTTCAAGTCAAGAAAAATTCCAATGAATATGTAGATGAGCAGAAAACAAAAAAATTCGTGTGGAAATAGGCTGAAGTTGCGATAAGGATAAGCAGATTAGATGGAATTTTTTCGATCAGTTTTATGGCACTTATTTACCCTGACCCCATTCGGGATTTTTAAAATGACTCAAAATTACTCTTTAAGCAATTTTTCTACTCAACAAGATGAAAAAAAAAGCATTTCTTAACACTTAATAAAAAAAATCTTAAAATCTGTGAGAAAATTACCCCCCACATCTCAAAAGTAGATGGCCTTTTTAATGGATTTTCGATCAAATTTTGATCGAAAAAAGCAAAAGCGACCTTTGGCCTTTTCACAGCAAATGAAGGCATAAGTTGTAAATTTCGGAAAGGTTTTTACTTTCTGTTTCTACAGTATAAAGAAACTCTGGTTTTGAAAGAATCTTGATAGAAAAAACGCATATTTATTCACAACTCCAGTAAAAACAACGCAAAAGCGACCTGGACTTTTTTTAAAGACCATCTCACTCTGATAGGTGGAACATCATTTTCTCACAAAATTCAACATTTTACTTTAGAAAGTGTTCAGAAATGCTTTTTTCATCCTGTTAAGCAATAAAAGTTAGCTTAAAGGATAATTTGGGTTATTTTCAATTAATCCAAAATGGGGGGTCAGCCTAAATAAGTATCAGTTTTATGGCTTGTTCACGTTGTTCGAGTTAGAGTTCGAGTTAGAATCAGTGCAGTAAACTCGTCCTCCGCGGTATGTGAAAATTAAAAGTTGCAAACTTGCTGTGGCATTCTGTTTTGTACGAAATTTGAATTTTTAGATATGGTCTTTTTAATATATCGCACTACTATAAGTTAATTATCAGATAAAACCAACAATAGCTTAAATTGCATGACATTTTGGGAATACTCCAAAATCGACCCTCAAATTTGGTCATTTTGACCCCTAAGGGGTAGTACGTGGTTTCGAAACAAAAAAAAATTCGAATTTTTTAAAATTCTGCCTTGTGATTCAGATTCCTTAGAAAGTTTTGGCTACTAGGGTGTCTTAGAATAACACAAATACGTTAAAATAGGTAATATCATCAAACATTACTAACTGGACAGTTCTCATTGATGAGAACTGTCCTTTTACCGTTTTATGACACCATAGTTGCACGGGCGCCGGCGCAGACTTTTTGTTTTTTTATAAAAATATTCATAGCATCTGCGTAATAGCGAGTATGACAAAAAGTTTATTCTCAATCTAGAAGTAAGTCATTGTTAGTCTTGAAAAAATGTTATCGGCAACGTCGGCACCCAAAAATCGTCAAGTCTGCTCAAAATTTGTCAGGTCGGCGCCGGCGCCGGCGCCCGTGCAACTATGTATGACACGCTCTGTGACGCCAATATTTTAAAAATCATATTTTCAATTGATTTTATTAATTTAATTTTTTCCTGCGCATTTGCAACATTAAAATTTTATTTTTTTCTTTAACTAAATGCAACCTTTCACTTTTTTGTTGCTGACACCTTGACTGCACATAAAGTCTGCTATTGGGTGTATGGCTGAAGGTTTATTGCCTTTTTGTTGTCCTGGCTGATGGCTATGTATCTCATTATGTATTTGCCATTAAATGTTATGGAATCACGAGGAAATGGCTGAAAAGCAGCGGGAAGCCTGGTTTTGTGTCTTAAACCAGCCGCTTTTTGACAGTTGAAACAGTTAAAAACAGTTGAATTTATGCAATTTTTATTGTTTCCGTGTTTATTTGTTGTACTTTTATTTTTATTTTTACTTTTGGAGGGAATTTCTGTTTTTCACTTTTTGGTCAATAAACGAATTTACGGCGAAAAATCACTTCACTCGGCAGTCAGTTAGTTCGGGCAGTTTTTAAAGCTGATTGTATTGAACCCTTTCTATCTAAATGCCTTGATCTCTTGGCTAAGGCACAGGGTAGGCCAGCGAATTTTAGGCAGGATTCAAAAATAATTTCTACCTATTCGCAGTTTGAAAAATATGTTTGAGTTAGATATAATGTAGGCTGATAAGGATCCGACCGAATAATAAAAAAATCCGCGTGAAAAAACCTGCGCAGAATAATTAGCGATATTCACAATATTTTTTCATATCTTTTAAAGAAAGAACAAAAAAAAAGAAATAAAAAAACAAAATTTATTGAGTGAAATATTTCGTATCTTCCTATTTTTATTTAAATTTCCTTGAAAGTGGCTGCTTTAAGCCTCATATCTAACAATCAATCCAAACTCTCACTTCACACTCTCACTCGCACTCGCCATAGGGACACCGAAATTACAAAACTCACTCCTAACTCAGATCCGCAGCATCACTCCGTATCGCCAATAAGCGAGTGAGGGCTAAGAATACTGAAGAATTGAATAAGGATTTGGAGTATGGATTCTACTTTTTGACTCTATACCGTATATTCTCTATTAGAAGGCCCGGGCCTTCTATTTTTCAACCCTAAAAAAGTCGGAAAAAATATTTCGATTTTGAGATTTTTGGGTGCTCAACTAAAATTTTTAAAGTGGAATCAGGTGAGCTCGTGCTAACTAAGAAAACGCGAAAAACAGATTTGCGAATTTCTTTTTCTATGCTGATATATAGGTCCTCAAGGGGGCCTTCTATTAGAGAAGGGCCTTCTATTAGAGAGGGCCTTCTAATCGAAAATATACAGTATGTGTTATTGTAACACCCTTTATTTTCAGTTGTAAAAAAATCGGAAAAAAACCAGAGTGGGACCAAGGCAATATTTACACCAACACATATACAGTGCGTTTCATAATTTTACAGGCACTTTTTTAGATATTTAGTGACATTTTTGAAGAAAATAAAAAATCTGTCTTTACAGAAAGGATAAGCATAGTCGATAACCTAGTAATTATGCAAAAATATTGGGGATGTTGGGTTGTGAAAAAAAAAATATGACCGAAAATTGAAATTTCCACCGTTTCATAATTTTACAGGCAGCTTGTTATTCTGTTATTTCATCTGCTGAAACTTTGTTTTTGTCGTAGTTTTGTGCGTTTATTATACTCCCGTTTTAAATCCTCGTTCCTTAGCTACAATTTGGTAGGTCAAATTCCTATTTTTGATTATTCCGAAAAAAGTTATGACCATCAACAAAAAAAGTGTCAATTTCTAGTCAAAATCAAAGAAAATCTAAAGAAAATGGTTGTATGGTCGCATGAATACTGACTTTTCTTAAAGGTTTAACATCATAGTGAACTAGTTAATGCACTTTTTGAAAGCCTTATAATTTCTCTACAAAATGACATGTCAGCCTTTTTTAAGGATTGCACAGGGCTGAGAAACGAACGGTTGAAGTTGAAAGAAGTAAAAAACCTCTATTTTCGCGTTATTTTGTGACATTTTCACTACTGTGGGGGAGGGTGGTTAAGCCATTCAGTCACCACGTGGCCATAAGCCACGTGGTGACATCCTGTTTATTTTGGCTTGTTTAGCTAGTTCTGGGGTAATTTGGGTCGCTGATTCCGAATCTCGCGTCAGAAAAGTCTACTTACCTCTAAAATGGTCAAACAAGCCAAAATAAATAGCATGCCACCACCTGGGGCCGTAGTAACAATAGCAGTAACAACTTCCGTGGCTAAAAGTGAAATATCTCGAAATTCAGTCCACTTTTTTAAAATTAATTTTTGCAAATAAAAATAGACAAGTTTTAACTTCAGATTTTATTAAATTCATCTGAATCGCTAATCGGTAACCAGAGCTAGCACTAAATGCAAAAAAATATCCGCAGCTGCGAATATTTTTTTATGTTCCGCTTTATGTTCCGGTGATTACGTTCGCTAGATTTGTAGCCTGGATTATAAGGAACATTTTGATAATTCAAAAAGTAATTTTTGCTTTACCAAACTTGAAATATGACCAAAAGTGTCTTGAATTTGAAAAGTTAGCTTAGTCTATCCTGGGCTAATTTTTCAAACTCAATATTTAGAGACACTTTTGGTCATATTTTTAGTTTGGTAAAGCTAAAAATACTTTCTAAACCACTAAAATGTTCCTTATAATCTAGGCTACAAACCTAGTGTAACATCATCACAATCAGCTCAAACCTGTACGATAAATTTTATTTTTAGCCTCACAGGTCCAAAAAAATATCCGCAGCTGCGGATATTTTTTGCATTTAATGCTAGCTCTGGTTACGATTAGCGATTCAGATGAATTTAATAAAATATGAAGTTAAAACTTGTCTATTTTTTTTGTAAAAAACTGATTTTCAAAAAGTGGACTGAACTCCGAGATATTTCACTTTTAGCCACGGAAGTTGTTACTACGGCCCTGGGATCGAACCTGCAACATTATTTTTGGCCAAAAACGCGATCGCTTACGCACTGCGTCATGGAAGCCACTTTTTCAAACCCAAATGGCTTCTCCCTCCTTTAAACTGAGTAATTTCTATATTGTTTTAGTAAATGCTATTTTTTCTAACGCTCAACCTATTACTTAATATTGTCCACACTTACATAAGAAAGTTGCCAGATGACAGTCACATTGAAAGCAAGTGGGCCAACTTGGTTTTTCCTGATAATTCGGTAATCTTTTTACTGTATGCACGAAATAATGTTTAGTTAAAAATTGTTTTTTCAGATCGACAAAGTCAAGAATTTGTACGAGGAGCTTAGCCCCAGTAGGTGGGAGTACAATGTCAACTGTAGGTTGCGATTTCCCTCTAAGCCCATAGTTGACAACCACTACCAAAAGGATCGATGCTTGGTGGATGGAGTCAGAAAACCAGCCATCTGCTTTCAAGAGCCAATACACTGTAGGTTTTATAAGACACACTCTGTAATTTTGGAAGTTTTTGTGGCACCGCCATTTTTTTGACTTTTTTTCTACGGCGCATGTTATATACCATTCGACTCCAAATTTAACGCTGAGCAATATGTTCTCAGGTGTCGACCTCAATTTATCCTGAAAATTTTGAGTTATGGTTTTTTTAGTGAATTAATTTTCTCAACCTCCAAAAATGACCCTTTTCTCAAATGGATAGAAGTGGGTTGTTTTGATCACACTTATACACACATTTGAACTCATACTATTCGGTATGAGTTGTTCTACAAGATAGTTGTAAAAAACTACCACATTATACCAAAATTTTTAGACTTCAAACCATTTAACGCAAAATTACAAATTTTAGACTAAGTTTTTTTCTCTTAAGTTTGCTGTTTTACCCGTGTCGCACCCGAAGTGGTAAAGAATTGAATTGCATTTCCAGAATCTGCACGAAAAATTGCATCTGATAGCATCAAACGGGAACTACTTTATAATGAGCGCGCATGGTATCTGGAGCTCTGAAGTTAGATAGTCAGACGAATTTTATTAGAAAGCACGGGGCTCCCCCGTGCTGGGAGGTCGACACCTGAGAACATATTGCTCGGCGTTAAATTAGGAGTCGAATAGTATATAACATGTGCGTTAGAAAAAAGTCGAAAAATAACGGTGCCAATTTTTTACACAAACCTTCAAAATTACAGATTATGTATCTTAAAACTTTGATTATTTCGCATTCATTACTTTATCTTTAGACAACTATACCTGGAACCCAGAATTGGCCACTTTTCCTCATCAGTTTGCGGTCATTCAGCGTTTCCCAAAGTGTGTTTTTTATTTTTGAAAAATTTAAAATCTTAAATGGCGTTTTAGGTGCTGGTCGAAGTTGGGCCGCTCCTCTGTGGCTCAATTTACAGACCTTGTAGCCTGAAGAATGTTTTCAAGCATGCCGGCAGCAAGACGAAGCTCATAGTCAGATTTTTTTAAGAAAAAAGTTTATTGCCCCCCATTTAAGTTTATGTTACGCATAACAAAGTTAGTAAAACCCATCCAAAACACTCGCTCTACATTATAGGATGAAAATATTAGGTATCAAAAACGCGGTGCGAACAAGCCTTTCAACTCAAATGATTGAGTAACAGTAAGCTTAAAAATTCAATTAAAAATTGGCTGTTAGAATAAAGAACTAGGTTCTGGAAATTCACAGATCTTATTCTGCAATTCGATTTGATACAATTATCTTTTTTTCAGAAGGCTCATGATGAGGGTGTCACGACAGATGAGCTCTGGCAGGTGTTTCCCCCTGACTTTTGTCAAAACGCCGCCAAGGATTGCTCATTCTTAGAAGATTTGAAACTATGGCCCAGCTTCTTGAGATGTAGTGACCAAGTGCCAGTGCAACTGATTTCAACATTACCGGAGGGCACTCAGTCGGCGGATTTGAAGTTATTCAATCCAAATTGCAAGGTTGGTCAATTTGTTGCTAGTTGATCTATTAGTCTGATCGTCCGTTTTCAGGTGGCCTATGTGCAATCGCCCAGCGAGCCCGAAATATATCAGTGCCTGTGGCCATTAGTCTATCGTAGGTTGGACAAAGCTGTGAGTGCTCAGCCTAAGCCATTAATTGATGACTGCTATATGCCGTGCAGGTAGATATTTAAACTTTTAGTGTTGCAGAGGATTTTAAAAATCACTCAAATTGATCTTTTTTAGAAAATTAAGATCCATAGCTAAGCCTTACTGCAAAAACAAAAACATTATTTTTTGACCTCACGTCTATTGGACAGGCCAATAGATCCACAAAATTTAGCATAAAATTAGAGTCAAATTAACTATTTTAACTTGAATTTGACAAGATTTTGAGGACCGGTGCAAATGCAGGGGAGAATATTAGGCCATTTAAAACTGTACTTATACAAATAGAGCCAATTTCGTATTGGGGCAATTATAAATTTGACCACGATTTTAAGTGAAATTGCCGTGAAAAAGTTGCCAACAAGTTGGCCCACTTTGAATTGACCCGATTTGGAATGGTATGATAATTCTTCAAAGGTCTTCTGAATTCCAAGTAACTTTAAAATTTTCCTACGGTTCTTTATAAGAATCAAAGGAGCAGTTAACCTGACCCCCACACCTCAGTTAAAGCTGACCCCCACACAGTAAATCAGCTTGGGGGACCAAGGCAAAATTTAAAATTAATTATAATTTAAAAAAATTTTGCCTTGGTCCCCCAAGCTGATTTACTGTGTGGGGGTCAGGTTTAACTGAGGTGTGGGGGTCAGGTTTAATTTAGCCGAATCAAATTAGAATCAAGAAACAAATCTTCGATGATGACCTTATTAAAGGGGTAAAAATCCACAAAAAACCTAACCTTTTTGACATTTTCAGAAGCGCACTGCTGGCCACCCGACATACCTTTGACTACTTCTACTTTTGTGCTGCAGTATTGTGTGTAGTTTCATTCAGCATATATGTGAGTTAATATGCTTTTGGCGCAGTTTTTGTATTTTTCTGATCTAATCGTGGATATTTTAAGTTCTACCTCGCCTGGCTATCCCAGGCCTACATTGATCACTTTAAAGTGTTTTTGTTGTCCAGGGCCCTTCTCTCTTTTCCATCTACTTCCTTTTAATGTTTTTGCCTTTTCTTGACTTTTTCTTCAAGACGGCTATCTGCACATCCGACGGTATTAGGAAGGAAGTCGGCCAAGCTGGTTTCGAGTAATCATTATTACGATTTTTCTTAAAAAATGATGAAAATGTGTTTTTGTAGTTTTCACGGATTACAGAACTTCTTCGATCCATGCAATTTAGGAGGAAGCCAGCTGCTTTTCTCGTCAATTTGTTCTTCAGGATGGATATTTGGTTAGTACCTTGGTCTTATTTCAGAAATTTTAGGGGCTCCAGAGCAGGGTGGATACGGGCCGGCCCGGCCTGGACTTTTGCCGGGACGGGCCGGCGCGGGACGTACCCAGCGGGCAGGGCAAAAATTGTGACTTGGTTGGCTCTCAGGGCAGCTGATCACCATAGTGTGACTTTCTGCAATTTTTTTTAACTATCGTGTTCAGCGTGAAATTCTTAACCAGGATAACTGAAACGGCCGCTCGGTACTCCGAGTGTTGAGAGTTGAGAGTTGACTGTATTACGATCGTTGGCTGTATTGTTGACTGAGAGTTGACTGTATTATGATAGTTAACTGTAGCCCAGTTTGCTAATAGCGGAGAACAATTGACCGATTTCTTATTGACCGGTCAATTGATTTGTCAACCAATTTTTTAACAATCGAACCCATGGTCAACCTCATAATTGTCTCAATTTTCTGATATTTTGTGCGATAATTACCAAAAGTTAATTTTTAAGAATTTTAAGTCACGCGTCAAGCGCGAAAAGCTTATCCCGGACGGGGCGGGCCGTAGCTGAAACTAAGCGAAAGTACCAAAATTTTCACTTTCGAGGGCACCGCGAAAATTCCAGGGAGAAGATTCCCCGGGAATTCTTTGTAATTTTTGACGTGTTTGTTATGGAAAAACCAAAGTCTGAAATAAGATTCGTGTTCAGCATGATCGATTGCATACCAAGCGATTATCAAATTTCGAACTAGTAATTAAATTTTAAAGAATTGAATTTTCTCAATTGTTTTTTGTCTCGAGAGGAATTTGAAAATACAGGGTTGGACATTATAAACGCCTGAGTAAATTTTCTCCAGAAGTGAGAAAAATGTGTCGAGTAGTTCATCCAAAAAAGGAAAGCGACCCTTCTGAACACGAATTCGGTGTCAGTATTCGGTTATTCCCTAGCAGGAACGTCGAAAATTCAAATTATGCTAAATTTCCTCTTTCGGAATCTCCTCCCACAAAATTTCTTAAACTATCTTTTGAGAGATTTATGTCTCAGGTATGCGCTTTGTTAAATCGAGGTCTTACTGAAAACCTGTAGGGCTATCGCATACAGAAAAACTGCAAAATATTGAATCATGCGCGCAGGTCAGGGTTTTAGTCAGATGTACTCTTTGAAAAGTTTTGTACTTTTTTTGGAACCCCAAATCTCCAAGATCGATTAAACAAACCCTTGGGGACTGACGAAACGCCTGAACACCTAAATTTCAGCCTTATTGCTAAACCATCTTTTGTTTGGCTCACACCAATCTGTATCGGATGACAAGGTCAGGCTCTATGTAACATCTACCAATGTCAGCTCTCCAACAGCCATTAGCTCGAGGACACTTCACAGTGTGCTTATCTACATTATGTCCGCTATTTACACTCTTCTGGTACTTTTACTCTCCCAAGTGCATATGGAGCCAAGATTAGGTATTTGTCATTATGGCACTACTAATAGCCACGAATCCCTTTACCTCCATCTTCCCACCATTGTGCTCTTGTTTGTACTGTTTTTCGTGTTTGTTGGACTGGTAGTGGACAAGGCTAAAGGTGAGTTTGGTTTCATTTGGCTCACCTTCAAAAAATTCAATTGCTATTCACTAGTTAAGCTCCCAAAACACCCGAAAAGGCAGCCATGCCGGAGGATATGACCTTGACCAATCGGCTTTGATTAAAGAGGAACGGGAAATTGGTCAAGAAGCGATCTAGCGGCAATAAACGAGTCTAAACTGTCTTCGCTGTTTCCTTCTGAATTTTTCGGTACGGAATTTTTTAAATGATTAATGATTTTGATTGAGTGATATAAATAACTTTTTAGGGATATTGTTGATTCTTGTTGTGTTCTCCTCTGTTGCAACGCTGGCTGGATATTTTCTATGGCAGAGTCATGACATTAATGAAAAGGAATGGTTCTTCAAAGCGTTCTGTCAGTTTTTTTTTGCTTATACTTCCATCTGAAAATGCCGAAATTGTGAAAAAATACAAAGTCATAAATATTCCCGAAGTTTTGGACATAAAGTCTACTCTCGCTATAAGAGCACTGCTGTTCGGTCTTGTGTTGTGCTCTTATAGCCAAAATAGGACTGTATTTTTCAAATATACGGTAAATGAACTGAAACTTTGAAATTTTCAGGTGCTCTCTTCAAGCCACTATCTATGGGAACAACACGTCGCTCGACTGGATGCAGCACAGTTCATGGAAGGAAGATATGGTGCTCTCACCATTAAGCAATCCTGATCCATACTCTCGTAGACATAATTTGCAAAGGTGAAATTTAGAAAAAATTCAACGAAAATCCATCACCGAATTTCAGTCACATATCCGCTCCATCATGCTATCTCCCTGTCCAAGAAGACTGGATCTATTTGTTAGTCTCTCTTCTGGTGCTGCCTTCATTACCATTCTTGCTGATTTTTGTGTGGTTTTTGAGTGGTCTTTGCAAACATGTGAGCTACTCCAGCCAACTGTGCGAAATCAGGGCCGAAATACTGTCTTGCAAACGGAGACCTTCTTTGCCGAAACGCTTATCCACCATTTCTAGCGAGTATTCTACCACTCCAACCGTCAAACATCTAGGTTGCCGAGAACCGCCTTCTCCAATAACAACATCAATTATGAAGTGATCAGAGTCAACGGCAGCGACAAAACAACTTGCAGGAGCTACCCTACTAGCGACCCTAGGCATAAGCGGTCCGTCTAATATGGATCTAATTGAAGAATTTTTTTTATCATTTTTCAGAAGAAATGTGAGCCAGTGGCTGGAAAAGTCCAGAAAACAACACAGACAAACGAAAAAACCCTCAGCACTGCTTCATGTGGTAAGGTCGATTTTTCAAAGTTTTTTTTAAAATGTACTGTCGACTATCGATTTCATAGCACCTTCGGCATTCGTGAAATACTGGTGTGAAATCTAGGGTGTCGTGAAATCGGAAATATATAGGGTTGTCAAATCGAACGTTCGATTTCGAACTTCGAGTCAAATGTTCGAGATTTTTTCGAACGTTCTTCGAAACGTTTCTAACATAAGATTAATGTTTTTTGGTTCTTTGATATTCTGGCTTCTAGCATCTTCTAGCACTATATCCGCCGGTTTTGATGTGAAGAAGATTAATTGCAGGATCTTTTGGTAAACGAGATCGAAGAGAGTTAGCAAAGAGAAGAGAAGCTTTGAAAAAATTTTAAGCGCAACGCTGGATAGCGAGATAGATAGGTATTCATAATCCAGAACTGCGAGGTGCGGAAATTTCGGAGCGCTTTCTAAAAAATTCCCATAGTACACAACGTGTCAAGACCTTATATGCTGTCAACTACAGATTGCCGTTGTGTTTTTGAATTTTTTTCGCTAATTATTCGAATTTTTAACGCTTCTTTATGATTTTTTTTTCTTTTTTTCGAAACGTTTTAGTTTCTATTACATACAAAAATGATTCCTAAGGCTTGACATTATCAAAAATCAAATTTTTGTCTGGTAAAAAACAATTCATGGTCAACTTTTTGATTATAAACTGAATTTCTAGTTCAATTTTTGGTGTTCAATTATTCAACTATAATTCCGTTATTTTTTCTGCAGCGTTTTCCAATTTTTAGTGGCCATTCTTATCTAGCCTGTTTCTGTACCTTTTTTGTGGTCACTTTTGCCAAAAAAAATTCAAAAAGGTAGTTAAATTCTGTAAAAATATGGTGGTGAAATGTTGTTGAAAAATGGATATGCGGTTTTAAAGGCTAGCAACTTTATTAGGAGGCTAGACATGCTTTTTTTTAAAACACCAATCGATAGCCCAGACAAAGGGCTACATTTTGTATAGATTTACTTTTTTCTAAAGAAATGGAGGGAGATATGGGTCAAAACAGTCTGTCAATCGATCACTAAAAAGATTCAAAACAAAATTAATTAAATGGTCCAATTAAATGGTCCAAATCCTCGGATTATTTTAAACTCTTATCAATTTTAATGTTTACAGGATCCCGCCAACCAACTTTTTAGTGATGGGGTATCTGTGAACAGCTCAAGTATGACTTATTATAACACTTGTTTGAGGTCGGTGATATGAAGTATTAATGTAAAAATTTTTAGGCACCTTCGATTTGACCTCAGTTAGTGAAAAAGAGGCACAAGCAATCTGTGATGTGAGTTGCCGAATACGAATTTTTTTCTATGCTAACAGTGACGGGTCCGTCCACCTCGGTGCGCCCAAATGCGCGCCGCACCACCCCGTCCGGTGAGTCGGGGGTGCTGGGCGATGGCCTGGTTAGCCTGGGGGCGTGGGGTGGTGCTGGAACACGAATTAAATTACTCCGGTGTGCGGGTCGAATGCAAAGTGTTGGGATGAAGCGGGATGAGAGGCGCCCCAGAGCCTGTTTATTTGTCTCAAACCTTGCAAGAATGCTCCACTTTTTAAATTTTTATTAAAATTGGCCTTATGAATTGTCTAAAGCATAATGACGGCTTAAAAAACCACCGGCAATGCTTCATGACCCGGTGCGGTGCGCCTCGCGGCGCCGCGCTCCGAGGCATGAGGTGGTTCCAGGGCGATAATCTGGCCCGCCCAGGGGCGTGGGGCGGTGCCGGTGCGCTAGTCAGGTGAGCCCTGGGTTGTGGGGCGGCGCTGGGCGAAAATTGCCTGCTTACCCATTACTGTATGCGTTGCCACGTGGTTCCAGCCGATCCTATGGTACTCATGGACTGTATATGGAATAATCGCAGAGCAGCTTTCACAACAGATAGAGATAAACAGGAAGTTTGCTGAACAATGGCAGGAGTTTCAGCTCACACGTGAGTTGCTTACTGGTCAGCACTATCATCTATCAGCCTAAACATTGAAAATTCAGGTGACAACCGTCCAACAACAGCTGACTTTTCAGCTCCGGAACATCCTCGGAATAGTTCTGCTCAAGTAGAAGGAGAGTCAGAATCGGGGCGAGAACTAAGGCTTCTCTCAAATAAGAAAAAGAAGGCTTCTCTCAAATCAATCAAGTTACCATTCACACTGTAACTAATCTTGTGTTTTTGGTTGTCTAATTATATAGCAGATGGTAAAAATACACTCGACGCTCGATGTAACATAGCCTGAGATCCTGTCAAGTCAACATTAACAAAAACTGAAGAAATTTATACCACCTTCTTGAATCTTGGGGATATAGCATGGGAATATTTTAAGCGCACGCTTGCAAAAATTAATGTATACCGTATATTCTCTATTGATCCCCCACTCTCTAATAAACACACACTCTCTAATAATCCCCCACACCACGAACCTCATATCTCAGTCTAGAGCAAACATTTCACAAATCTGTTTTTTGCCTTTTCTTAATTAGCACGAGCTCCCCTGATTCTACTTTTCAGATTTTGGTCGACTGCCTAAAAATCTCGAAATCGACATCAAATTTAAAAAAAAAATTCTTTGAAAAATAAAATTATTTCCAATTCCCGCCAAAAAATAGGCCTAAAAAAGGCCTAAAATAGGCCTAGTTAGACCGAAAAGGCCTAGGCCTAAAAAGGCCTAGTTAGGACTAGGCCTAACTCAAATTTTGCAGGCCTATTTTGGGAATCCCAGCTATTAAGGAAAAAGGCCTAGTTAGACCGAAATTCTCATCCCTGCTTACGACCCTCTGGATTCAGAAACATGCCCTGAAGGTGTATCAGGTGGTTTACTTGTCAAAAGATTAGAATACTCAGAAATTTTATTGGGTACCTTTTGGATAATTTAAATAGCCTTTAGAATATTTCATTGAACTACAGTTAAATCGGGTACCTTCAAGGTGATTTGGGTGCTATGCAAGTGGATCAGGTACTCTCTAGGTGATTTCAATACTTTTTAGATGGGTCCGGTATCTGCTGGCGACCTACGCACTCCCTTAGAGCCTTTACTGGCCCACCTACTCAACCACCCGGCACTCCGACCTACTTCCCTACCAACCCTTCATGCTCTTCTGGCACACCTACCTACTCTACTGGCACTCCTACCTACTAACACCTTCACTCGCAATGCGGAGGGCAACAAAAAAAAATTATTAGCAACTTTGATTACTCTATTTTCTCTATTAATTACCCCGGGGTAATTATTTTTCAACCCCTGAAAAATCGAAAAAAAAAGATTTCGATTTTGAGATTTTTGGGTGCTCAATCAAAATGTAAAAAATGGAAAAAATGAAATGAAAAAAAAAACAGATTTGCGAAATAATTTCTCTGAGCTGAGATACAGGGTGCCTATGTGGGGTAATCAATAGCGAGGGGGTAATTATTAGAAAGGAGGTAATTAATAGAGAAAATACGGTATACGTGTTTGTGCTTTAAAATATATAAGATTTTGTACTTAAGTTTTCGGGGAGATTTCTGACATAGGTTTGCAAAAAAAATGACTGAAAGTTGGGCTTAAACGGGCATGCCCACGCTAATAAGAGGTGGTGCCCGGAATTCAAAAAATTTTCCTAATATTGAACTTCTGTACGGATTTTTTAACTTCGTTTCTAACAAAACAAGGCCTAGCATTGAATTTTAAGTATGGTTTTGTTAGAAACCAAGTTGAAAAATACGAACAGAAGTTCAATGCTTAGGAAAATTTTTTGAATTCCCGGGCACCACCTCTTATTAGCGTGGGCATGCCCCTTTAAATACGAACATCCACTGAAAATCCAGGCTAAAATCCACCATCTCCGATTTGGAGGGACTTAAAAACTTTTTTAAATCCACCTCGATCTCACAATTCTGTGCTTAAAAGAGAGCTTATATGTTAAATTTCAGGGTTCCGAAAGATATCGGACATAAACTTGCAAAAACTGGCAGAAAATCGGGCTTATACACGAAAGTGTAGAACCGCCGATACACTCACCCACACTTGCTCAATACTATATAGAGCTATATCCAGACCTAGTTTAATTTATTTTCCAAACATCACTGAATCAACATTCAAACACAGTCTGATTCCCCACTCAACACAAAAAAAAGAAAAAAAAAGACAAAAGAAGCAAAAAGATAAAGAATTTTAACTATTTTTAACTGGATTTGGGTTTCAGTTAATTTTAACTAAAATTTAACGGTACGTGACAAAATCTATGTAAATTTTCGGCGCAAAAACTATGGCTAGTAGTGAAGGGCGGCCAAAAAAAAACTTTTGCTCAAGTTCGAGTCTGGCACGAGGCAAAATGTTTTTTCGTCTTATATGACTGTAACTAGTCATCCTGGAAGTTTAGGACCATGAGAAGCACGAGAAAAGCACTAAAAACACCGAAAAGTACCAAAAAAGACAAAAGAAGCAAAAAGATAAAGTATTTTAACTATTTTTAACTGGATTTGGGTTTCAGTTAATTTTAACTAAAATTTAAAATCAGTTAAAATTAACTATTTTTCAAATTAGTTATTTTTAACTAATTTTCAAAATCCAGTTAAAATTAACTGTATTCCCACACTGGAAAGTCATCAAAATAATTTTCTTGCAGAGTTATGGCTTCTGTAAGTTAAATCAACATAATTTGTCTCCACTGCAATGCAAACTGACAATTTTAAAAAATTAAACAACGGATTCGTGTTCAACGTGATCGATTTGCTTAAAAACTGCTGTTTTAATAAAAAAAATATCTGTGTCAAATATCAAGTTCCTCTCAAGACAGAAGTTTTTTTAATATTCAATTTTTAGAAGTTAAATTAAAACATGAGAAATTTCGTAAAAATAAACCTTTTAGTAAAAAAAGGTTTGAACAAAGAAAATTTTAGCTAGGACGAGTCATGTTTAGCCTTCGTCTTCCGCCCCCGCTCCTTCATCCCCATCCTCGTCCTTGTAATTTTTTGAGCATCGTACTTCGTCTTTGTCCTCGTACCTCATTTTTGCAGCTGCTCGTACTTCTTCTTCGTCCTCATAGTACGAGAACGAGGACGATAGGCGAGGACGAGTTTCAAACACTGCTCCTGAAATTATCAGACTACTTTCCGAATACTGCCTTGCTTCAACATTTGTATTTTAAAAAAATGAGGTTTCGAAAATTGTTACAAATAGAAGAAAAAATAGAAAAAAAGGTGGCATTTGTAATTCATACTTTTACTGAAATCAAAAAAAATATTTTAAAATTTTAGATCAAATGAGCACTAGTGCCCAGGTTGGCAAGGTGTAGCCTTTTCGGCTACATTAAAGCTTTTTATTCAATTCATAATTTTTCAAAAAAGGTGTAGCTTTTTTTTGTGACCCCTGAGGCAACAAAAGCAGCTACACCGTTATATGTATTTCGGTGTAGCTTTTATTGTAGCTTTTGATGAGTTTGGTGTAGCTTAATATTTTTTTTATTATTTCTGACAATCTGACTTCTCCTGAAGTAGCTAGAAAACAACATGTTACTTTTTTCACATTTTAAGCGTTTCTTTTAACATTTTTGGTATTTTATTACCTTAAATATTTAGCTAATCAGACTGAGTTCTGGTTTGGATCAAATTGTGTTGAGTGGGGAATCAGACTGTGTTTGAATGTTGATTCAGTGATGTTTGGAAAATAAATTAAACTAGGTCTGGATATAGCTCTATATAGTATTGAGCAAGTGTGGGTGAGTGTATCGGCGGTTCTACACTTTCGTGTATAAGCCCGATTTTCTGCCAGTTTTTGCAAGTTTATGTCCGATATCTTTCGGAACCCTGAAATTTAACATATAAGCTCTCTTTTAAGCACAGAATTGTGAGATCGAGGTGGATTTAAAAAAGTTTTTAAGTCCCTCCAAATCGGAGATGGTGGATTTTAGCCTGGATTTTCAGTGGATGTTCGTATTTAAAGGGGCATGCCCACGCTAATAAGAGGTGGTGCCCGGGAATTCAAAAAATTTTCCTAAGCATTGAACTTCTGTTCGTATTTTTCAACTTGGTTTCTAACAAAACCATACTTAAAATTCAATGCTAGGCCTTGTTTTGTTAGAAACGAAGTTAAAAAATCCGTACAGAAGTTCAATATTAGGAAATTTTTTGAATTCCCGGGCACCACCTCTTATTAGCGTGGGCATGCCCGTTTAAGCCCAACTTTCAGTCATTTTTTTTGCAAACCTATGTCAGAAATCTCCCCGAAAAACTTAAGTACAAAATCTTATATATTTTAAAGCACAAACACGTATACCGTATTTTCTCTATTAATTACCTCCTTTCTAATAATTACCCCCTCGCTATTGATTACCCCACATAGGCACCCTGTATCTCAGCTCAGAGAAATTATTTCGCAAATCTGTTTTTTTTTTTCATTTCATTTTTTCCATTTTTTACATTTTGATTGAGCACCCAAAAATCTCAAAATCGAAATCTTTTTTTTTCGATTTTCAGGGGTTGAAAAAATAATTACCCCGGGGTAATTAATAGAGAAAATAGAGTAATCAAAGTTGCTAATAATTTTTTTTGTTGCCCTCCGCATTGCGAGTGAAGGTGTTAGTAGGTAGGAGTGCCAGTAGAGTAGGTAGGTGTGCCAGAAGAGCATGAAGGGTTGGTAGGGAAGTAGGTCGGAGTGCCGGGTGGTTGAGTAGGTGGGCCAGTAAAGGCTCTAAGGGAGTGCGTAGGTCGCCAGCAGATACCGGACCCATCTAAAAGTATTGAAATCACCTAGAGAGTACCTGATCCACTTGCATAGCACCCAAATCACCTTGAAGGTACCCGATTTAACTGTAGTTCAATGAAATATTCTAAAGGCTATTTAATTATCCAAAGGTACCAATAAAATTTCTGAGTATTCTAATCTTTTGACAAGTAAACCACCTGATACACCTTCAGGGCATGTTTCTGAATCCAGAGGGTCGTAAGCAGGGATGAGAATTTCGGTCTAACTAGGCCTTTTCCTTAATAGCTGGGATTCTCAAAATAGACCTGCAAAATTTGAGTTAGGCCTAGTCCTAACTAGGCCTTTTTAGGCCTAGGCCTTTTCGGTCTAACTAGGCCTATTTTAGGCCTTTTTTAGGCCTATTTTTTGGCGGGAATTGGAAATAATTTTATTTTTCAAAGAATTTTTTGGCTAAAATTGATTTACGCCTCAAAAAACTTATTTACGCCCTCAAAATACTGGTTTAGGCCCTCAAATCTATTTATTGCCATTTTTGTCAAATTTTGTTGCCACTTTTTCATTTTTAGAAAAATTTGCTCCATACAAAGACATTTTTCTCCAGCTTTTTGAAATCTCAGAAAATCAGTCAATAGCTTGTTAGAAAGCCAAGATTCAGGGCTACATGCTGGTGTAAAAATATTGAAAAAGTGGCAACCAAAATTTGACAAAAAATGGCAATATATAGATTTGAGGGCGTAAACCAGTATTTTGAGGGCGTAAATCAGTTTTTTGAGGGCGTAAACTACTTATAGCCGAATTTTTTTGTGCTTTGTGATAAGGATAATACTTTTTTCCGGCCCAAATCCACGCTTTTTTCAAATTGTTGGTTGCTCAAGGCAGGTAACTACGATTGGCATGATTGTTTGGACTAGTTTCCGTAGTTCCTCTACTAATTCAACCTGTTTTCTTTTTTTCAGTCGATATGTCTACCGTATTTTCTCTAATAGCTCACCCGGGTGAGTTATTTTTCAACCCCTTGAAAATCGGAAAATTTTGAGGTCGATCTCGAGATTTCTGGGTGCTCAATCAAAATCTAAAAAGTGGAATCGATAGAGCTCATGAGAGTTAAGAAAATGCAATAAACAATGATGTAAAATATTTGCTTAGGGCTGAGATATAGGTCCTCAGAGTAGAGGGGGGTGAGTTAATAGAGACGGGTGAGCTATTAGAGAAAATACGGTATATAGTATTTGGACTATGTCCGTCAGGTTTTTGACTTCAAAGTTTGTTCGCATCAAAAGTGGCCTTAGAACTAATGTTTTTAGCTAATGTTTGACGCACAATTGTCTGGTGATGTGCCTTCTCGAAAGTGCGAAACCATACTCCCACACCCCAGCGAGCTATGAGCCTTGGAAGTAAATAATAATTTTTTACTAGACAGAAAAATTAAAAAATTAAATTTTGAATTAGCACCTTTAGTTTTTGGTACCAAGATGTGCTCTATCCACCTGAAGGATACACTAACCACCTGAAGGTTCATAACTGCCTACAAATTTCGATCTTCCGGCTACGCCCCTTAATGCGACCCCTGTAATGATTCCAGCAAAAGGACGTTAGTCGAATTCACGTCCGATATTACACGACCCTGATATAACGCGACTTTTTTCCGGTCCCGAGGGGTCGCGTTATATCGAGACTCTGCTGAGGTTAAAGCTTAAAGTTGGGCAGTGCATGTTGCGTGGGATTTTTGACTATGTTTGTTTTCTTTTCTCAACCGCATTTTTTGATTGATAATGGCTCAACTGTTAATAAATTACTCGGACAACTTTTTACGCAGAATGCAAAAATGTTATCATGATCAAAATGTTTTCTGAAAATCTAATCGGAAACACGAAAATTGACTGAAACATTCGTGCCGTATTTTCCCCACATACCCTTTTCTATTCAAAACCATGTTCTTGTCACTGTGTTTTTGGCTGCTTTTTCGTGACAGCTACTAGAAACTTACCAATGAGACGGTGGCTAAACAGCAAGCTACATTTTGAGTGGTATATTGCCTGATAACTATCTAAAAAGCGAAAACCACGACGAAAAACCATAACACAAGAATCCTGATTAGGTACGTGAGGGAAATACGGTGTGAATGTTTCGGTCAATTTTTATGTTTCTCGTGAGATTTTTCAGTTAACATTTCGATTCTGATAATATTTTCGGATTCTGCGTGAAAAGCTGGTCAAGTAATGTATCAACAGTAAGCCATTATCAATGGAAAAATGCGGTTGAGAAAAGAAAACAAAAATAGTCCAAAAATCGCACGCAACATACAGGGTGTCCCGAAATTACGTGCACATCAAAAAAAAGATCGTGTACGTAGCGCCCTGCCCGGTCGACTTCCATTTTCGGGATCCTGACCCGTGGAAATATCCAGAATTGTGGAATTTTTGAGAACGACGAACACATTCCTACTACCAAACTGCACTAATGCAGTTTGGTAGTAGGAATGGAATGGAAAAAAATTATTAGTTATAAAAAATTATAAAAATTAGTAGGAATGGAAAAAAATTATTTCGATTTTGAGATTTTTGCGTGCTCAACCAAAATCTGAAAAGTGGAATTAGTTAAACTCGTGCTAATTAAGAAAACGCAAAAAACAGATTTGCAAAATTATTTTTTTGGGCTGAGATATAGTTCACTGAAGGGGGGCGTTTATTAGAGAGAGGGCGTTTATTGAAGAGATGGCGTTTAATAGAGAAATACGGTAATTTTTTTCAAAATCGTGTTTTATCCATTTCTAAGTAATTTTTATGCGCTGAAACCAATAAAAAAAGGTGCTTTGGGGCATTTTCTGACCCAAAAATGGTTTCTTGAAAAAAAATTGACCAAAATTTTACTTTTTGCCTTGATCCCGAAGGCAATCAATCTTATATAAGGGTATTTTACCCCGTTCTGGTCACAAGGGCCTATATATGCATTTTTTGATCAAGAGTTCTTCTCGGAATCATGTCTGAGGTAAGTGGGTGCGCGCATCTCTAACTCTCACGGACACGGACGATTCATCACCTCGGGACGATTCATCACCTTCCGCAAAAAGGGGACGATTCATCACCTTCCGCAAAAAGGGACGATTCATCACCTCCCATAAAAAGCGGACGATTCATCACCTTTCAAAAAAGGGGACGACTCATCACCTCCCATAAAAAGCGGACGATTCATCACCTTCCACAAATTATTAGTTGTCTTGACACAAAAATGTAAATATTTAACAGCAATATTTGATAGCTGGTTCAACAAATTAATTTACTCTCTTCTCATTTTTCGTGTTTCTTTGTTCTCATCTTCCCCTGCTTTATTGTTTTCCTTTCAGGTGAAATGGATATTAACGAATTCATTCGCGATGGGCAAGTCGATCAGTTGAGGCGAGCTATGGGCATGGATCGAGACGCTTTTATTCTCCTCCTTCAAAATGCAGCTGATCTGGGTGCAGCGCAGGATCTGCAAGCGCTTTTTTTTGAGAACTTGTGGTAAAACCACCTTGATTTAGGAACTGCCAGACGAGCTCCCCCCTTTTTCGATCGCGTGGTGGAGCTTCTATGACAGGACGCTTGCTGGTGAGGATAAGAATATTAACTTTTTAGAAGAAGCTCATCGACGTCTTTAGAACGCTTTGGCAGTGAATCATCCAACCATCGACCGCCTTCTGAAAGAGGATTCAGCGAGACCACGACGCCGACTTTGAGCTATATGTTGCTGGAAGGGATGCGCCAAAGAAGCGATAGATCTATTTTTACGCGGATGCAAGAATTCTTGGAAAGGTGCTCCAATATCAAGCGGGACTCGTGGTGGCGGAGCAGGTGAGAGCTCAGGGCGGGCAGCAGGGCAAAAATCAAGCGGGACCAAATATGATGGAACATCTCCGCGGCTTGGCGTACAATATCTTAATGGATCAATAGTTTCACATGTTGGAAGTTTTTGTTTGATTTAACTTTACCTCACACATGTTATGAAATTTTGTTGATTTTGTTGTTATGTTTACTGAATAAATTTAAAATTTGTAGATTGGTGATGAATCCTCCCCTTTTTGGGGAAGGTGATGAATCGTCCCCTTTTTGCGGAAGGTGATGAATCGTCCCCTTTTTGGGAAGGTGATGAATCGTCCCCTTTTTGCGGAAGGTGATGAATCGTCCCCTTTTTGGGGAAGGTGATGAATCGTCCCCTTTTTGCGGAAGGTGATGAATCGTCCCGAGGTGATGAATCGAGGTGATCATGTTAACCATAATCACCATGATCACAATATTATCATAACTCCAATGGACAGGGAGGACCTTCAAAACAACAGGGGGGACCAAGGCATTTTTCAAGAAAAAAAATGTGGCGCATATTGTGCACCAGTTCCAAGATTTTTGGGAGCTTAACCAAGATCTAAAAAGTGGATCAGGTAAAATCATGGTAAATAAGAAAACGCAAAAACAGAATTGAGGAAAAATATACAGGCTGAGATATGGGCTCCGTAGGGTGGGCGATTTTTGGGAGGTGGACAATTTTAAAGAGTGGACGACTAATAGAGCATATACAGCAAGTTGTTAAGCGATTAAGATTGAAATAAGTACCCATTTGTTTTTTTTTTGTTTTTTTTCTAGGGTTTTTTTTAGATTGTGTGACCCATCGCTTCAGTTATCAAACAAATCCTAGATCGTCTGGTTCCAGATTTGAATTTTTTTAAAGCCATTTCACTTAAAAAAGTTGCATTATAGTCAAACCTCGATTTAACTCCCCCTGTGGACCGGCTTAGGGGCCGTTAAATTGGAGGCTGTTAATTCGAGTTTATCGTACTAAAAGTGTCTGAAGGGGCGGTTAAATCGAGGTTTGACTATGAAAAGGTCAAGATTTTAAAAAAGACTTAACGAAAAAGCTAATTTGCCTTGAAAAACAAAAACAACTGCGCTCAGAAATCAATAAAGGTCAACATTTGTGATTCCTGACTGCCTTTGCAATTTTATCATTCATGGTTGCCATTAAATCGAGGTTTGACTGTATCAAAAAGTTTGCTGATCATCACAATTTTAGTATTGTGTGCACTTCGAGGGATATTCATTTGATTGCCTCCATTCTTTGTGCGCAATTTGTAGTTTATTGCTAAAGGGCGAAAAACCATATATCGCATGACAAAAATAAAAAAAGGCGTGTGTGTATAAATAACAATATAACAAGCAGCCCAGAAATTGTAGTTGACAGACATGACTAAAGCCGCTTCTAACTGCCTATTAAAATATCTCAACAAAGCGGCTTTATTGTTCTTATTTTCGCAACTTGTCCAAATACCTGAAAAAGTCAAAAGTTGGTGTAAAAAAACAACTAAAAAAGTTCACATCCTACTTTTCTAGTGGTATTTCGGTTAAAAATAGGAAGAAATCCCTGATTTTATTGTTTTTCCGTATAATTATTATAATTTTTAGTTTTTTTGGACTGTTTCTGTATTTTTTATTGGTTCCAATAATCGAATCCCATGACTATGAGGACTTGATAAATCAGGGCATCTGGCTATCCTGCCTCCAAACTTTTTTTGGGGTAGAATTACTTTTCGACCCGAAATGGTCCCTTTTTCTGCCTAAAAGGCTCTTTTCCTGCCCCAAATTTGAAAACCCCTTTGTTCTCGGTGATTTTCTAATCAATTTTCAACTTTTTTTCCAACAATTCTGTAGTTCTAGATCTTATCCTACTAACAAGCTGTCAAAACTAATATCTTAGGTGCTACCTAGTAGATTTTTAGGTGGTTATCAGTAGATGACAGGTACCAAGTGGTACGTTATTTGACTAATCCTTATTTGATTAAATGTCTTTTTGATCAAGCAGTTTATTGATCAGTTCTCTAATTGATCAGTTAAAGGCACGCATAATTTATGTGGTTAGATGCAGTGCTGTAAATCGATCAACTCACTAAATGAGTTTTCATAAAATTGGAGGAAAAAATCTTTGAATGGACAAATTGTTCGAAATAATTTGCTCTATTCAAAGACCCTTTTCTCCAACTTTTTGAAACTTCACTGAGTCGATTGATGGTTTGTTGTCAAGCTGAGATTTAGAGCTACAAGATAGGTAAAAAAAATTAAAAACTAATAAAAAATACACCGAGGACAAAGAGTTTTTCAAATTTGGGGCAGGAAAAGAGTCCTTTGACTCAGACGCGAAATATTGTAGCTGTTGCAAAAAAGGCTTGTAATTCATTTCGACCCTAAAATGGTACCTTTTCTGCCTTAAAGCCTTTGAGGCAGAAAAGGTACCATTTCAGGGTCGAAATGAATTACAAGCCTTTTTGCAACAGCTACAATATTTCGCGTCTAAATAAATGATTTCTGGCACAAAAAATATTTTTCGCGCTGATTTTTTTTATCTTAAGCAACGAACTTGTTTTTGCCATCAAATCAACCACTTCGACACTAAACAAATAAATTTTGGCACTAAATATTGATTTTCGGCTTAAAATTTAGACGCCAAAAATAATTTATTTGATGTAAAAATGAAGTCGTTTGCGAAAATCTCGAAAGAAGAGAGAGACCAAGCTGATATTACAAAATTCATTTTTTTTGCCCAGTTATTTATTTAATTCTTTCCATTATTCCACCATTCGAGCAACAAAAACTACTGAAAAATTACCAATTTTTTTTTCAAATTTCCTTTCCTTTCCAACCAACGCCAATATTCCAGAAAGCATATTTTCAAGCTTAATTTTTTCCTACACATTTTCAACATTGGAATTTGATTTTTTTTCGCTAAGAAATGCAACTTTTGCACTATTTTTGTTGCTGACACCTTGGCTGCGCATAAATGCTGCTGCTGGTGTGTATGGCTAGAGATGTTTTCTCTGCCCTGCCTGATGGCTATCTGCCTATCCCTTTGTGTCTTTACCATTAAATTTTATGGGATCAGGGGAAATGGCTGAAAAGCAGCGGGAAGCCTGGTTTTGTGTCTTACATCAGCCCCGTTTCGAATATTTGCCAACAAAGATAGCTTGATTTTTTGTCGATTTTTTATTGTTTTTCGTTTTTAAAATAATTTTAATTTTATGAGTTTCAGCATGTTTTAAATAAATAAACGATTTTTGGCACAAATGGGTGCAAAGCAGCGGGAAGCCTGGTTTTGAGACAAATAGTAAAGGGTTTCTCCCTTTTATTTTATTTTAACTTACATATCATTTTTTCTATGTAATTTTTCATTGATGTGTGCTGAGAAGATCCAGAGAATCTAAATTTTCGGATCTCAGGTTTGACCTCTTTATCCTTCTCTGATGGCCTTGACTTTTCCATAACAATCCAAAAAAGATTTGACTGATCAAGTTGCAGCTTAATAATCGGCCCAAGAAATCAGTTCAAATACCGCTTAATATTGGTAAAGCCCCCCTCCCTTGAAAATTTGAAGTTGCGGCCCTGGTTGTGTCTTGATTATTATTATTTAGACACATTTCAATAACCAATATTTATATTTTTCGCTGTTTTTATTCACTGTTTTTTGCTGTTCACTTGTTATTTTCGCTGTTTAAAGTTTTGTGATTCGCGTACCGGCCCAGTATGTTAGAACAGACTAAAACTTATTTTTCACCTTCTTTGTGTGGACTGAGAGGCATGTATAAAGACCATTCTGCCGTATTCTAGCATACCATGTGCAAGCCGAAATAAATGGGAGTTTAAGCGAAAAATAGACCGATTACTATAACAAAGATAGGATTTTTTTGTTCTTATGAGAATTGGTGAGTCAGCGTCCATGTATTTGGCGTGTCTCCCTTTGGATGCTTGCCGGACAGCCACTGCATAAACTTTTGATACGTTCTTTGCCTTTCATAAACTAGGAAGAGGATGCGACTATATTAGTGCATCATGGGTATGGGAAGACATGTGATAAGCCTTTTTGTAATTGGAATGATCGGACTTGGAGTAATCTGTCATCTGATATTTTACACGGCAATTTGATAACGAAATCAACGTTTCTCTCTTATGCCGAATTCACTACTTGATAAAGCGCAACTAGATTTGCCCCGAAAATGTAAAATTTTCCTGAGCTGAAAATTTAATTACAAGCAAAAATAACTGTATAGCTTAATTTGACTATACGCATCATTATTTTTGGCTAATGGAAAAGTTACAGCTATAAATTTCAGCGAAAAAACTCTAAATCGCAATTTAAAAGATTCACTCTGTCTCTGAGTTCAATTTTGTCTCTGTTCTCAAATTTAAAATTTAGGGTCAAACGTCGATATAGTGGCCCTCCGTTATCAAAAAAAGACTTGCAGTTAGGCGGAATCGAGCCTGGTACATTGTAGACCGGGTGAATTTTGAAGCTTAAATGACCATGCTCACGTTGGTCCCTGCCAATTCAATTTTTTTTCTAATCGTTGGATTTACGTACGGATTTTTGTATTGAGTTTCTAACAAAACTGTACCTAAAATTAAAGTCTAGGCCTTTTTTTGTTAGAAAACAAGTTAAACAATCCGACCAGAAGATCAATGATTAGGAGATCAATGATTTTTGTTGGGGGGGGGGGAGGGGTGATGGTTGGTAACCACCATGAGCATGATCCTATAAATTTAAAGCGGAATTCGCAGGCCAAGACAATTGCAAAATTTAGCGGTCAACGTCTAGGAGTGGCTATAGGACAAAATAGTAAACTATGAAATTATATTTCCATCTTTTTTCCTGGGCTAGAGGTAGGCGAAATTTTGTCAAAAAGACTTCTGGCTGAGTATGCTTTTGAGGCTAGAGCACTAATGGTTTGGACGGCTGGTTGGATGGTGCGCAATTAAAAACCATAGTTGTTGATGCAAATGAAAATTTGGCAAATTCAAATGCGTACGGGACACTTCTCTTTCGTCTCGCACACTACTCTTTGGAGTTATTTCGAGCGACTCAAAAGAGTACAGTGAGAGACGAAAAAGAAGTGTCCCGCGCGCATTTAGACTTGTCAAATTCTCATTTTCATCGAGAAGTATGGTCCTTTAAAAATGAAGTTAGATAGAACTGTTTACTTGGCTGATAACGGAGCAAAAATAGGATTGGGAGCTGTGAAGTAAGCTCAAGCTGTCAGTTCAAGCCTAAGCCGCTAGTTTTTAGTTTACCGTGCACCCGTGAAAGTTCCATCTAAATCCACATTTTAACTGTTAGATTCAAAATTAGTGTTTTTAGACCTGATTTTTTTGACCAGACCTTTTTGTAACCAGCCTTTAAGTAACCAGGCCCCTTGACCAGGCCTTTAAAAAAAATTTGCCTTGTATTTTAATAAAAACATGCCAAACAGTAAATTTGGAAAATGACCATTCACCATTTTTAGTTACTGTCTGCGCTAACTAATTTCAATCTTTTTTAGTGAATGCTCTTTTTTCTAACCCTGAACCTATTATTTATTCCTGCGCACACTCGGAAATCAAATTTTAGAAGCCAAAAGTCTCCAGATGACAGCGAAATTGAAAGCAGGTGGGAAAACCTCGTCTTCCCTGATAACTTGGTAATTTTTTAATCTTTAAGAACATGAAACAAATTTTAAGAAGATTGATTTTAAGATCGACAAAGTCAAGAATCTGTACGATGTGTATAGTTCCGATAAATGGGAGTACAATGTCAACTGTAGGTTGCGATTTCCGTCGCAGCCGAAAGTTGACAGCCATCTCCAAAAAGGGCGATGCCTGGTGGACGGGGTCAGAAAGCCAGCCACCTGCTTTCAAGAGCCGATCCACTGTAGTTTTTCGAATTTCCGGTCATTTTTTCTATGATTTACTATTGTATATTTAGACAACTATACCTGGAACCCGGAATTGGCGTCTTTTCCTAGTGAATTGGCCATCCTGCAGCGTTTCCCAAAGTATGTTTTCTTTTGTTTTTGATTTTTTTAAAGTTCATGGTGCGTTACAGGTGCTGGTCAAAGTTGGGTTCGCTGCTTTGCGGAACAATCTATAGGCCCTGCAACCTGAAAAAAGTTTTCAAGCATGCGGTGGGCAAGATGCAACTCACAGTAAGAATTTTTTTTTAAATTCGTATTTACTTAACCTAACTTTTAGAAATTTCAATTGAAAATTACCAGTTTGTGAGGAAAATTTTCCTGAAAGTCACCCCCATACCCAAATTTCGCTCAGGATTTAAATCCGTTAAGATTAGGACAAAACAATATCTAGAAGCTGAGATATACCGTATTTATGGAGACTGCTTTCAGACAAATTACCCCTCATTTTGCAGCCAGTGATATGAGCTACAAAATGGATGGTTACTTGCCTATGAGCACTCTCCAAAAAATAAGTCAAAACCACAATGCCAAAAACATGATTTTAAATTAAGGGGGGGGGGCGTTGGTTGATTGGGTTGGTGGTTGATGCTCTATTAGAATAAATACGGTAGCTAATTTGAGTAGACCAGTAAGAAAATGGACGATACGGAAAAATGCCTCCTTTTGGCGAAAAAGTGCCTCCTTTTATGAAAAATGCCTCCTTTTCGTGAAAATGTGCCTCCTTTTATTAGAATGTCTCCTACTAAATATCCACACACATTATACTCCTAAAAATACAACTCCATATTGATGAAAACTTACACGTCATCTAATTATGAATTTGAACACAAACAGGACAAATTCCCAAAAAAAGAAGGAACTTTTTCACGAAAGAAGAGGCACTTTTTCGCCTTTTCGACTAAAACGAAAAAAAGGAGGCACTTTTCACAAAAAAGGGTGTACTTTTTTTGCCAAAAGCAGGCATTTTTACGTTTTATCGTGAGAAAATTGCTTTCTTAGCTAGATATATCAGCTCTTAGAAATTATTCTGACCTGATCTCAACGGATTTTAATATAGTCTTATAGGTTACTTTCGGGAAATTTCTCTTACAAATTAATGACTTTCAATCAATCAAAATTTCCAAAAGTTAGGTCATTAATGGTCACAAATTGATGGTCTTTTTTAGGGTTGGCGGATACCCGAAATTTTCAGGTACCCGGACCGAGGAACCGGAACCGAAATTTTCGGACCCGAACCCATACCCAAAACCGGAAATCTTCGGGTACCCGAAGCGAACCGGAACCGAAATTTTCGGGTACCCGAACCGATATCCGAAAAAACCGAATTTACAGAAACAAGCTTCCTGCATACACGCTATCAACTATGAAGTCGGTTACCTCACTTTTCAACATTTTTTCGCCCTAAAAGTACTTTTTTGCAGTAAGTTTTAATAACTAATTTGACGGGATTTTCGAATCTTTTGACGAAGAAATGTAATTTTAGCCTTTCAATTTGCTGGTCTAGTATAAAAAAAATTGCGAAACTTTTCACGAGATCTAGCAAAAAACCACTATTAACTTTTTATCTCGTCAGGATATTACGACAGATGAGCTCTGGCAGGTGTTTTATCCGGACTTTTGCCAGAACGCTGCCAAGGATTGCTCCTTCCTAGAAGTGTTATGGCCGAGCTTTTTGAGGTGCAGCGACCAAGTGCCAGCCCAAATTATTCCAACCGTGCCGAAAGGGACTGACACTGCTGATCTAAAACTATTCAATCCGAGTTGCAAGGTTGGTCGATTAATTGTTTTTTTATCGTTGTAGGAGATCATGGTTTTTCAGGTGGCCTATGTACAGTCTCCCAGCCAGCCCAAAAAGTACCAGTGCTTGTGGCCGCTTATCCACGAGAAGTCAGAAGAAGCCATGAGTGCCAGGCCATTGATTGATGAGTGCTTTATGCCATGTAGGTAAGGAGTTGAAGGCGTGACAAAACTTGGGCAATAAGATTTGCGACATATGATTTACAAACAACGTATTTTGCGCCACACGATTTGCACACCAATATAAGCACCATAATAATTATGTCGCAAGAATTACGATTGTTAGATAAAAGAATGTGAAATTCGAACCGCAAGGTTTCGGCCCGGAGATTCGCGCTGCATTTTTGTGCTGCAAGACTTGCGACGCAATTTTTACTGCAAGATTTGAGACGCGAAATTTGCGTTTTCTCTTTAATTTTCTTTACTTTAAAGTTTTTTGCCAGTTTCATTTTGACAGTCTGCTCTCGAAAGTTGCAAGGATTCTAATTTTACCGATCGTTTTTTGGTTTTTTTTGGTACTTCTATGGTTTGGGTCACACCTCCAATTTTTTGACCCCCCCCTTCTCCGAAGAGTATTTTTCTCTAAGCCTACCATTTTCGGTTCCCTTAATTTTGAACCTTTTGCACCGACAATACCAAGGGTATTCGGGCGCTTCGCGGCCAAAACTTACATTGCAATAGATTGGGGAGAAAAAAAATCAAGGGAACCGAAAATGGTAGGCTTAGAGAAAAATACTCTTTGGATAGGGAGGGAGTCAAAAAATTGGAGGTGTGACCCAAACCATAGAAGTACCTTTTTAAAATATTTCTGCTTTTCAGCTAACGAAAAAAATGTATGCTATTATTATGTGGACAATACGTAAAAGTCCCTGCTTTTGGCGAAAAAGTGCCTCTTTTTGTGAGAATGTGCCCTTTTTTTAACTAACACGCAAGCGACCACTTTGTGGGGTTTGACTCAAAATTTCATGCTGATTTAAAAAATTTTAGTCAAAAAAATTTTGCCAGAGCCTTCTGAAAATTTGGAGCTGTTCAGATTTTTGTTTTGGCACGAAGGTACCAAAAATGATCATAGCTGTTAATATACTAAAGATTTATGTACCGTATTTTCTCTAATAAGCCGACATGTCCTAATAAGGCGACACCCTTGACTTTGAGCACCTATACCTCAGCCCAGAGAGAATACTTTGCAAAGCTGTTTATCACATTTTCTTAACTCCCAGGAGCTATATTAATTCCACTTTTTTGATTTTAGTTAATTTTTTGTTTTAATTTTTTATTAATTAATTTTTTAAACATGCAAACATTTCGAAATCGACCTAGAAATTTTCTGATTTTCGGGGGTTTGAAAAATAAGGCGACTGTCGGCTTATTAGAGAAAATACGGTAAGTTGTAAATTGCATCTTGTAGATGAGAAGCAGGTATATCTTTTGACAAGTTATTTGCCAGTGTGTCATAATAATTTACTGCCGCAGCATCCCAAAGATTATAGTAGAGTTGTTCAACGGCTAAATAGCCAGCTATTTAGCCGCTAAATAGCTGAGCATGGCCGGCAAATTAGCCGGTAAATAGCCGCTGTTTAAATAATGAGCTATCTTTAAAAGAAAATAGAAAAAAATTTAAAAAAAATTAAGCATTAATTTTTTTTATAAATAGCCGATTTTTGGCTATTTTCGGCTATTTGGCCAGCTAAATAGGCGAAAAATAAATAGCCGGCTATTTCAACAACCCTAGATTATAGTGTCAGCCATTTGATAAGGACTTATTTTCAAATAGCTATAACTTTACTCACACTAGACCAACTGAGTGTGGACAGGGTACCGTTTTGTAAAAACTTTTATGGAGATAAACACTGCTGTGATCAATTGCCCGGTAGCCCAGTGAAGGCGCATGGAAGTTAGTGGTGGAATAAGTGGGCTCGATTCACAGTGAAGGTCTAGTTTTTTTTCTAAGTTTATTGGCAGCCGCTAACTTCTGGGTAGTGTTTTCAAAAGTCAAGGTCAAGTTCAAGGTCAAGGTATAACTTGACTTTAAAACTTCAAGGTTGTTTTTCTTGATTTTTTGTAAGGAAAACAGGTCTGAATTTTTTTCCCTAACCCCCTAAAGCCAAGATTTTGAGCTGAACAAAATGTACTTTCAGAATAACCATATCGTTTTTGTACCATAAGATATAGCCTAAAGTCAAGAAAAAATTACCTTGATTTTACCAAGGGTCAAGGTAAAATCAAGGTGATTTTCCCTTGACTTTAGGCTATATCTCATGGTACAAAAACGATATCGTTATGCTGAAAAGTACATTTTGTTCAGCTCACAATCTTGACTTTAGGGATAAGGAAAAGTTCAGACCCGTTTTCCTTACAAAAAATCAAGAAAAACCACCTTGAAGTTCTAAAGTCAAGTTTTACCTTGAACTTGACTTTTGAAAACATTGCTTATGGGTTACCGGCTTACCACGCTTTAACTGCAAAAGTATCTGCCAGTATAGCCAAGAGCGGATAGTTGATCATTGGAGGAACTTCTCATGAAAAATGCGTTGCAGATCCTTGTCAATTTTTCAAACTTTTGTTTTATTTTCTAACTTAGGTGGAGCCTTAGGCGCAGGGTAGGCCAGCGCACGCTAGGACAGCCTAAACTGTTTGGTTTTTTAAATAAAATATTGAGTAAATGTCTTTAGAAATTCAACAAACGATAGTCACAAATTAATATGGTCATGAATCGGCTGTACCCCGAAATTTAAGCGGCGATTTGCTAAGTGGTCGATTTGCTAAGCGGTCGTTTTGCTAAGAAAAAAATTTAAGCGCGAATTTGCTAAGAATTCACAATTTAAGCGCCAATTTGCTAAATGGTCGTTTTGCTAAGAATTTTTTTGCTAAGTAGTTGTTTTGATAAAGATCTTGTTTGTTAAGCTACATCTTCTTCAGTTCGGCTTAATTTCGGGGTACAGACCTTAAAACCCAAACGGTTCAATCTAAAATCATGTTCTAAAAACGGTTTTAATTGAATCGGGGTCTCCTTCTCTGGACTGATTGCACCCAGAGGGATTCGAACCAGTAACTTTGGTGATGAGTATATGGACCTCTTCGCCAAGTAAACACTCAAAATTACGATAAAAAAGGTATGCACCAGGTGGATGCGAACCAGCATCCTCGGCGGTGGCTATCCAAGTGGTCGTCCACTTGGATCAAAAATTTTTTTTACGTTTTCGGTTTCCAAAACAATTTTTCTGCACTAATTCGAGCATGCTGAAGATGGTTTGACAGTGGTAAAATCACGTTTTATCGATAAATTTAGAGTTATTGCTAACGATTGATTTATCAAAATCAAGAATTCACGATAACTCAAAAATTTCTTGATAAAACGTGATTTTACCACTGTCAAACCATTTTCAGGGTGCTCGTATTAGTGCAGAAAAATTGATTTCGAAACCGAAAACGTAAAAAAAAGTTTTTGATCCAAGTGGACGACCACTTGGATAGCCACCGCCGAGGATGCTGGTTCGAATCCACCTGGGTGCACACTTTATTTTTTACCGTAATTTCAGATATAAAAAGACTAACGTTTGACCTTTCAGGTCATTTGGGTAAATATACCCATACTCTTGAGTCGCCTGGATAACAACCTGTCCAGGTGGTACTCAACCCTAGATTTGGGATCGGGTAGGTGAAATCGCACTTTTGGTCTCATCAAGTCCAATTATTCACAAATTTTTTTGGTTGGAAAAATAGATTTTTTTATTCAAATGAACTTTTTCATTTTTAAGACATCCAGGTGGGCATCCACCTGGTCAGGTGATACCTACACCAGGTATTGAAGTTGGGGTGTGTAAAATCGCAACTTTGGGCTTGACAAACCCAATTCCCCACACAATTTTAAGTTAGAAAAAATGGCTTATTTTTTATTTTTAAGAAATTTTAATCTTTCAGGTTTGGGTTTGGTTTGGGTATTTAGGGTGGTTTTAGGGTACTTGAGGTGTTTTAGAATGGTTTGTGGTAGTTTGGACACAATCTGAAAATATCAATTCACCTAGATCCCATATTCAAATCAATAAAAAACAAAAAAAATTGGCCGAAAAATGACCGTCGGAAAAATCTCTAATCCCCTACCAGAACATTGAGAAAAAGGAAAAGTACAAAAAGGCAGAAAAGTTCTTAACAAATCGGGATTTAAGAAAAGAATGCCTTAGCAAATATATTCTTAGCAAATGGGCGCCTTAACAAAAAATTCTTAGCAATTTGTCGCTTAGCAAAAAAAATTCTTGGCAAAACGACCGCTTAGCAAATCGACCACTTAGCAAAATGCCGCTTAAATTTCGGGGTACAGCCCATGAATCGATATGGTCAGCAACTGATAGTCGTTCCATTTTTTTGCCAAACAGAGGCACTTTTACGTATTGTCCTTATTATATAACGAGGCAGAATCTCAGAAACTGTAGCCTTTATTTCGTTTTCAATTAAATTGAAAAAATTACGCAGTTTTCCGTTTTGTCAAAGTTTTTTTTGAAATTTTGGAAAGAATCGTGGGTAAAATTAGCATTTTTTATATTTTTTTATGTCTTCGGACATTTTGCTGATCGCTTTTTTCAACTCAACTATCGATTTAAGCAAAACAACTCACTCCTCTCACCTTCTTGAAGAGTGGACTGGATTTCTACCTCACTGTGCTTGAGATTGAAAATCTCATTGTTGGCAGACTCCAAACTGGTCTTATATACTTCAGCCAGACGTTCCTTGGCATGCAACTCAGCATCCATCTCGTTCAGGGTGGCAGCTCTTTGGTCAACCAACTGAAAATTGAATATTTTAAATCAGCAAGAATTACGTTTTTCATGTTCCAAAACCTGTTTTCTAAACTAATTCGGGCATGCTGAAGATGGTTTGATAACAGTAAAATACAGTTTTGTATGATATTTTTTGAGTATTGTGAAATAATTGATTTTACCAAGACTCCAGAAACACCCCACAAAACGGCATTTCACCACTATCAAACCATCTTCAGCATGTCCAAATTAGTCCACCAAACAAGTTTTGGAACCCGAAAAAGAAAACATTTTTTACTCTCAGTCTGTTTGATAGCTTCAGCGGAGTGACCACATGAAGAAGAGTCGGGTATCCACAAACCGGTACTACGCTTGGGTACCGAGGTCTATGTGGGATCCAGAGTGGTTGAGGACATCCGACGATGGTGGTTTGGATAGGGAAACATAATCGAAAGCTTTCTGTATTTACGGATAAAAACATAGATAAATAAACAAAATGAAAAAAATTGCGGGCAAAAAAAAGTAATTAGCGGGCCGAAAAAGTACCGTTCTTATCAAAAAGGACGGCGATTTGAAGAGGATTTGCTTTTTTAGATTTTTTTTATTTTCAATAAACGATCGGCAAAATTGAAACCTTGCAATTTTTCAGACCGGACTGTCAAAACAGAACTGGCCAAAAAGTTTAGAAATCGGGTGAAAAAGTGTCGGAACCTAGGCGGGGAAGAACTTTTTAAGGTAGCGGTTTATTCAGATTAGACTGTACAGTTGAGCTTGGATAAACCACCACCCTATGGTTAAATGAATTTGTCAGATAAACGACATTATACGAAAATTTGCGTCTTCAATAAACTGCCACACCCGATAAACCGCCACCAAATCGGCGTCCCCAGAGGTGGCGGTTTGTTCAGATCAGACTGTATCAGAAAATAGATGCGAAAATCAAAAATGGGTAGAATCATAAAACGTGGTAGATTCACGAAAAAACTATATCCGCTAAAAAAATCGTAGATTTTAGAAGCCCACTGTTGGCCACCCAATCTTCCTTCGACTACTTCTACTACTCAGCGGCAGTATTGTGTGCGGTGTCGTTTAGCATATATGTGAGTTGATTCACTTTGTTTTAGGTGGTTCGGGACCCAACCATACCTGTTTTCAGTTCTACCTCGCCTGGCTATCCAGATCTACATTGACTACTTTGAAGTATTTTTGATGTCCAAGGCGCTCCTTTCTGCAGCCATCTACTTCCTTCTAATGTTTTTGCCTTCGACAAAATACTTTTTCGAAGCTGCAATATGTACAAGGGGTGGGATTAGAAACGAGGTCGACCGAATCGGTTTCGGGTAATCACAATTATGATTTTTCTTTAAAAATCACGAAAAAAGTGTTGTTTGCAGGAGTTTGTACGGATTACAGAGCCTATTCCACCTGTGCAATTTAGAGGGGGCCTTCTGCTTTTCTCGTCCACTACCTCTTCAGTATGGACGATTGGTTGGTAATTTGGCCTCATTTTCGCCTTCACGCATCCAAATTTTCAGCTTTCTGCTAAACCGCCTAATGTTTGGCTCTCACCCCTCGGAAGCGGATCACAAGGTCAGGCTCATGAGTCCTAGTTCTCCGACAGCCATAAGCACCAGACAACTTCACAGTGTGCTGATTTACACGCTGTCCACTATATACACCCTGCTGATACTCATGATTTCGGAGGTTCCAGTGGAGGCTAGGCTGGGTGTTTGCCACTATGGCACGAGCAACACCCACAAATCTCTCTACCTCTATCTGCCCACCAATGTTCTCTTGCTTATGCTGCTTTTTGTGTATGCTGGAGTAGTCATGGAGAAAGCTAAATGTTAGTTTGGTTTAAAAAGCCAGACTTTAAAAATCTGATCCCGATGGACTAGTTCAGGTCCGAAAACGTCCGAAAAAGCAGCCATGCTGGAAGAGATGACCTTGACTAAGCTGGCTTTGATAGAAGAAGGCAAAGAATCTGGTGCAAAAATCAACCGGACTGAAAGAAATGAGTCTGAAGTGCCTTCGCTATTTCCTTCTGAATTTTTCGGTATATAGATTTAGTTGCAAACCTTTTAAAAGTCGTTTTCTGTAATTTGGACCAACTTTTGTTACCTCAATATTTTGAAATTTTTAACCGTGCCGAATGTCCGAAAGATGGTTATTTTCTTTCTTCTGCGTCGAGTTTTTAGTTTTAATTAGATATTTTTTTGCTCATCTTGCTCACAATTTGTCGCGCTTTCTGAATCCGCAACCAAAACGTTTACGGGGGACATTGAAAAGTACGGAAAAACATGTTTTAGCTAAGAATTATCGTTTTTGAAAAAGGACTTTTATGTGAATTGTCGATTTTTCCATCGAAACGTGTCAATATGCAAGAATTATTATTGTTATAAGGAAGCCCGCTCAATTCTGCGTGAAATGGTATAAAATGTGTAAGGGTGAAATGTCGATATACAGTCGAATTATACACTTTTCCGGTAATCACTTTTCCAGTCGATATACAGGGTGGTCCAAGAAATTCCCTGGATTTGAAATGGTCATAACTTTTTTTCTAGGGCGTTTTTCGAATTTCTGTAAACGCCAAAATGTTTATCTTGACGGGGATTTTTGTTTTTCGGAAAAAAAATTTCGAAAATTTTGACTTTTTTGCCTTGGTCCCTCCTATGGTCCAAAATAATCAATCTTGTCATCTTTTTGGACCATAGGGGGACCAAGGCAAAAAAGTCAAAATTTTCGAAAATTTTTTCCGAAAAACAAAAATCCCCGTCAAGATAAACATTTTGGCGTTTACAGAAATTCGAAAAACGCACTAGAAAAAAAAGTTATGACCATTTGAAATCCAGGGAATTTCTTGGACCACCCTGTACAGCCGTCTTCTCATTCGAATAAGACCAAAACTAAAATTTTTAAATATTGAGGTTACAAAAGTTCATATCAGGTGGTCCAAAATTACAGAAAACGGCTTTTTATGACCAAAATATTTCAGTTGTCTTGTTGATTCTCATCTTGTTATCTTCTGGTGCAACGCTGGCTGGATATTTTTTCTGGCAGAGTCATGATGAAGTTGAGATGGTGCGTCAAAGTGTTTTGTTAGTTTAATTTCTCGTGCTTATACTTCTGAGTAGGGTTGTCGAGTCGAGTACTCGAAATCGAGTAATTTCGAGTATTATTCGAAATTTTTCGAGTTTCGAGTATCGAGTCGAGTACTCGAAAATTTCGAGTTTCGAATATCGAGTCGAGTACTCGAAAATTTCGAGTTTCGAATATCGAGTCGAGTACTCGACTCGAAAATTTCGAGTTTCGAGCATCGAGTCAAGTACTCGAAAATTTTGAGTTTGAAGTATAGAATTAAATAATTAAAATGTGCTCGAGGACCAAATTTTTTCTTTTCTATGGCTTTATTATGCCTTACCAACTTCACATGATTAAATTTTTAACCTAAATTTCGACAAAAATTCTACTGGAAATCGAATAATTTCGAGTATTATTCGAAATTTTTCGAGTTTCGAGTATCGAGTCGAGTACTCGAAAATTTCGAGTATCGAGTATCGAGTCGAGTCGAGTACTCGAAAATTTCGAGTTTCGAATATCGAGTCGAGTACTCGAAAATTTCGAGTAGATAAGATTTCGAGTCGAGTACTCGAAAATTTCGAGTTTCGAATATCGAGTCGAGTCGAGTACTCGAAAATTTCGAGTATCGAGTATCGAGTCGAGTCGAGTACTCGAAAATTTCGAGTTTCGAATATCGAGTCGAGTACTCGAAAATTTCGAGTATTGATAAGATTTCGAGTCGAGTACTCGAAAATTTCGAGTACTCGACAACCCTACTTCTGAGATCGCTAAAACCAGCAAAAAACTTTGAAACTTCAGTTGCTCCCTTCAAGCCACTATCTCCGGAAAGAACACCTCGCTCGACTGGATGCAGCACAACTCATGGAAGGAAGATATGTTCTTGTCCCCTTCAAGCCCAATTGATCCATTCTCTCGCAGACAGAAACTGCAAAGGTATAAATTTTAAAAAATTTGAAAATCTATTAAATGAAAAATCGTATTAATTTTAAGGCACCTGTCCGCACCAAGCTGCTTCCTACCTGTTGAAGAAGACTGGATCTATTTGTTCATGTCTCTCCTGGTGCTGCCTTCCCTGCCCATCCTTCTGATTTTCGTGTGGTTTTTTGTTGGGTTCTTCAAAGGAGTTAGTTACTCCAGCCAATTGTCTGAGATCAGGGCCGAGATACTGCCTTGTAAACGGAGGCCTAATTTCAGCACTATGTCTTCAAAAAGCAATTTGCCGGGGTTGGTTACTAAGCGAAGATTTAGTTAACCACTACTTAAATTTTAGAACGGATCCAGCAGCTGAAGATAACACCAGATTGCTGCCGAGTCAGCCAGCTGCTCAAACTGCCAAACCAAGAAAGCACAGAAGATTCTCGTTCAGAAGTTCCAGCGAATTTTCGACAACCTCCAGCAGCCACACGTGGATCATGCCGAGAATGGCGTTCTCTAGCGGGAACATCAACCATGTGCTTCGAGACAATGGGAGCGAAAATCTGACGGCAAAAAGTGACCCAACAAGCAATCCCAGGCATAGGAGGTAGATCTTTCTTGGTTAGTCTAGTTTAAAAATGTTTTACTCTTTTTTCAGACGAGATTTAAACCAGCGGCGGAAGCAGTACAGAAACGAACGAAGACAGAAGGACAAAACAGAACGACAAAAGGGGTAAGGTTAATTTCGTGCATTTTGTTAATACTATATTCGAGTCTGGACTATACTATAACTATAATCGGGTCAGCATCCTTATTAAGTAGGTGCGTAAAACGGGGAATATAGTCAAACCTCGATATAGGGGCCTTATTTCAAGTTCGTTCCCGTCTAGGGTTGGACACTTTCTTCATCCGATTATCGAAATATTTTGCCAGTTCTGTTCTGACAGTCTAGTCCCGAATACCGAGAGGATTCCGATTTTGCCGATCGTTGTTTAAAGCACCATGGTTTTTGCGCGCAGCGGTCGTCCCCGCCAATTCAAATTTTTTTCCTAATTATTGATCTTCTGTTCGGACTTTTTAGCTTGGTTTCTGACAGAACTTTACCTAAAATCAACAAGCAATCCAGGCATAGGAGGTAGATCTTTCTTTGCAAACTCTAGGCCTTGTTTTGTTAGAAATCAAGTTAAAAAATTCGTAGAGAAGTTTAATGATAAGGAAAAAGAATTGAATTGGCGGGGGACAACCGCTTCGCGCAAAAACCATGGTCCTCTAAAACTAAAATTTTTTGCCTTTTTAGCAACGGGGAGTATAATGGGCCATATGGGCATAATGGGTAGCTATGGGCCACTATAGCGAGGTTTTGCTTTTAAAGTGGTGAAATTAATATTGAAAAACGATCAGCAAAATAGGAATTGTCTCGGTATTTGGGACCAGACTGTCAAAACAGAACTGACAAAAGACTTCGAAAATCGTGCAGTCTACTCTCGATAAACTGGCACCCCTGGGGACCAGCCTGGGGTGCCAGTTTATCGGGGGTGCCAGTTTAGTGGGATGTTACTTTGCCTAATTTCTCTGTCGGCCAGCCAAATAGGGCTTTTTCAAAGTGCCAGTTTATCGAGGGTGCCAGTTTATTGGAGTGCCAGTTTAACGAGAGTAGACTGTATACTAGTGGGAACGAACCTGAGGTGGAAACCACTATATCGAGATTTGTCTATATCATACAAACGTTAGACGGTACAGATCGCCATGATATTGCCGAAAAATCAAGAGTTCCATATGACGCGATAACTCAGACAGTTTGATGGATATTTATAATTATTATTTATGCAGTAGAGGACTTAGTTAAGGTTGTGTGTACCTTCACAGTTTAAATTGTCCACTAGACTCTTGTATTTTCCTTCTTTTAGCTTCAACATCTGCCAAAGATGCTGTCAACTTGCCTTCCAGATGGTTTTCGAACATGGGAAAGAGCAACCAAGTTTTTGGCCTGAAAAATTAGAGCTGTGTTGAAATCAAGAATGAAACTTCTTTAAAGTATTACCCTCTTTTCGATGACTCCAAACTTGGTCTGCAGCTCAGTGTGTCCCTTCTTGGGCACAGCAAAGCGTTCCTGGATCTCCTTGAGCATCCAAATCAGTGGCCAAGTGTTGGTTTTGTTGAGCCGCTTGTGCATTAGCCTCGGCCACAGTGCGCACCAGGTTGAGCTCGGACTCCAGCGTGAAGATTTTCTTCTGGTCGACGAACGCCTTCGCCTTCAGATGTTGCAGATGTGTAGATTGAGTGTAGTATATTGAGTGTAGAATCTACATAACCGTGCAAATAATAAGTAAGCTCCCCATTTCTGACTTCTATAAAACTAAAAACAGCTAAATCCAACCTTCTGAATTTCGTCGTACAAAGTGTTGGTCTTCTGGAGATTGTCCTGGTCTCTCTTGCTGCAGTCGGCAATCTGATCGTTCAAGTGTATCCTCTCCTGCTCCAAATTATCCAGTGTGTTTTGCAGTTTAGTGGTGTCCACATTCAGCAGGTCATTCAACTAAGTCAACTTCTTGGTGAGTTCCTCTGTTTTGGATTGCTCTGTGGTCAGACTCTCAGTGAGTCTGGCGTTTTCTGAGGACAGATGAACTGTTTCTTGGTTGTGCTAAACTTGATGGCGTCTTAATATTTATAGCTAAATTTTCAAAAAAGCGGAATGTATCTGACAAAAAACTTTAGCCACTAATTTGGTCAGTACGTGACAAAATCGGCTCTAGGTAAATTCGCCCACGGTAAATTTGCCCACGGGTAGATTCGCCGACAGGTAAATTCGCCCACAGGTAAATTCGCCCACAAAATTTGTCCCGACACGAAATTTTTTGTTACTGCTTAGTCCACACTTTTGAAATTCATGCATTTTGAAAAATTTTGCGGGAATTTAAATTTTTTAGTCTGAATAAACCAAACCAAGTGGTCGTCCACTTGGCGCGATTTTTTACGTTTTTCATGTTCCAAAATCTGTTTTCTGGACTAACTTGGACATGCTGAAGATGGTTTGACAGTGGCAAAATGCCGTTTCTCGGGTATTTTACGAGTTTTGGGCAATAATTGATTTCCTTAAAATCAATTACTTTCCAATACTCAAAAATACCAGAGAAAACTAATTTCACTATTATAAAACCGCCTTCTGCATGTCCGAGTTAGTCCAGAAAACATGTTTGGAACATGAAAAATGTAAATTTTTTGATCGAAGTGGACGACCACGACCTTGGTTTAGTTGCTACATGAGTTACCCAGTAAACCTTAAGTTGTATTATAGAAAAGATTTAAAAACCTACAGGAAGCCTAGTTTTGGAGAAAACAAAGAAAATTACGTTCACACTGAAGCTTTAATATTTTTAGCGTTTTAATATTTTTAGAACCCCCTCAACCTTTTCCCAGTGACAGGGTGTCTCTAAATAGCTCAGGTAGGATTAAATACAATAGTTGTGCACAATCGCTAGAAAAGTATTGATGAAACATTTGCAGGGACATTTAACTTCACCTCAGTTAGTGAAAAGGAGACCCAAGTAGTCGATCAGGTGGGTTGCTTAAAATTACATTTATTGGCAGCTAACACCAGTTTCAGCCGAACTCACTAGACACCGTTTACGCCTGGGGCATGGCACATGGAATCATCGCAGGACAACAGCATCAGCGAGAACGATTCCATGAGTTGAACAGCCATCTTGCCAAGCAGTTGCAGGAGTGTCGGCACACCCAGTCATGTGAGTTGCAGCGTTGAGGGGGAGGGAACTTTATATACGCATCGCCTTTTGTCGGAAGTTCCAGTCCCTCTGGGGTGTTTTAATTTAATTTTTTAGTAAATTTTTGACTTTCAGGTCCAAAATCATCGAGCAATCGATTGCAACCATTTCCAGCACGGCTTTGCTGTCAGCAACTGCCTCAATTTTGCGATTTTTGGCAATGACTACCAAATTAGAAGGGTTATGCGTAATCTGTGCGCCGTAATCTGTGCGCCGGTAATGTGTGCGCCAGTAAAGTGTGCGCCAGTAATGTGTGTGCCAGTAATATGTGCGCCAGTAAAGTATGCGCCAGTAATCTGTGCGCCGTAATCTGTGCGCCGGTAATGTGTGAGCCAGAATAGGTATGATAATGATGCCTACCCAGAATGGTATCCTGAATACGATTCGATCATTCGAATAACTGGTTTCTGTTTCACCCTTAAATTGATCCTCTGGTAAAGTGATTCTCCATTTTTTTAATGTTACAGGTTCGAATCCCGGTGGTGGCAAACCTTTTTTTCTTGGCTCAAATAGCTTTTAGAGAACTAAGAAGTCTCAGGGTAGGTAGGAAAACCAGCTGGGCATCTTCCCTAAACAGCTATCCACATTCAAAATCCAACATAACCACACATGTTCGCTTATCCCTTGCAATGGGGAGTGTTCTGGTCTTGGGCACAAAGCGATCAACCACTTGCCCAACACAATAACATGAAGACCACTGAAAGTTGATTAAAAGCATTTAGGGGGTCTGGACAAAGCCTTTAGATCAGGCCATTAAAAAAGGGTTTTGGGTCATTCAAAGTCGATCTTAGCTATTGAATATAGATTAACACTATTGGACATAGACCACCTGGGTTGTGCTTATATGTGTTAAAAAAAATTTTTCAAATTTTTTCAAATTTCACCGAATCGGATTTTTTGAATTCTAGCTAAAACTTTATACCAACTTTTCATCCGTATGATAGCTTAGATGAAAGCCAGAACCGTGGCTACATTTTGACACTAAACTTGTAAATAAAAGAAGAAAAAAGGGTTTTCACCCAGTGGTAGTCGAACCTGTGACCTAAGGCGATGCGTATATAAAGTTCCCCCCCCCCCCTTTAAAATTTATCAATATAAAAAATACAAATTTCAGGTGACATGAGTCCTAGGACAGCCCAGAACAGTGCCACTGAAGAAACCGGTGAGTCAGATGAAGAAGAAGAAGATGACAGCCAAGAAGAAGACCTGGAGGATGAGTCTGATGACGCAGAATCCGTGGACGATGAAGATGACTATGAGGAGGAAGAAGACGAAGACACATCGACCCTCAGGAACACCACCGATGGATCCACGGAAACTTTCGATTCAGAGGATAAGCCTAGGCCTAAAGAAGAAGCTCTCTTTGTAAAATATGTAGGTGGTATTTTTTCAACTGAGCTGTTGTATAAATTGAACTCTTTTAGCTGGCGAAGTTGGAGAAACTGAAAAAAAACGCCAGGGAACCTCTACCGTGGCAAATTTTGACGACCAGTACAAGCAACACAGACCCAGATAAGTCAAGTGGGCTCCAGTAAATGTGTATATTTCTGATTTTTTTCGGTTCGTGCGATGATTTTTTTTGAGCTAGGGCTTGGTCAATCCGGTGCTGGAGTAAGCCAGGCCGTATCCTTAAAACTCTGCCTATCTATAGGTGTCCCAAGAAATTTGAAAATTTTGTTTTCAAATTTGACGGCAGGTGGTTAGATGAAAAATCTTTAAAGCAAGATTTTGATCTCGAAAAGCAGGATTTTGAAACAAAAAATCTGCAAAAAGCAGGAATGAACATATTTAGCATTTCACTTGGCGGAGATTCTCGAACAACTTCATCACTGATCTTCTTACTTTGCTTAACTGTACAGTCGACTCTCGATAAACCGACAACCCCAAAAGTTCATTTCCACCTAGAGTCCGGCACTTTTTTAAACTCAATTTTTAAATTATTTTGACGAACCTGATTGGTCAGTCTAGTCCCAAATATTGTAAGAATTACGATTTACCGATCTTTTCTCAAAATTTAAAAGTTTTGACCGTTAAGACCCGCGCCTCTCGATAAACCGACACCCTATTTTAAAAAAGGGGTGTCGGTTTATCGAAAGGCGCGGGTCTTAATGGTCAAAACTTTTAAATTTTGAGAAACGATCGGTAAAATCGTAATCCTTACAATATTTGGGACTAGACTGACGAATTAAGTTCGGCAAATAATTTAAAAATTGAGTTAAAAAAAGTGTCGGACTCTAGGTGGGAACGAACTTTTGGGGGTGTCGGTTTATCGAGAGTCGACTGTACTGAATATAGGGAACATTCTGAAAAAGCAGAATTAGAAAACTAACTATGCTGTTTTTTTGATAACTCATCAGCCACTTCACTCCTGATTTCTCTGTTCTTACGCCTATTCTACACTACTGTTATTATCACTGTTTGTTAATGCTGTTTTTGTTGTTTTTGTTATTGTTATTGATGATGACGCTATTCATTTTTCTTGCCGGTGTTTATTAATAATAAACGTTGTTTTTCCTAAATAAAACACTGATTTACCACAATTGGAATTTGAAGTTAACTATCTGAAACTCTATGTTTAGACATTGTTCTTTTTTTCTTACATTTGAAAGAGCTTTTCTTGGAGAGCAAAATGAGATATTATGTGATTGAGGTTGGCTGAACAAAAGTAAGCTAGAGCTATTTGAATTTGCCGTATATCTTCTAATAAGGTCCCACCTTCTAATAAGGCCCCACCTCCAAAAGCGGTTGAAAAATAAGGCCTCGTTTGTCCTTATTAGAAGATATACGGTAATAAGTCAAAAAATAAAGTACCAAAAATTGACTTTCTTAAAATTCATGGTTCTCGAACTTTTTTTATAGAATCAATTTGAGGACATTCAACCCAGCCTGAAACTCTTATCCAATTTTAGGAAAATTCGATCAGCCTGGCATCTTCTACCTGCAGGTCATCTAACGCAGACTGTTTTATAAACATTAATTGCATAAATATCTAACCCAGGAATGAGAAATCTCATACCAACTTTTAAGAGATATAACTGAACCTACTACAGTCAAACCTCGCTATAACGTACCCCTGGGGGCGGGTAAAGGGGTACGTTATATCGAGGGTACGTTATATTGAGGGTACGTTATATCGAGGGCAGAAACCAAATAGATGACAGATCTACGTTATATCAAAGGTTTGTAATCCTTGCTCCCTCCTGTTGTTTGATTAAGTGCGGGGGTATACCAAATTTGAGTGCTGGGACATACCGAACTTGATTGCAGGGAATATACCCATCGGTTAGATATAGGATAAGTTTTACCGGGGGTCGGTTAAACCAAAACTAAACTTCCAAAAGCACACTCAATTGCTCTATACTTTCCCAAATAATGCACAATAATGCCGATAATGCACCACAAGCAAGGGCAGATTCAACCAGGAGGGTTCGCTTATAAATAACCAATAGCTTATAAATATTCGCTTATAAATAACCATAAGCACTGGATAAAATGCCCTTCTTCAAACCGTCTTTTTTAGCCCAAATGTCCTTTTTAAAAAATTTAAGTCACGAGGCCTGGGTTTAATCCTTCAGGCCTCCCCCATCTGAAACAGTGTTTGTGAAAAGTGTTTTCGAACAATTTTCTGATTTTTCCTGACATTTTGGCTATATACCTATATAAAATCAACATATTTTATTTCCTGTGCTACAGTAGAACCTGGATACAACACCGCCCGATATAACACGACTCAAAACGGACCGATTTGGTCAGCTTTGACTGAAATGTAGTCAAATGAACACTCGATGCAACACCACCCTATATTCGCTCCCTTGGGTGGTGTTTTATCCAGGTTTGACTGTAAGAAAATTTTTTCTCTAGATTAGACGAAAAGGCATTAACCACGTGATTCAGCGAGAGTTGGGCTATCGAATGGTCTATTACTCATACCTATAGCAGCGTTACGCACTGTTGATGCTCTTTTGTAAAAATAAAAAAACTTGATGACTACAGAAAATCTTGCAGAAGCAGAAAAAGAGCAAAAACTGTATTGAATTGGTGAATATTAGGTTGGTGCATAAGTTTTAAACCATACAAAAGACTTTTTTTGCAAAACAAAAACTCTTTACAAAATCCAAACAATAGGTTTTGTAGCCCTGAATCTCCTCTTTCAAATGGCATATTTAACTTAGCTTGATTATTCTGGATAACTCACCATTTGGGTCCAAACACTTGTCTGGTCATTTTGAGAAGGTTACCGCGTTTTCATCACTTTAACTGGTCAAATGTTTTATTGAATTTTGAGCGTCACGACAAAATTTTATCACCATGTTGTAGCGCAGCTCAAGAGCTACAAAACCCATATTACAGAATGATTTTTGAAAATCTGAGTATTGAGATATGGCCTTTTGGAAAAAATCATTTTCTTGAAAAATGATGAAAACGCAAGTTTTTGCCAATTTTTCTGATTTTGGTCATTTTTTCAAGAAAATGATTTTTTCTAAAAGGCCATATCTCAATACTCAGATTTTCAAAAATTATTTTGTAACATGGGTTTTGTAGCTCTTGAGCTGCGCTACAACATGGTGATGAAATTTTGTCGTGACGCTCAAAATTCAATAAAACATTTGACCAGTTAAAGTGATGAAAACGCGGGTAACCTTCTCAAAATGACCAGACAAGTGTTTGGACCCAAATGGTGAGTTATCCAGAATAATCAAGCTAAGTTAAATATGCCATTTGAAAGAGGAGATTCAGGGCTACAAAACCTATTGTTTGGATTTTGTTATAAGAGAAATTTTCGTTTTGCAAAAAAAGTCTTTTGTATGGTTTAAAACTTATGCACCAATTTAATATAACACACCAATTTTACAAGGGTACGTTATATCGAGGGTAACGTAAATATCAGTGTTATCTGCAAGGGTACGTTATATCAAGGGGTAAGTTATATCAAGGGTACGTTATAGCGGGGGTGAACTTATTCTAATTTGAAATGAATCCAACCAAAAAGTCTCAAGGGTACGTTATATCGAGGGGTACGTTATATCGGGGGTACGCTATATCGAGGTTTGACTGTATCACATACCCACTTCAGGATGTCCAACCCAGCCCTGTCATCTTATAACCAATCTTCAAGATATTCAACCCACCCTGAGATATTATATTATATTTTAGGACATCTAGTCCAGCCTCTGGGACTATACTAATTTTCAAAACATCCAACCCAGTCCTGGCATACTACACCTAATTCAGGAATCTAACCGAATATTATATCCAATTTTAAGACATCTAACTTAACCTGGGGTATTTTGACAATTTTAAGAATATGCAACACATCATGGGATCTTTACCATGTTTCAGGCCATTCAACCCAGCCTGATATTTCATGTCTATTTTCAGGTCATCCAACCCAGCTTGGGGTCTCACGCCTAGATTTAGGGATATTTAACCTAAACGGGTAATTTGTACGTGATAAAAAAAGACGCATCCATAAAAAATTTCTCTGTCGTTTTCAGCAGACAATAATTGCTTAAAGGGCCGTTGCCACCTGTTTTGAATTGTCCCCGCCAATTCAATTTTTTAGCCTAATCATTCAACTTCTGTACGGATTTTTCAGCTTGATTTCTAACAATACAAGGCCTAGAATTTAATTTTAGGTATAGTTTTGTTAGAAACCAAGTTGAAAATACGTACGTAAGTCCAACAATAAAGAAAAAAATTGAATTGGCGGAGGACAACCGTTGTCGGAGACGGCAATGGCCCTTTAACAATCATTCACTTTAATAATTATATGCTACAAAAATAGAAATTTGTTTTTTTGCGCCAATTTGAATTTCGAAAATTGAAAAATCAGAATTTTGTCGAAAATTTAAACGGCTGTACCGAAAAAGGTAAAAAATATTTGGTAAAAGGCACATTTGGTAAAAAAACTTTTGGTAAAAAAAATTTTGGTAGAGGCACATTTGGTAAAATTTTATTTGGTAAAATCACATTTGGTAAAAATTTTTTTGGTAAAGGCACATTTGGTAAAATTTTTTTGGTAAAGGCACATGTAGTAAGAAAACTTTTTGGTAAAGCACTTTTTTGGTGGACATTTTGGGTGGTATACCTTTTGTTCATAGAGTTATTGTTTTCGGCCATAGACTTTATTTCGGCGCGGAGTTTTTGGAGGGCATAGACATTTATCCAAACCATATAAAAGCACCTTATGCTCCCCGAATCCTGTTAAGCACCTAGTGACCAGGACATGAATCGAGGTCCTCTACTCAGGACTGATTGCATCCAGAGGGGTTGGAACCAGCAACCTTGGTGATGAGTGTATGGACATCTACACCACTCAAACACTCAAAATCATGATAAAAAAAAATAAGGTATGCGGCCAGGTGGATTCGAACCAGCAAGCTCTACATCACCACTTATAATCGCTCAGAACTCCATCCAGAGGGACGAACCAAACCAAGTGGTCATCCACTTGATCAAATTTTTTTTCACGTTTTCGGGTTCCAAAACAATTTTTCTGCACTGATTCGAGTATGCTGAAGATGGTTTGACAGTGGTAAAATCAGGTTTTACCAAGAAAACTTTAAGTTATTGCTAATTGTTGATTTATCAAAATCAATCGTTAGCAATAACTCAAAAATTTCTCGGTAAAACGTGATTTTACCACTGTCAAACCATGTTCAGGATGCTCGAATTAGTGCAGAAAAGTTGTTTTGGTACCCGAAAACGTGAAAAAACAATTTTCGATCCAAGTGGACGACCACTTGGTTTGGTCACACTGCATGATGGGGTTGTTAGTAATTCTAAGGGTTGATTTCGCTGGTTCGAATCACCTGAGCGCATACCTTTTTTTACCATAATGAAAGATATAAAAAGCAAGCGTTCGACTTTTCATGTCATTTAAGTGAATATGCCCCTACTCTGGAGTTACCTTGATATCAATCTGTCCTGGTAGTAGCCACCCCAGGTTCGGGGTTGAGTAGGTAAAATCGCACTTTTGGACTTAACAAACCCAATTCCTCGCACAATTTTAAGTTAGAAAAAATGGTTTATTTTTCGTACTCATTAAATTTTAATTTTGTTGGCCATCCAGGTGAACATCCACCTGACCAGGAGATAACCACCACACGTTTTGGGGTTTGCGTGGGTGAAATATTGATTTTGGTCCTAAAAAACCTAATTCCCCACATAATTACAAGTTAAAAAAATGGGTCATTTTTTTAAGAATTTTTTTTAGGTTTGGGTTTGGTTTAGTTTTTTAATATGGGTGCCAGTGCATTTACATCAGGATTGGGCCACCTGGGCACTGAGAGCTGATAAAGACCACTAATGGTATAACTACCAAGACTATAACCCCTATGAGTATAATTAAGAAAAATTTTGCTGGGAGGAGAGAGAGGAGAGGAGAAAGAAATGGAAAGAGGAAAAAGTTGGAATGAGAAGGTCTTTGACACAAAAACGACTACAAAGTGCCTTACTAAAATAAATTTGACCAAATATGCCTTTACCAATAGAAATTTTACCAAATATTCCTTTACCAAAATAAATTTTACCAAATATGCTTTTACCAAAAAAAAATTTACCACATGTGCTTTTACGATAATTTTAATAAATACGAAAAATAAGCGCCCCGGGGCGCCTATTAAAGGAAATACGGTACATCATGACTAGAGATAGAAATTTGCCTTTTGCGATGTTGCGATGCGATGTTTTTTGATAAAAAAAATTTGATCTGCGATGTGCGATATTTATAAAAAATCATGTGCGATACATCGCAGCGATGTGCGACGTTTTTCCCAATCGGACCCCAATCACTTTTATCATAACAACAACCAACAAATAAAAATTTTTTATACTCAAAATTAAACAGTGGAAGATTCTTGCTCATAAATATTAATTGCTCTGCTTTCTTAGGACTCAGATTCGAAGATAGTTTTGTTGACTGGGTCTACCACATAAAGAAACTCTGGTATGGATACATTTTCATGCATCCAGAGTCACTTTCGAGTGATTTGTGTCTAAGGTATGTGGGTGTGCGCATTTCAACCCCAAGCCCCTGCGCCTCCGAAGGGGACTCTTAATGAAAAATGCATAAAGAGACTCTATTCGCCAAGCTCAAGTGACCAAAACGCGATAGAATACCCTTATATAAAGTAGTTTACCTTAGTCCCCCAATGCAAAAACTCAAGTTTTGGTCAAGAATTTTTTTCCAAAAAATCCATTTTTTGTGTGGAAAAATGTTAGAAAAAAACTTTTTTATTGTTTTAAGCATATAAAAATTAGTCGTATATAAAAATTAATTAAGTCGGTAAAAATTAGGAGTCGTTTAAATACTATTTTTAAATAAGTGAAAGATTTGCTGTCTCGCGGGTCGGCATCGCAATCGCTTTGTTGCGAGCATGACACTTTGCTTCTGTCGCTGACGTCTTTGTAAAGAGGAATCCGCTGGCTTCTTCTTCTTTTTTTAGCTCGATTTTCCAGATGAGGCTCATTCTGGAGCAAAAAAACATGAGGAAGAGCAATATTACCAAAAAAATGCAGAAAAAAGCAGCAAAATATCTTGATATCTTTTTTGTAGGAAATGTATAGTTTAAATTTACCTTAAGTTTGACCTTGAGTTTCGAAAACACTGCTCGGATATCGACTCACAAACAGAACAAAAAAGCAGTAAACCCCATAAATACTTGCTAGTGCCTGAGCTCAGTGCTCTTGTATTATACTCATTTATATCACTATATTTGGCCAGTTTATTTTTTTTCGATGACTCGTCAGCCACATCAATCACATCGCATCATGATTTACCCTATCTTACACCTATTCCAGACTACGGTTATTTGCAATGATTGTTGATGTTTCGGTTGTTCTTTTTCTGTTTTTGTTAATGATAATGCTATTTATTTTTTCGCCGGTGTTTTTTTAACAAGAAATTTTTTTTGGCGCTAGTGTAATATACCCCACCCACCAATTTTTACTTAGGCTTAGTTCTGTAGGCTAGGTTCAGGCTAAGGGTCTAATTTTTCGAATTTTTGGATGGCTGAGCCTCTGGCTCGTAGCCAAAAGCCGGAAAAGCGAGGAGACCTTTTTCGGCCGAAAAATTGAAGATGTTGAACATAGTTTTGAATACTGGGGCCTACCGCATAAATAACTCTAGTATGCATGCTTTTTCATGCATCCAGAGTCACTTTCGAGTGATTTGTGTCTAAGGTATGTGGGTGTGCGCATCTCAACTCCAAGCCCCCGAGCCCCCGAAGGGGGCGCAGGGGGCTTGAGAATTAGAGATGCGCGCACGCACTTACCTTAGACATGATTCCGAGAAGTACACTTGCTCATAAAATGCATATAGAGTCTATTTTTGCCACGGCTCGAGTTGAAAAACATGGTAAAGCAGCCAAAAAAAGTGGCCCCTGTGTTATTCCCTTCCCCTCCCAATACAGCCCTTGGTTTACAATGGAATAGCGGCGAATTTCAATTAATAATCCAATAATCCTTTATAGATACATCAAATTCATTTTCAATCGAATCATTTTCCTCCGTTTCCAGTTCTATTTCTTCCACCGCTTGTTCCACTCGCGTTTGCTTAGGCTTATGTTTTGCTTCGGGTGAAAATTTACGATGCAGTCAAGCCTCGATATAGTGGCCCCCACCTCAAGTTCATTCCCGCCTAGGGTCCGACACTTTTTATAACTCAATTTTAGAGAATTATGCTAGTTCTGTCTCAACAGTCTCGTCGCAAATATCGTGAGGATTCCGATTTTGCCGATCGTTTTTGAATAAATATACAGTTTTGCCATTTAGAAACCAAAACCTCGATATAGTGGCCCTCTAATTTTTTAATAATTCTCTAAAAATTGAGTTAAAAAAGGTGTCGGACCCTAGGCGGGAACGATCTTGAGGTGGTGGCCACTATATTGAGGTTTGAGTGTACTAGTACAAGTTTCAATAAATTAAATTTTTCTATTGTCATTTTCTATCTAAAAATAAAAATCAGAAAGAATAGCAAATAATCTGCGGAAAAAATTGTGTAACGATCTAATTTATATATGTCCGATTTTAATAAAGGCGGACATTTTGCAGGACATATGTCCGGACATATGTCCATAAATGTCCGGACATATGTCCAGACATATGTCCATTCAGCAACCCTAGTCAATACCGATTCTCGACTGGTCAATTCGCACTACGCTCAGTCTAGCATACTCCTGATCACAACTAAATGGCTACACAAATGTTAGCCTACCGTAATTCTGACAAGCATTATAATTTGGCACCAAGAGTCTAAAAGGTCCCTACAAGGGGCAAACTACGGTCCACTGCAAATAAAATCGATAACCAAGAAGAAACAGGTGATAGAACATAACAATTTATATGGAACACAACATCCTTTACCAAGTGTCACACATATAACAGCAATTTATTGGAAGAGAGGCTCTGGAAACTCGAAGACCACTTCTTTGCCCGTCAGACGCTTGTAAACATGAGAGAACGTGTCCACTTTATGCTCCACATTTGTCTGCTGCGACTTGTCCAGATGCACCTTGAAGAGCTGCTTGCCATCTAGCTTGTAACGAGTGCGACGCCCAACCACTTCAGCCGGAAAGACCATGTCAGAGAGGATAGCATCATGCACGGCAGTCAGGGTACGGCTTCGGGGGCGCTTCTGTTTTATCGGCTTGCGGTTCTTTCCACGCATGGGTTTCTCGAGGATTCGGCGCTGAACGGAATCAATGTTGACACATGAATAAAATGATAGAGAAACAACCAACCTTGGCAACAATCAAAATGTGTGTGCCACCGAACTTCTTTTCCAATTCGCGGACCAGCTTAGGATGGATCTTCTGGAAGTCTCGGAGCTGAGGAACTGGAACGTAGATCACGATGCTCTTCTTATCAGCGAAAGCGTAGTCCTGAAAAGATGACGGTTATCAATAGTTTCAGATGCAATCAGGGATAGTACCTGCGCTCCAACAGCATAGAGCTCGCTCAACTGACCCTTCATGTCGCCCGCAGTGGAAGATAGCTCCGCCAAAGCACTGCCGATTTTACTTTCTAGCTCAGTAGCACTGCCTCCATCGCTTTTGACCAATTTTCCAACTGTGATCACCATTTTTGCAGAAGCAAGCAAGAATAACTAAACATCCTAATTAGCTTACAAAATCGGAAGGAAAGAAATTGAGCTCTTGTAAGCGACCAGGAAATTTAAAAAGCACAATATATGCACAACGCAGCTTCTCGACTGAGAAAAATTTCGAACAATAATAATTCAGTAATGGATACAGAGGAAAAAATGAGAGCTAATAATTTCCACAACGCAACGAGAAGTTAGACATGTATTTGTGCGTTTAGAAACTTTTCTATAGCGCGGGAGTTCAAAATAAAAATAAATTTTTTCTAATTTAACACGGAAAGTCGGAAGTTCCGACTCGGAACGTAACTTTTGTTTATTCTGGTACGGTTTTCACGTAGATCATTTTCGTGTATGGGAGTATGGGTATTTGCTAGTCATGAAGTGACCTAATAACTTGTTTTCAGTTCTCGACCATTTCAGGGAAATTAAAGAATCTCCCGAGGGCCAGACATCATTCGTCTCCAAACTGAATGTGCGACTGCAATATCTCATAAGGACCGGCAAGATAAGCTCTTTTAAATGAATGTATGTGAGCTCCGATCTGTATTCAAAAACTTGAATAACCAGCATTTAACGCAAAAATCCACCATTTTCTCACCAGGTAAATTTACACTTGAAGCTGCTCAAAAACATGTCACAGCTGTGTATAACTGCTTAAGTACGTGTAGAACGTGCAGAAAATTAAACAGCTACAAGATAGGCAAAAAATCTGCACAAAAATTGAGCGAAAGTCACTTCAAAATTGCAGGAGAAGAGCTAAAATCAGCTGTTTTCCTGAAGTCGGAATTCGAAGGGTACTCAGATCGGCCTATTTTCGACTGAATTTTTCAAACATTTTCAGAGTACAACATACCAAAATGATCAGCAAGAAAAATGCTCTATAATTAGTGCGAAGACTCACAAGATAATAAGCAAATATTACAATATTCAAGCCAAAACAGTTTGACCTCAAAACCATACCAAAACATGGGGCTTTTGGACAAAAATTAAAGGGAACATGACTTGGTTTCGTAATCTTTAAAAATTTTATAAGACATTTTCAGAAAATAAACATGTCACGTGATAGAGCACAAAAACTGCGTCAGATATATGGTTAGATTCCAGGTTACACTGGATTTTCCTTCTTTTTGAGAGGATTGAAGAAGAGGATGGCAGAGTTTTCATGGATGGACGATGCTGGTTTTTTTCTACTGGGCTTGAAAGCAACACAATTATGATAAAATTTAAATTCTGTTGGAACGAAAAGACTCGCCGAAATCTTGGCTATATTTTGGTATGAAACTTACCCAAATATTTTGTCTGAATATGGGTTTTAAGCACATCAGAATAAAACAGGGCTCCCAAGTTGGCTGATTTATCAGCCATTTGCTGATTTTGGGCCCTCGATGCTGATTATTATTTTTTTGGCTGATATGCTGATTTTGGCTGATTTCGGCTAATTTTGGCTGATTTTGGCTGATTTTTGACTGATTTAATTAAGAATTGATAAAACGACTAACAATTTTTGGGTGAAATTGCTAAATTCCCGCAATTTTTATTGAAAAATTTATGCTATAGTGTTTTTATATTGGAATTTAGTATTGTTTTGTTAATCCCGAATAAAGTAATTTTTGTAACAATTGGTACTTATCCCGTTTAACCCATCCAACCCCCTTCTCACCCCAAAATTTCAAATAGTGACCCGAAAACACCTACGGAGCTCATTTTTTTCTGGACAACACGATGCAAAAAGCATATTTTAACACTTTCTGAATAAATAAATTAAATTTTGTCAAAAAAATAGCCGCCCACCATTTGCGGCTAGATTATCTTTTTAAGGTATTTTTGACCAAATTTCAGCCTTTTTCGAGTCAAATTAAAGTAAAAATGATAGATTTTGAACAGGTTTTTACTTTATGGGTCTATCGCATAAAGAAACGCTGGTTTGCATGTGTTTTTATGCATCCAGAGTCACTTCCGAGTGATTTGTGTCTAAGGTATGTGGGTGTGCGCATCTCAACCCTAGCAACCAAGCCCCCGAAGGTGGTTTGGTTGGCGGTTAAACGGCTTAAGTACCTAACAATATGTATGGCTGATTTTTGACCCCAAATGCTGATTTTTGAAAATTTTCGGCTGAATTTCGAGTCATCCTACTTGGGAGCCCTGGAATAAAACCAGAAACATCCATCCATAAAAACGCTACCGGCCTAGTTTATCAACCCTCTCAAAAATAGGAATGAAAAAGTCTCTTCTGTGATCAAACAATTGTATCTGATGCAGCTTTTGGTACTTGTGCACTTGGGGGGGGGGCCTTTTTGGTTACCTGTAAATATGGTTTAAACGTCTCCTAAGTGATTTTTATACGGCAGAAACGTTAAAAAGGTTGTTTCCTAACAAATTCCGCACTTAAAAGTGAAGTTTTTTAAAAAAAGCTGGCTACCAAAGATTGATCAACTGCCTTGGTCCCCCAAGGTAAAATATCGTATATTAAGGTATCCTACCACGTTTTGGTCACTGGAGCTGGGCAAAAAGAGTCTTTAATGCATGTATGATCAAGAGTCTTTCTCGGAATCATGTCTAAGGTAAGTGAGTGCGCGCATCTCTAACCAACCAAGCCCCCTGCGCCCCGAAGGGGTAAGGTAACTAACTTTTTATTGAAAATTTCACTTTGTAGTGCGGAAATTGTTAGGAAACAACTTTTTTATCGTTTCTGGCGTATAAAAATTACTTAGGAGACGTTTAAACCATATTTACAGTCAACCAAAAAAGGCCCCCCCCCAAGTGCACAAGTGCCCAGCTTTTTGTGCTCTATCACGTGAAATGTTTATTTTCTAAAAATGTCTTATAAAGTTTTAAAAAAAATTACGAAACCAAGCCATAATCATTTGAATTTTCGTCCGAAAGCCCCAGGTTTTTGGTATGGTTTTGAGGTCAAACTGTTTTGGCTTGAATATTGTGATTTTTGCTTGTTGTCTCGTGAGCCTTTGCATTAGTTATGTCGCATTTTTTACGTTAAGCAATGTCAGTGTTGCAATGTCAGAAAAACTCGTGTGGAATTGAAAGTTGAATTGAGATCACAAATATCAGAATTTCTAATTTTTTTTAATAATGACCTAAAAATCGAAAATGGGAAAGAAAAAAGCCATGGAAAAATGATCCATTAGTTTTCAATTACAATTCGATTTTAGAATTATGAATTTCTGGTATTGATGTCGTTAATTCAACTATTAATTCTGCACAAGTTTGTCTGACATCGCAACCCCAAGCTGTCGACAAAATCTGTCTCTAAAACCACATTTGAAAGATACATAACTATGGATAATCCTTTCACGTCGAGACTATCTTCTTAACAGCTTCCCTTTAATTAAAAGAAGAATCTCATTCCTGATAACATTTTCGAATAGAGAACGTAGAAGAAACGTTTTTTTTATTTTTTTTGTGTGCAGTAAACTAATACTCGTGTTTTCTAATAATTGAAAACATTGCTCAGATATCGTAAGCAGTAAATGTCCCCTATTATCAAAAAAGCCAAAATCAGGTTATTTTGCAGCTACAACATCTTTAAAAATAAAAAGTTTATCAGCATGCATGTTTCCAACCCTAAATCCCTTCTCAATTCAACAATCTTCAGGCCATAGCTGACAGCAATAAATCAAAATAATTGGGAAAAACAACAAAGTGGAATATGTTTTGTTTTTCGCCTCCATCTAACGTCTGCGAGATCGGCTTCGACTGTTACGTCCTCGGCGATAGCTTCTGCTTCGGCTTCTTCGGTTTCTGCGGCTGCTTCCACTGCTGCTGCGGCGGCGTCGACGATAGCTGCTGAAATATCATTGAATCTGTCAGTGAAGTCTTAGCTTGGCGCGAAGGAAATAAATATATTTGAATTTAAAAAAATATTTAAAAAAATTTGAAAATTTGATTAGCTGTTTTTTGGCTAAGAAAGCAGATGCTCGCAATTGTGAGTTTTGTTTTGAAACTTTCAAAAAAATTTACCGGCTTCTAGATCTGGTCCTTGATCGTCTAGTGTATCTTCTATTGCTGCGGGATCTGCTCCTGCTTCTGCGACCTCTTCTCGAGTGGTCAGATGAGGAGCGTGAAGAGCTGGAAGAAGAGGAAGCCGTGGACGAGGAGCTTGAAGAAGATGAACTTCTGCTCGCACGGCGTCTGTCTCGGGATGCCTAAACCAGAAAAAAAAGAACTTATTCATTGATGCCGCGACCACAAAACCACTTACACTTCTGCTCTTGGAGCGTCTTCGAGCCGAATTGTCACTGGAGTTGGAGCGAGAACGGGAAGAAGTTGAAGAAGAGCTGGAGCCGTCTCTGAAATGAGCCGGTGGGGACATGCTCTTCTTGGAAGACTTGGAGGTGGAGCGAGATTTGCGCCCCTTCCTGACTGGTGACAACTTTTTTATAGGACTTTTGGAAGCTGGAGATTTGGATCTAAAATTGGTGTTTTAGTTCAAAAAAAGTTGATTTTGCTATAAAAAAAATGTTACCTCTCTTTTTTGGTCTCTCTCTGAACGTCTAATTTGGTAGAAGCCTGTTTCTCAGCACTTCTGGATCTGCGTCTACCTCGTGTCTCACTAGTTGGAGCCATTTTTTCGTGGCGTTTTTCAGGGACTTGGAGCTGTAAATTTAGTGTTTTGTAAACTAGGGTTTTAGTATGACGATAAAACTGGATTTTCGAAATATTTTGGCTGAATATAAATACTTTTTAGACTTTATATCGTTGAAGCTATGATTTTCAATGCTTCATTCAATATGCAGTCTTTTTTGAATAGTGCTGTATATTCCGAAATGAGTCATAGTGGCCCATATAAAGCAATCCTACGTAGTCTCAGGATCGATTCCGTCCACTGCTGTTTTTTTGTATTTTACTCGTTTGGTATCTCTGTGACTAATTTTTTGACGAGAATTCAGAATTTTACGTGAGTCCTAGCTAGAAAATAGTAAAAATTTTGATTTTTTTAATAAAGTTCTGAGCTCAGAGCTGAAACCACAGAAAAAAATATACGGGCATGGGGAAACAAAAAGTTACAGCCGACTCTCGATTTAAAGACCATATTTTTTTATTTAAAAAAAAATTAAAAAATCAGGCTAAAAAAAGTGTCGGACCCTAGCGGGAACGAACTTTGGAGTGTCCTTAAATCGAGAGTCGACTTTACTGGGGAAGCAATGCAAATATCGGTATTCATTATAGCATACGGCTAACCCTGTTTAGTTTTACAAAGACAAAGATACCTACCGCTCTTTCTTGCTACTTGAACTTGACATTTTCTCAGCTGTTTTAGCCATTTCTTCTTGCTTAGGAGGTGAGTTGCTCTTGAGCAACAAAGAGGAAACTCCTCCAATAGGCGGAAGGGTAGCAGTTGGTGCTTTAGTAGCAGCAGAATTACTGCTTTCAGACTGGTTGTATTTGGAGCGGGGAGGGCTGGGAGATCTGCGGCTGCGTCGCTCTCTAACAGGGACTTAGACTTTTCTCTCATCGGCACATCCCTTCTCGGACTTTTGGAGCGAGAGCGGTGACGCTTTGGCTCATTTCTGTCCATTGGAGCGGGAGATTGACGCTTGCGCTTCGAGCTTTTTTCTTCTTCAACCTCCTTTTCTTTTCAGGCTTGGCCATGATGGAACGGGATTCCTCCATGAGTTTTCGCTGGTTGATCTCCCGCTGTCTATTGAGGGCAGCTAAGGATTGGGCATCCTGTAGGGCTTCTTCGTGGGCTTTGGCTGCAAATAAATTTGGTTTCAGCTTAACAAAGATCAAAATTTGGACGCTTTGCTTCAAGTAAGACTCGAAGTTTTTACTCGATTTTTTTGGAAAAGTCAAAAATAAATTGCAACAAGCTTGTGATTATTTTTTTGAGAACTAAAGTTTGGAGAAAAAATAAAATCAAACACTGGTGACTGCTACGACCACTGGACTATCGGTAAATTTGTCCCAAAAAGTTTATATTTTATTAAAAACCAACCCTTTTCAAGCACCTCATCCAAATTTATTTTTGTAGACTTGAAGGCCTGCACTGGAGGAGGCACGCTTTCCACAAATTTTCTCTCAGCAGCAGGTGGAGGAGGTGATGGATTTCGCTCCTGATGTCGAGCACTGCTACTCCCACTTTCTGGTCGACGCTGGTCCCTGTCTGCTCGATTTCCCCGGTCCTCTCGTCTGTCCTGGTCATTGGATCTTTGCTGATAGCTGCGTGGCACAGCTGGAGACTTGGAGCGAGATCTTTCTCTCTGACGTCGACTTGGCTCAGCTTCCTTATTTCTTTCACTGCGGGATACAACGGGAGATCTGGTGCGGGATCTTTCTCTTTGGCGTCGATATGGCTCAGCCTCCTTGTTTCTATCATTGCGGGACACAGCTGGAGATCTGGTGCGGGATCTCTCTCTATGGCGACGACTTGGCTCAGTTTCCTTGTTTCTGTCGCTGCGTTCACGAGATGACTTGCGAGGATGGCTGGAGCTGTCCTCTTCTCTGCGGCGATTCTGGTATCCAGAGTCTCTGTCGGAGCGACTGACTGGAGCTTTAGGACTGTCTTTCCGCCTAAAAACATAATATTTACTAAAATTCATTTTTTGCATTCAAAGTAGACTCCTCCAGTCCGTTCCTGCCTAGGCTTCGACATTTTTTAGCCTGATTTTTAAAGGCTTCTTCAAACCTTATCCGTTAGTCTGGTGCAAAAAATCGCAAAGGTTATGATTTTACCAGTCATTTTTCCAAATTTTTAGAGTCTGTCATTAAAATCCGTGCGTCTCGATATATGAACCATTCTTTTAAAAATAGAGTGTCCATTTTTACCGAAACTTCTAGTTTCGGAAAAATGACCGGTAAAATGGAAATCCCTGCAATTTTCGGCACCAAACTGACGGATCATACTTGGCAAAAGACATCAAAAATCGAGCTGAATAAAGTGTCGGACCATAAGCGTGGAGGAACTTGAAAGGTTTATTTATTTTATTTATCGAGAGTTGACTGTAGCTTCTACTCAAGTATTTTGAGTGGAAAATGACAAATTCATAAGAAAATATCTTACTTAGGTTCCTCTTGTCTGGTTTCTTGACTGGGGGCAAAGGATCCACGGGAATAGGCTCTGGCACGGGTACTGGCTTAGGCTGTTCTTTCTCTTGAGCCTTAGCCAGCAAATAGTCCATATCAATTATGGGCCCAACATCTTCCAATTCTTCATCGTCCTCCTCCTCGTCTGGTGGCTGTTGAAGCTTCTTGGAATGAGGCTGATGTCCATTTTGCCATTATCATCTGACTTTCTGGAAGATCGATGACGTTCTCGAGATCGATCTCTGGACCGACTTCTGTCTCTATCACCGGAAACTGGGCGATACCCTCGGTGGTGATCTTGCACTGGGGGCAACTGAAACTTATAGGTGGTTACGCAAAAGAGATTTTTATTTCTGCAAAAAGATTTGTAGTGAATAATTTGTGAAAATAATAACCTCAAAACCAGGTCTACGACGGTAACCAAAAGTGTCAATTTCAGTGGTCTCAGTGCGTCGCTTAGCCTCCAGCTCTTCCATCTCTTTCTTCTGCTTCCTCACTTTTTGCAGCTCAGACAGTGTTATCAAACGTTGCTGAAAGTATTTTAATTAATGGAAAAACAGAAAAATAAGAACAAAGGTTATTCATCACTGATTATAGATCACACAAAAATTTTAAAATTACTGGTCTTTTCACTCAGGTTCCCTCAGCTATCAATGACTCCGGCTCTTTTTATGCCGCCTCACTCGGTATTGACCATATTATTTTTTCCTATACTGAAATAATTTGCAGCTAGTGTTTTTATAGCTCGAAGACAGGACTATAATATGAGATATTGACCAAGAAGATATGCGAAAAATCGTGCTCGACAGCATAATGGAGCCATACTCGGCTCGCCACGGATAAGAGGCTCAAGACTGAGGATCAGCAAGTTGTTATCCACAATTTTACAAACATATTTATCTTCCCAATAACTCGTTTCGTACTCCCGTCCTTTAGCTACAAAATTACACCAACTGCAAATTTGTTCAAAAAAGTTACGATCATTTTCTAATAAGGAAAGAAAAAATCGGGACAGTACCATCGGGACAATATCTTCACTGAATTACCGAGGTTTTTACTTTTTGGAATTTGTATTGCTACTTATGTCTGCAAAGGCAGTCAACCTCCTCACAGAAGAACTAATATTTTCAAAGAAATCCACTAACCTCCTCTCTCTTCCAATGCGGCGGAGTCACACTTCGGCTTCGGTCATATTCATCAGCTCTGAATCTAATAGCTCCTCTGCCTTTGACTTTGTGCCCATTCTTGGCGGTTCGAATGGTAGTTTGTTGGTCCCGTCTATCTCTGCGCTCAGGAGTTGGAGATCGTCGATGCAAGAACTTGTTCTGACCACCGGGTTCTTCAGGCAGATCTTCAGGCTTGATGAAGAGATATTGTCAGGAAGGGTCGTTTGCTAGACTCTTCTCTGCCGCTGTCTTCTTTGTGCTTCTCTCTCTTTTCTTCTCCTTCTTGTGCTTCTTCTTCCGGTGACGGTCACTGAAAAAAAATCATGTAAGTTAAGTTAAAATTGATTCTGAATGATTCAATTGATTTCTTTACAGCATATTACTACTCAAATATTATAGGGAGTAATTTTTGCGCTATCCTGGCATAGCGAATACGCATCACCAACTTACGCAGATATTCTAGTCAATGGAGATCAAAGATTGCACGGTAAGGTCTTATACGAGAATATCTATTACCATTTACACACCGTCCTATAAAAAATTTTCAGACGTTACCCGGCGCCTGTTAAACTAGTTATCAAGATTTTTAATATTTCGGAACAGTGGTGTGAACCAGAACTGCGACGTATATGCGATAGCCGGCACTTTCATATCTGATCCGATAATTTTTCATATCTGCACAGTCCTGGTATCGACGGTCTGTAGATGTTTATTAGCAGCAAAAATTACCAGTTTTTTTTCGTATTTAGACCTCCATATTCTAGACTATGTGGATGAGACGGATTTAGTGTTTAGCTACGGACCATGCGAACCTTATCTTATTACTGGCATCATGCTTAGAATTAGTGCAGAATGATTGAGCGCAGAAAAGTTATAATGCCATCGCGACAATTCTGTTTAGAAGTCAGGACAAAAATTTTAGGGTTGATTGGTAACCACACCCACTTTTAGCAATTTCAATTTACCAAACCCCACTTACATTTCTGCGGAGTCATCACTGCTGGCCGACTCCGAGACATCCCGCGTCTTCTTGACCAATTGCCCACATCCACTGATCAGTACATCGCTGACAGGACGATTCTTGGCGTTGACTTTCAGATTCTCAATTCTGGTGATCAGCTCCTTGCCGAAACCACCTGGAATTCAGTTTTATTAGACCAAAATAACAATTAAAGCCCCAAGAATCTCTGAATATAATTAGTTTCGCAGTAGATTGTGAAAAAATCTTTTCAATGTTGTACACCCATCAAATTAATAGCTTACTATATATTTTTAAACCTAAATTAGTTGCTAAATGAGTAGTTTAATAGATTTTTGATTTTGTATATCAATTACCTGAGCTAACGCCGGTTAACTATAAATGGCTAATTTTTACTAGCTGCTGTAATACATTGAAAAAAGATTAGGTAGTCAACAAATAATTTGAAAATGCTAGAAAAAACATGCACAAACCTTGCCAAAAACTACATGAACTCCATCCAAATGCGAAGCTGGAGCTGTTGTGATGAAGAATTGGGAGCCCTGAAGTGAATAAGGTATAAAAATATGCTATGATGGATTTTGGTGGCATTTATTGGACATAAACACCTGATACACCGAAAATTGAATTTAGAATGTGAAATCATGCAATAGTCCACTCCTTATCTTCAAACTCCATATTTTTCCACCCCGAAAGTTCGTTCCCGCCTAGGGTCCGACACTATTCTTAACTGAATTTTTTAGGAATTTTGCCGAAACTGATTTTTCAGTCTAATCAAAAACTTTACCAGTCATTTTTCAATTGACAAAAATTTCAAACGAGACCAATGTAAAATCGAAATACGCACGATACTATTGGCTAGGCTGACGAATCAGTGTAGGCAAAAGACTCCAAAAATCAGGTTGAGAAAGTTTCGGCCCTAGACGGGAACGAACTTAAGGGGGTTTAACGAGAGTTGCTTGTACCATTCAAGCAAAACACAAATCCAAAACACAAATCCACTTACATTAGAATCTTTTCCTCGATTGGCCATACTTAGCATGAAAGGCTCCTCGTGTTTCATGGCAAAGTCCTCATCCTCAAACACACCTCCGTAGATGGACTCTCCACCTGTTCATTAGCGGCCGAGAATCACCTCCCTATAATAATCGAAAATTTAATTTCAACAAAAAGAGTTGATTCAAAAAAAGAGCGTACCTGGATCATAAATCCTTTGACCACTCGGTGAAACATGGATCCTTTGTAGTGCAATGGTTTTCCCAGTGAGCTTGCCTGTGCCCGCCTGGCCAGTGCACAGCATCACAAAGTTTTCGCAGGTCCTTGGGGCTAGCTCGTCAAACACTTCCATTACTACTCGACCTGCAAAAGCGGATGTGTTAAGATTATAAGTTTTGAGCTGAACTCCTCCTACGGTCAACTTATAATTATTGTTTGACTCTTTGCCTAATTTTTGTAGCTTTTGTTTTCCCTTATATGCAGCTAATGCTCGACATAATACAAAAGTTAAAAAAAAGTGTCGTACCCAGCTGGGGTCGAACTTGAGAGTGTTTAATTACTTGAGACTTGACTGTTTTCAACCCAGTATAAATATGACAAGCCCACAATTCGAGAAAAAGTCATTTTTTCATCGAAATTCTTTTTAAAATACCAAATTAACAGTTTTTTTCTCCAAAATAATCAGAAGTATGATATTTCTTGAAAAATTTTGGTGTAGATACATTGATATCAGCATTGACAAAAGGGGTGTGTAATGATTTTTAGAGTGGACTTTAAAGGTTGGCGTTGTAACAAGTGGTATTTTTAACTGTAAATGCTTACCAGCAAGCTCTCCATCAATGGAGATGTCAAAAAGCAGCGACGGCGATCACGCACACGTTTATCAATCATCTGCAAATTGAGAATGAAACACTTGAAAACAGGGGCAATCTGGACAAAAGGTAAAAAATAGTGTGAAGAATACTACAATGATAAAATTTATGAAAAATTTTAACGACAGGGCTGCTTATCTACTGCCGATATATTAGATAAATGTTTGGTAGATTGTGGTACTTGATAGCAATTCAAAAAAATTGAGAAAGGCTTTATCAGTTTTTAAAGATGAAAAATTTAAAAGTTTAATAAATAGACGAGCTGCAAAACATAGGAGTTCTAGATTTTTGGTCAGAAGAAGCGCTAAAGTAGGAATGAAGAAATTTTATGCGCAGAGTCAGCGAAATTGGTGCAATTCAAAATACAATTATTTGAATGGTTCGAATAATTCAGCTCAAATTGTTATTTACACACTAAAATACTACTTGCGAGCAACTTTTTCAGTGGCGGCACCCGGCGTTGATTATGATTCATACGGCAGTAAAAGATCAAATAATTGATGGTTTTGCTATTTTTAAAATTTGGTTGCAGTAGACTCTCGATATAACTACTACCCAGTTCGTTTCCGCCTAGAGTCCACACTTTTATTTCCTAAACCTTCGAAATTGAAGTTGTCAGTAAGTAAGCCAGTCTTCAGTAAGCCTAGTCATGAAAATTGCAAGCATTTCCATTTCGCCGGATGTTTCGAAATAGGAGCCATGTATTAAAAAAAACACCTAATTTGAAACTAGGTATCGTTATATCGAGGTCTTGTTGGCAAAAATGTTGCTATTTACAAAAGCAAACAGGCAAAATGGAATTCTCACGATTTTGGGAATTGGAGTAATCAAAGACAGCTGGCAAACCAATAAAAAAGTGTCGGACTCTAAACGGAAACGACAAATTTTGGTGATCAACTGTAAAGTTGAAAAAGTCAACTGTATTTAGAATAACAATTAAAATTCTTGCAAAAATTAAATGATTGCTTTATTTAACTTTGTCAACTTGACTAAATGACGTGAAATTGTTGTCTCACATAATTCATAAATGTTATAGGATTGGAAAGCACACTGTTGATATCATTTTCAAATTTAAATTAGTAGCAAAGAGTGTTCTGGCAGTAATTTACAAATCACTCCTGCGCAAATACGCCTCAAAGAAGGAGGCTCCAAATAAAATTTATGCATAAAGCTGCATTCTTCGAATGAGTCATCTGGGTAGTTCAATATATCCACCATAGCAATAAACTTCTCCTTCCTTGAAAAAATAACTTTTTTTTTTTACTTTGGCGCTCAAGACACTGTACACGCAACACCAATTGAAGCGCCCAAAAAAGGAAAAAGCGGTTCAAGAGTGACCAGATCTTTTGACGCTACAATCAATTTTCAGCCACACTAGTCCAAATAGAAAATTCCGTAAAACCCATTTCTGCTCAGTTTTTGGAAATAATTTGTGTTTAAGGGGCATGCCCGTGCGTTTCAAAAAGTTAAGGCGGGGACCAGCAAATTTTTGAATCGTTTCCATTTTTCACTCGTTTTGCGTCAAATCTAATATTATGACCCTATACTACTTTTAAAAACTAGGCAGAAAACTTAAAAAATCTGAATGCGTATGCATGTAAAACTTGATCGAGAACGAAAAAAGTGCTGGGTCCCCGCCTTTTCTCCGTGATCGGGCACGGGCATGCCCTTTAAAGGGGGGGGGAAGCTACTTATGTTTGAAAAAGTGGCTTCTACGCGCAGTGCGTAAGTGCTCGCGTTTTTTGCCCAAAATGGTGTTTTTTGGTGTTGCAGGTTCAAACCCACGTAGGGGCACACTATTTTTTGGCTTTTTTGGGCAATTAAGAGGCAATTAGACTTTTTTGACGCCAGATTCGGATCAGCGACCCAAATTACCTCTAAACTGGTCAAACAAGCCAAAAAAAATAGTGTGCCCTACGTGGGTTTGAACTGCAGTACCAAAAAAACACCATTTTGGGCCAAAAAACGCGAGCACTACGCACTGCGCCATGGAAGCCACTTTTTGAAACCTAAGTAGCTTTCCCGCCCCCCTTAAAATTGAATAAGCGTGAAATTTTTATAATGCAAAACAGCTCTCTCCTGTTATATCCAAACTGTTACATCTAAAAATGTTCTAGTTTTATCAGCTTCTCGCCAAAAGTTCCAGCAAGGTTTTAGCTTTTAAGTTCAATTATTTATTATACAATACTTCAGGCTTTCCCTCTAATACTATATGGAAAATAACAAAATTAAAATGAAAACTAGACCGTGCTAGAACTTTTGGCGAGAACGGATAAAACTAGAACCATTTAGATGTAACAGTTTTGGATATAACAGGAGAGAGCCGCAAAACAACCTTTGAGCAGATCACTCATAATTGTAAGTGGGCTTTTGCTGCAGACAAAGTTTCACTTTCCACTTTAAGTCGATTTAAATTGACTGACCACAACAAAGGTTGTCTAAACTGCACCTTAAAAAGCACTTTTTTAAATTTTATGAGTGTATTTAATAAAATACTGAGATTTGTTTCAGCAACGGCGATTATCATTATTAATTAATATGCTTGTTTAAGTACAGTTTTAGGCATATTTTACACGCTTGGCCGATTCGGTTAGAAAAATGCTGTTTTGGATTTAAGTTGACTGTCAAATTTCGAATTTCGATTGGCTCATACTGATTTGGTTTGCGAAAAGGCTGAAAATATGCCACGAAAAAGATTATTTCTGCCACGAAAAAACGACATACCACGAAAAAGCTGAAATGTGCCATTGCGAAAAAGCTGAAATGTACACCACGAAAAAGCTGAATTGTGCCACGAAAAAAAATATTTATGCCTTTTCTGTCCAAGACCAACCAAATTTTGCAATATTTTGCAAGAATTTCAATTTTTTAGTCATGAAATAACTTGATCCCTCAGAATCCCACCCGGAATGGCCAGAAGCCCCTGAAAGTTAGTTTTTGGGGTTTACTAAAGGAGTAAACTTTTTGCAAGAATTCGATTGAGCGGATCAGAATCCCGCCGGTCCGATCGACTGAATCACTCAGAATTCCAGTTTTATGGTGTTTTTGAGTGGTTCAGGGTGAAACTCTGAGTGATTCAGTCGATCGGACCGGTATTCTGATCCGCTCAATCGAAATTTTCGCAAAAAGTTTACTCCCCCTTTAGTAAACCCCCAAAAAACTAACTTTCAGGGCTTCTGGCCATTCCGGGGTGGGATTCTGAGGGATCCAAGTTATTTCATGACTAAAAAATTTGAAATTCTTGCAAAGTATTGCAAAATTTGGTTGGGTCTTGGACAGAAAAAGGCATAAAATATTTTTTTCGTGGCACAATTTCAGCTTTTTCGTGGCACAATTCAGCTTTTTCGTGGCACATTTCAGCTTTTTCGTGGTATGTCGTTTTTCGTGGCAGAAAAATCTTTTTCGTGGCATATTTCAGCCTTTTCGCAAACCAAATCAGTTTATGCATTTCGATTGAAAAAAATTCGGATATTCCAGTTTTGAATAATTGTTGTCTTGAGGGAATTCGAAATTAGAACGAGAGTCTTGAAGCGAAGAGAGCAGTTTTACAAGTATATCAACCATACTGAAAACAACTTCGGTGTGAGTAGTTTTGATCTCTTCTTCAAATTTGAATTAGAGGGAATCAGTTCAGAAGGACAGTTGACCCTCAAATAGTACTTTTTTCAAATGTATTCACCATTCTGGGTAAAGCGCACGAAAATTCAACGAACCACCGTTCTAGTGTTAGGATGTGTCGAATTTATTGGGTAAATTTAAAAAATATTAAAAGTAATTATCTTGAGCTGTGTGTTTCTTGGAGTAACAGTTGTTCCTATGTAAAATAGTTGATCTTTCCAATAAAATATTCTTCCATAGTTGAAATTTGGGTATCCAAATTCGTCATGCGGCTTAAAAATTCCAGTGTAAAACAGATTTGTTTCCAGGTCAAATCTCAACAACTAGAAGCAGCGTATTGCTGAAGAATGAAAAAAGGTTGTTACTGTTTTGAAGGAGTTGGAGTGCTGTTTTGTCTATCAAAGTGAAATAAAAAAATTTGCTGGTTTGCTATACAAAAATAAGGCAGTGTGCAGTTGATGGTAAGAGCTCATCTAACAAATCCAGCTCTTCATCACTCATCTTATCAAATGCTTGTTTCTTAAAAAAAAAGACTATATTAGATATAATGACGTTGAAGAGTGAGGCCCTTTTTAAGAAATAATACTACCTTGAATGGGTCATACAATTTTTTTGGCGTTAAAAGTAATTTTTTGTTGCAAATTTTTTTTTGCCATAGAAATACTTTTTTCTGCCGCTACGCATATTTTATTTTGATGTGAAAAACTGTTTTACAGCAAGAAAAAATTTGCGGATTGTTTTAAGAGTGACCAATCTCTTTTTACGCTATAATCAATTTTCAGCCACATTAATCCAAACCATGATATTTAGGCGTGCTGATAACCCGACAATTAGAGAACCTGAACAATAAACTATCTGAACAAAAAGAACTGAACAATTAAGGGTTTCAAACAATTAACGCATTTGAACAATTACTTGTTTGAATTTCAAAATATTTGGCCAATCGTATATCTGGCCTGTTACATGTTTTATCAAAGACATATGGACAATTTACTGTTTTTGGTCCAGAGTCTGGACAAAGGTGTAGGAGTCAGAGTCTAAAATTTTATTATATGCTTTAAGGCTAATTATTGTGTTTGTGCGCAGCCTTATGTAGACAGACATAATACAATGCTGGCAAAACACAACCCAGTACAAAAATTTCGGACTCATTTCTTGTCTTATTCCATTGGTTATGCTAGTCTACATTTCTTTAACCCTTAATCAAGTCATAACTTACTCGAAGCAACATTTCAACTTTTATTTGAACAAAAAACAATTAACAACTATGAGCGCGAAAAAATTAACAGTCTTCCAAGCGGGTGAATAAGGCATGATCAGACAAATATCGTAGAATAGTGTTTTTGTTGTATGTCAAGGCCTTTTCTTTTCTTTGATGCTCTGCTCTCTTTTCACTGGTGCTTAGCTTTGGCTGGATTCCTGTTCGCAGAGAGATAAGTTTAACTTGCTGGAGACTGCATTCTTTTTTGAGCTGGCCCAACCATTTCCAGAACTTCGGCTTCTTGCCATCCTCAGTTTTTATTGCTCCTTGAAGAGATCGATGCCAAGCCTCCAAAGAATTTGTCGTCTTCGCTTTTCCATCACAACCAAATAATAGCAATTCCAGAGCTCTTTGGAAAGAGTGATCGCCCTCGGATACCCGTATTACTATCAATTATTCCAATCCAGGTCTAAAAATTGAATTGAATAAAATTCGAAATGAAAAAACTCAACTCTCTTCAAAGTATTTAATAAACTCTAATTCTCTTTGAGATGCGATGTGAAATGATCCTGAGCTTCGTCGAAAAATTGGCTTGGATCCATCTCTCAACATCATCAACAGTACATCTTCAGTCATCTGGAATCATCATCTCTTCTGGCAAGCAGCTAATGTTCGGATTTTCTTCGAGCTTCTAAAGTTTTTTAATGTGCGTATGTTGAAATAACAATCTGTGTGTGTACCTTCTGATGGTAATAGACGCACCGAGCAATATTGAGCTGATCTATCGTAATTAGCAGTGACTTCATTCGAAGCATCTAAGGTTTACTTCTGTAAAGATTTCCCTTGGTTTCCCCTGAACAAAATCAGATAAAAGATGATAGGGGGATGAGACATACAGCATTCTGTCTAGCGAGTTCAGCGGTTCGGAGGTATATTATCTCTCTTTTTCTATATCTGAAGCTTCTGCAACGTGATTATGCTCCCCATCACTGATCCCCACGCATTGTCGGTCCTCATTTGTTTCAAGAGCCATTTTGCATCCTTTGCGTGTATTTGTGCAACGCCAGTGACACGTATTCTCGGCATCTTGTGAACGTGAAGCAGAAGAAGTCACCTGATAACAAAAAGGTCGCGATAATGAGAAAGAAAAAAGAAATGATTACCCCTCGTGTATCGCAATGCTTTTTCCCCTTGACTCTGAATAAACCGCAGTTCCACTTCCGGCATGAGCACAGCTTGCTTTTCTTAGCTCTTCTTTTTTGAGTGTTTGGACGTCCAGCGACCAAATTCTGCTGACGCTGCTCTGGAAACATGATATTGCTTTAAACATTGCTTATAATTTAATATTGACCTATATTTTCTTCCTCTTTCTGATGTTGTAGCTTCATCCGTACTGCTGTAGGCCATCATCTTAACATAACAACAGTAAAAAAACTGACGAAAGATCTTTATGGTTTCTGATAAAAAGAGGCTAGACTAAATGTTCTTACCAGATATACGATTGGCAAATATTTTGAAATTCAAACAAGTAATTGTTCAAATGCGTTAATTGTTGAAACCCTTAATTGTTCAGTTGTCTTCTTTGTTCAGATAGTTTATTGTTCAGTTCCTCTAATTGTCGGGTTATCGGCACCCGCATATTTAATTTTAATTTTAAGTTAAACAAATTGGCAACAGATCGATAGAAAAAACTCAACTTTTCTTTAAAAAAACAACACGAACTTTCTAAATTACCGAAAAAAGCAGGGCGAACAGTCCGTTTGACCTCACCATTTTGACCTCAGCATAACATTTGACCTTCACCATTTATGACCGTCACCAAAATTTGACCGTCAGGACATTTGCGTCGTCATATTCTGCACCGATCGTTTAAATTGACCTGTCATTAATTGGACCGTGCCAACTTGACCTTCAGCAATAAATTGACCGTCGCATTTTTGACGTCATTTAAAATTTGACCGTTGCCACTTTGACCGTCAGCATTATTTGACCGTCCCATTTTGACCGTCGTTTGAATGTACCGTTGCACTTTGACCGTCAGCTAATTTGACACGCTTCGCCATTCTTTGACCGTCGTCTGAAATGTGACCGTCACTATTTTACCGTCACCATTTCGACGTCAGTAATTTTTGAAAGATAACGAGTGAGTCACACATCTTGATGCATTTTTTGCAACGCAGGCTAACAATTACTAAAAATAAGACATAAACCTTGACCTAACACCGTAACTTTATTGAACCGTTAACAACATTTCAAACACTCTTTCAATGCCACACAATCCCTGACACCATTCTTTCTTACTGAGTCTGTGCATCGACAATCCGACCACCGATTAACTTGGAGCAATATTCATCCGTCCCGCTTCACATCTTCAAACCCTTGGAAAATGGAAATGGAAAGTGAAAATTTCCACTTTTCTGTTCACTAAGAAATTTCCACTTTCCCAATTCCATGGAAAGTGGGTAAATTTCACACTTCCGAAAAACTGACAAATAACGCTGAACGCACACTCAAGATAACATCCTTTATTCAATCAAAACAGCAACTCCTCCCATTTAGACCAACTGGTCGTAAACCAGGTGGTTCGACCACTTGGACCAAAATTTTTTTCCTTTTCGAGTCCCAAAAATTTTCTGCACTGATTCGAGCATGCTGAAGATGGTTTGACAGTGGTTAATCACGTTTTATCGAGAAATTTTGATTTATCGCTAACGAATGATTTTGATAATCAAGATTAGCAGCGTCTGGACCATTGAAACCAACTGGTCGTCCACTTGGATAAAAATTTTTTTTACGTTTCGGGTTCCAAAACCTGTTTTCTGAACTGATTCGGGCACGCTGAAAATGGTTTGATAGAGGTAAAAAGCCTTTTTCTCGAGTATTTTTTGAGTTTCAGGCAATAATTGATTTTACCGAAATTAATTACTGCCCAAAACTAAAAAAATATCCTACAAAACGGCATTTACCACTATCAAACCATCTTCAGCATGTCGAATTAGTCCAGAAAAGGTGACAAAAGCGACGGTCACATTCAAACGACGGTCAAATGGTGACGGTCAAATTATGCTGACGGTCAAAATGGTGACGGTCAATTATGCTGACGGTCAAAATGGCGACGGTCAAATTTAAACGACGGTCAAATATAAACGACGGTCAAAATTCCTGACGGTCAAATGTGTGACGGTCAAATGGTGACGGTCAAATTATGCTGACGGTCAAAATGGTGACGGTCAAACGGACTGTACCCAGTTATATTACTACGGAATTCGACAAAATCAAACTAAAACATTTTGTATTTTCCGGTATAGGTTTCAAAATGTTGCTCGAATTGTGATATCATGTTTTGAGCTGATTATTTTATCGTTTGACGAGTCAAATTGAATACGAATATTGGGTAGTACTTTATGTACTGATCTTCTTCCACAAACACATTTTCAGTAAACTTTTGATTAAAATAGTTTTCACGAAATTGTTTTGCGAAATTGTATTGCTGTACTGCATTATAATTATCCATATCGCAGCGAATACAACTATACGGATACTGAATACTTTTCAGTTCCACAAAAATAGTTTCTAATGAACAATGGTCAAAAACGAGCCATTATTGTAATTATTTTCTCTATTTGTTTGAAATGCGACTATAATATATGCATTTTTTCATATGCAATTTTTCACATTTCAAGTCGCCAAGTAAATTCTTTGGAAGCAAATGGTACATCAACATTTTCGAAATGCTGCGAAAAAAAATGGCAATTTGAAAATCGGTTTCTCTTTTATAATTTTCATTAGTCGATTTTCCATTTCTAAACTTGGAATTATACTCGGTACTAACCAATTCATTTCAGTTATACGAAATTTAGCAGAAAACTTGGTCAAACTGTCAGAAACTATTGAGTTTTACTGAAGTCGTTTCGATGTAATACAAATGAATGTTTTACACCGTAAATGACTTTATTAAAATTTTCACAAAATCCGAATATATGAGACAGGGTATATAAAAACTACATTTTCCGTTTCTCAAAGTATTGTATTTCGAAATTTTAACAGCCATATTTCCTTCAGCTATCCATCCAAAAGTATTTCTACGACCCAAATTCACAGAATATGTCAAAATTCCTTTCAAAAGTGTAGCTCTATCCGGGTCATTTACATTTTCAATTTGCTCACCGTTTAAGTAATATCCTACCGATTAAATAAAACATCGGTGCATTATTAGTTAGTGAAACTTGATCACCTTTTTCTGATTATGTATCAGTTTTTAGTTTATTACCTCTCTAATCGGTTAAATTACCTTGTACATACAGATAACTTTGACTCGGTAAAATATAGTTATCACAAGTTTCAATCACGAAATTGATATCGCCATCATCGTTAAATGTGAGCCATAACTCGGCGAAATTTTCATAATTTTATCATATTTGATCGAGTATTATATACCGGATCATTTTCAATAGTCAGAATTTTGTCAATTACAAAGTTTTCCATTTAACTAGTCAAAAAATTTAAAAAAAAAAAGTTTTTCGTTTTCTATGGAATTTTTTGACTTTTAAAAAGTGGGTAAAAATCATGAGTTCTCAAAACTTTCAAAACGGGATCTTTTACGATCCGAAATTTCAAAACTAAAAATTATGAAAAGTACCGAACTTCGAAAAATGACAATTTTGCAAATGCAAGAATTTTTAGTGTACAACGTTTTCAATTTCGACGATGATCTTTTTGACTCTCAACAAAAATCACTTTTGACAAAAAATTTCAAATTTAAAAACGAACTTTTTAAGATTTTGAGTCGAAAAAAGTCAAATCGGCTGTAGGTAGATCGAATAAAACTGTGAAATTGTCGAAATTAGAAAAAAAAGACGAATCGAAAATTTAATACTACGGAAGCCGATTATCAGATTAATTTTACTGAAGATTATGTGGACTTAGAAATTATGGAAAAAGTTTTTCGCGAAATGTTGTGCATGTTGAATATCAAAGAAAACGATCGATTTGATATCATTATTCAACATACACAACTAAAATAATCCGATTTCGACTGGAATGACTCGATTTGAGAAAGATATATCGCCGTATCAACTAATTGTTGACAATTTGACTAATTTTATCCGATACAATGAAGATATCGATTTGCGTGATCTAAATATAAATGTTCGAATAGTGAAAATTCCGAATGGTCAAAGAGGTACCAAAATTTTGAATTTATCAGAAGCTATAATGTCAAAACACTCGATTATTCAAATTCAAAACAATGATAATTTATGCTTACCAAGATCGATTATAGTAGCATTGACATATTTTAGCTATAAAGAAAATATTCAAAATTTATTTATGATACTCGGTCTACCTAATTAACCGAATCCAATATAAAAAGTATCCGAGATTCGCGCTTGTCGTTACAAAAAAAGTTAGCTGTGATTTACTACAAATTTGCAACCTAGAAACGGAAAATTTTCTCGGGTTTAGACGATATAAAAGTGATCGAACAAAAATTAACATTCAAATAAACGTCATTTGCGCCGAAATAGTCATGCACTCATATATTCCGGTATTGAAAAGATGATATGGTATATTTATACAAAGTAAAAAACCATTTTCACACAATCAAAAGTATAACAGCTTTTTTTGGATCGAGTTATTTTTGTCACATCATAAATTTGAAAGTAATAATATTGACGGCTGTACGAAATGTAAAGATAGCTTGTGTCATTCTTGTTTTAAAAAACATGACATTTCGGAAAAAGAGTGGCAAAGATGTGAAAAGTATTTTCGCTACTTTATAAATAAAATTTGTTACACAAATCACTTAGAAAAAGTTTGTTCTACAGTATGGAAATGTGAAAGTTGTAGCAAATTAGTCAAGTGGATCGATAAAACACCCGAATCTTGATTTCTGAAAAACACAGAAATTATACCGTTTTCGCACATAATGCAAAAGAATATGACTCGTACTTTATTATGAATTATTTGGTCAAAAACGGTGTCAAATTTTATACTATATATTGCGGTAGTAAGATAATGTTACTCGAAATTCCGACCTTAAAATTGAAAATTCAAGATTCCTTGAATTACTACCTATGCCCTTAAAAGATTTTTCAAAAACTTTCGGGATCGATGAAATTAAAAAGGGTTATTTTCCACACTATTTCAATAAACCGGAAATTATGACTATGTCGGAAAATTACCGGATATGAATTGTTACGGGTATAATATTTCAAAGAAAACGATCGAAATACATTTATCGAGTGGTATAATGCGAATAAAGATAAAAAATTCGATTTTATGCTCGAACTAAAAGAGTATTGCGATTCCGACGTAAATATTCTGAGACGTGATTACTCGAATTACGGAAAAATTTCATTGAAATTTGTGGTGTCGATCCACTTCAATATTTGACAATCGCATCAGTTTTCATGTCGATATATAAAAAGAATTTTATGCCCGAAAATTCGATCGGAGTTGTGAAAATAACCACAGTGATACCTATAGTAAAAAATCTATTTTATGGCTCGAATATATTGCAAAACAACAAAATGTTTTCATTCAGCATGCCGTAAATTTAGGTGAAAAAACTGTAAAGGGTATAAAAGTGGACGGATTTGATGAAAAAAATCAAGTAGTTTATCAATTTCAAGGGTGTTTTTGGCACGGGTGCCAAAAATGCTTCAAATCGACAGACATAAACTATTTGAGCAAAAAGTCGATGAAAGATTTATACTCGAAAACTTTGAAAAGATCCACAGAATTAGTCAAAACTTTAAATTAGTCGAAATTTGAGAATGTGAATTTGACACTCTTTCAAAATCAAAAGATTTCAAAACTTTTAAAATGAATTTCAAAAGAAATAGTCGAAAAATTGGTACCTCATATAGATAGGTATAACGATAGGTAGGTATCATCTACTACTTTTCAGCCAAAAGGTGGCACATTTAATCCTCGTCCAAACAGTGATTTGACTTGCAGGAACCCAGTTCCTGGAGTAGTTTTCTATGCCGTAGTGTAGTATAGCTCTCGATCCTAGGATCACCTAGTCCAATTCCAAATGTGTTCGAGTTTCCCATTAATTATTGTGTTGCCCCCCGCCCCCTTTGCTTTTACAATTTCTTGTTTGCTGTGTGTATTGCCCACATTCTATTTGTTGAGAAAAAAAAGGATTTCTTCCACTTTCCGATTTATATTGCTTATCGCTTTTTTTGGTGTGATGTCCAAAAGCCAATTTGGTCTTTATAAGCAGTGACTGTTGTGTGCAAATTATCTATTATATTCCCTGCTTTGAATTTAGTTTGAATAAAAGCTTTAAATCCACCCTGCACGGACTTTGCACAACTATAGGACAAAAGATGCACACATTATTTGACTAGAACTTCATTCTAGTTAGATTATTTCTGTAGGGAATCAACGGGATAGTATGGAGGTGGTATTACCGAGAAAGTCTCTTTTAAGTGGTAGTAACAAGGCAGTGACTAGGAATCGGTACTCAGGTGGAAGTTGTAGCCACTCTGACCTCACCTCGACCTCACACCTCGACCTAGTACCTCTACCTCGTACCTTCATTGTAGCCACCGTATTAGAAAAAGTGGTTAGTTTTTGAATCCAGTTAATTTTTATTTTATTGGGAAGCGAGATGGATATCCACCTATCCGAGGGATCTTTACCCAAGCTTTTTTACTCCGCTTAGGGGAATCTCAATTTCGGTACTAACAAATTTGACTACTTACACGATTTTTAGTCACAAAAAAGTTTTTGCGTTTTCGTTTTCGAACATGTATGAAAATTTAAATTTTCTCATTTTTATTTCTGTACACAGATAAAAATCGAACTATCTTTGTGTACGTTTGTTTACGCAAATCAAATGATAAAAAAGTTTGTGTACACTGTACATAAATAAATTTCAGAATTCTTTGTGTACGTTTGTGTGCACAAATGAAAAGTCAAAACTTTTGTGTATGTTTGTGTACGCAAATGAAAAACCTGAAAATTTTGATTACGTTTGTACAAAAACTCCTATTTCCGATTTTTGTCAATTTGACTCCCCGTGTCCGAGCAAGACTCTTGATAAAAAAATGCATACACAGACTCTTCTCGCAAGCTTCATTGATAAAAACAGAGTGGAATACCATTATCACGAAAATTTACAATGGTACAATAATACAATGGTTAGATCACAGGTGAGACTGCGTTTTCCCTTCTTTTGAGAGGATTTAAGAAGTGGACTGGCAGCTTGGTCATGCGTGGACGATTCTCATTTAATTTTATTGAGCTTAGAACAGGGTACGTAACTCGAAATTTCAAAAATAAGGACACTTGGTCAAAATAAGGACATTTTCGGTTATTTTGGCAAAAATATGCTATTTTATCCAGTGCTTATTGCTTTTTTGGTGCTAAAAAATAAGATTTTGACTAAAAATTCTGAAAAAAAATAAGATTTGGGGTCCCGAAATAAGGACAAATCTTATTAATAAGGACGTTTACGTACCCTGGCTTAGAATCATATTTTTGAACAGAATATTCGTGCGGATTGTATACCGAAAGATCGCTAAGACTTTTACAAGCCTTTTCTGCTAATGGTATCTGAATTTAAACTTTTTTTTCAAGTTCTAAATCCAATGAAAGCAAACCAGGAATCTCCACGCTACCAGTAAATTTTGGTGATTTGTGCAATTTAGGTCAAAATAATGCGGTAATTCGATTTTTTTAGTCAGAAAATAATTTGGATTTGTCAGAATTAGGGTTGGTTGATAATGGTAATTACCCGGGTAATTACCGGGTAATTACCCGGGTAATTACCCGGAAAAATACTTTTCCGGCCTTATTTCTAGGTAATTACTTGGGTAATTACCCGGGTAATTACCCGGAAAGTATTTCTTCGGATAATTACCCAACCCTAGTCAGAATCACACCCCACAGTGGCCAAAGCCAATGAAAACTGGTTTTTCGAGTTTACTGAAGGGGATAAACATTTTGCGGAAAAGCGATTGAGCGGGTGAGAATTCTAGTTAGATGGCCACACTGAACCATTCTCAACCGCTTTGAACCACCCTAAGCACTGATATAGGGTGGTTAGATACTGGTTCGATGCAGTTTAAGATAGTTTAGGGTGGTTGGAGGTGGTTGAGAATAATTCAGTGTGGCATTCTGAGCGCTTTAGCGCAGCTAACTGAAATTCTGATGCGCTCAATCGCTTTATCGCAAAAAGTTAATCGCCCCTTTAGCAAAGTATCAGATGTGTTTCAGATAATGTAGCGCCTAAAAATATGTTTCTTATACAGGAAATGCCTGCCAATGGGAATCCACTAGGATCGGGTGACCAAGGAGATGGCGATGGTATATGGAGAACTTCGCAATTACCTGAGCTCGATCAAGTCGACGTAGGCCTATTTATCAAGAAGTGAATTTTGCGGCACGCGATGTGCAAGATAGTTTGTGCTATTGGTTTAATAATGAGGGAAGAATGAAGTAATCGATATCTATGTATCTATATTTGTTTAAATTTGGACATACAGTCAAACCTCGTTATAGTGCGACCTCCAAAAGTTCGTTCCAGCCTCGGGTCCGACATTTTTTTAAAACTCGATTTTTGAAGATTTTTGTAAGTTCTGTTTTTACAGTCTGGTCCCAAATATCGTCAGGATTCCGATTTTGCCGATCGTTTTTCTGAAAACTAAAATTTTTTCTTCTAAAAAAGCAAAACCTCGATATAGTGCGACCACATTTTGAAAAAGGGTCGCACTATATCGAGGTTTTGCTTTTTTTTAAAGAAAAAATTTTAGGTTTTAGAAAAACGATCGGCAAAATCGGAATCCTGACGATATTTGGGACCAGATTGTAAAAACAGAACTTACAAAATCTTCAAAAATCGAAGTAAAAAAAGTGTCGGACCGAGGCTGGAACGAACTTTTGGGGTCGCACTATAACGAGGTTTGACTGTATCGATTGAATTATGTCGACGATTATTACAAAATTTCTCAAATTCGTCAAATAAATGTCTTACAAATTTGAATAATTTAAACCATAACTTAAATATTGCATGAATAGTTGTGGCGGACGCATTGAGATATTAACCAAGAAAAAAGTCCGATGCGCGATGTCCGGTCCGAAGTCCGGTCAGACCGTATGTGAGAATCGGGTTAGAACAGGCCAAAGCTGCAGAACAGTACGAGATGTTATCTATGGTGTTTTGGTTCGCTTTTAAGAAGGTTCGAGAAGGTTTGAAATTCCGCTTTTTCGCCGCTTTTTTAGAAACGAAATGCTGCTTTTTCCGCTTTTTATCACCTCAAAATGCCGCTTTTTCTCTCATTTGGGTTGGCATCTCTGTTGCCAATCCTGAAAATGTGTTTTCTCAACGCTAAACATCAAAAGAAGCACAAATGAGATGATTTTGGGCATTTTTGGGTGAACTACACATTGTGTACTTTAGCCAAATAAGGTTTCGGAACTAAAAATCAGATTTTTAAGAACTCCTGATGTCTAAAAACAACTTTTTCTGATTAATCACCCCAAAATGGCAGCTCCATTTATAGCTCAAAAAAGGTTAGAAAATTCAAATCGAAACAAAAATTTGTGACAAAGAAGCTGTCCATTTCTAGGTATTATATGTTTTTAAGGTCTTTATTAGGGTCTTATTGAATTATGCCACATACCGTATTATCTCTAATCAGCGCCGCCTCTCTAACCAGCGCCCCCCTCTACTTTGAAGGTCTGTATATCAGGATAGAGTAAATATTTTTCGAAGCTGGTTTTCGCATTCTCTTAACTCCTACGAGATCTAACGATTCCGTCTTTTGGATTTTTTTCGAACCTTCTTGAAGTATCGTACTCAAAAATCGTGACTTGGTTGGTTCGTAGGGGTAGGGTAGGACCCGCAAATAGTGATTTTTTTCAATTTTTTTTCACTATCGTGTTTAGCATGAAATTCTGCACTAGGATGTACTCTTAGGACAATCAGGCATTCCAGTGTTAAAAGCATTCCTAATAGGTGCGAAATTGACGATTTTAACACGAGAACGGGTGGTTGTAAGACTTGCTGATTTTGATGCAAAATTAAATGCTGAACACGATAGTGCGAGTCCTTTTCGTTTCAATGATGGGTCAAGAAAAGGGTCGGGAAGGTAACAAATTGTGCATGGTCAAAATCCAACTCACTACCCACAGGTTTTGAAGTGGTGCGCAAGGTCATCATACTATGCCCAGTCTCATAATATACTAAAATGACCGCCAGGAGATCAGCTTTCTAATACTACTAAGCATAGACTTCTTTGATTTGTAAAGTCGAGATAAATCACCAACTGTTTGTCGGGTAGGGATTTTCTAAATGTCCTACTCTGCCTTTCTACATACTCAAAATCCATTCCGAAGTTATTTGACACCCGTTATTAATCTTGGTTTTTCGCCAAGATCTTGACCGGGATCTTGCTTGTCCGTTTTCGAAAATCTTGATCTTGGTCAACATTTCGACTAAAAATCTGAAAATCTAAAAATCTAAAAATTTAAAACGCATCATTTTGGCTGGTTTCCTTTCATTTTGATTGTCATTTGGTTGAATTGAACTTCTAAATGTTTGTCGAATTATTTTTCTCCGTAGTTAAATTTTTTTCAAAATGTAGAACCATCCACTAGTCGAGCCCAACGTTGCTTGGCAATGCCAGATCGGACGACTTCGCCGTCTTTCAATGAGGGAATTCTGGCTGTCTCGCGAACTGGCCTATCACCGACAAATTCTGCCTCTGCTTTTTAAATTATGCTTCGGTATATGAATTTGACATTATGCCTATGAATTTTGAGAATATTGGTTGGAAGTCATCTTTTTGTCTCTAAAAATTACCATATAATAAAACGATTTGCAAATTCCGTTTCTTCGCTAGGGAAGGAGAAAGATCCAGCAGACTGGGACACTTCTGTTGAAACTAGTGACTGTACCGGTGCATCTGCAAACAAATAATTCACTAACTGCCCCTAAATTACTTGGACACTTCTAACTTTTTGATTTTGACGTTTATTTTTAAAAATTACGCCTTCTTAAAAAATATAGGGTCCATTAGTTTACTGAAAATATGAAATTTTTATAAAACCACCAGGCTAATTAACTTAATACACCATCGGAAAGCTAAAGGAAATCCTACAGTTTGGACAACCAGAATTTTTTTCAAAGTTTCACGTCAAAATATTCTTTCCAAACATCAAGCGCACAATGAAGCTCATAAGTAGCAACTTTTTAAATATCAACTGTAGCTAACAAAAATAACATACCTGTGTTGATGTGTACAGTTCGACTGTGTTTGCAAGCAAAGTAGGTGTTTTGAAAGGCTAACTCAGACCCACAAAATATGTCCATGGAGGTTTGCAACGCCATAACGCAGTAACTGAATCTTGTTTGATTTGATTTTTGAACGAGAATCAGCGACAGTGAGCAACAAACAAATGCTGGATCAACGGGCAGGAGAATTCAGTGAAAAATATTTGAAATTTAAAAAACTTTAATTTCAAACGCAAACACACAATAAATGCGTCAGTCAAATATTTCAAAACTGTTTTCGTCCCTTTTTCTAATTAAATTTCGCCAAACCTTGGTTAGCTACCTGCTTTTATGAAGTGATTTTGACATGGAAAAATTTCTATCTTGTTCCCCATGAAATTCTGGCTATAGAAAGTCACTGAACGCGTTGACAAACAAATAAAATTGGTGGAGCCTCAGGCTATGTAAACCTAACCAAGTACGCATCATTTTTGCTAGTTTCCTTTAGTTTTGGTGGTCATTTGCCAAAATTTGCAAAATCGAGGGAGTTTCTGACTGCAAAGCAGTGCTATAAATGGTTGCAATCAATTGCTAGGTAGTTTTTGGCTTTAGTAGTTGTCGTGAGTTGCTATGGTATTGTTCACGGATTTGATTTATTGACCCACAGGGACAAATACCGTATTCTCTCTAATAGACGGGCCGGCCCGCCTATTTTTTGAATGACTTTTTTGGGCGACGGTCTGACTGCAAAGCAGTGCCAGAAATAGTTGCAATCAATTGCTCGATGATTTTTGGCCCTGGAAGTCACGAAACTCACTGAAAAAGTGAATTAAAAACCCCCAAAGAGACTTGAACTTTCGAAAATAGGCGATGCGTAACAATGCTTATATGGAATTTGATAATGGCCCAATTGTTTTGTTCGGCGGTCTTTCACAGGGCCTGGCATTTATTTGCTCGTTTAACCCGACAGGGGGGGTTGGTGTTTATTAAATGGGTACTTACCGTATTCTCTCTAATGAGCGCCCCGATGTGCTTATTTTTCAACACTCCGAAAATCGGGAAAATTTTGGGTCGATCTCGAGATTTTCGGGTGCTCAACAAAAATCTAAAAGACGGAATCGTTAGATCTCGTAGGAGTTAAAAGAATGCGAAAAACAGCTTTGAAAAATATTTACTCTATCTTGAGATACATATCCTCAACGTAGAGAGGGGGGCTTTATTAGAGAGAATACGGTATTCCTTATTGGGTGCGGTATTTGAAAATGTTGTTTTTGGGGAACCTTCAGGCTTTAGGCTTAGGCAAGGGTAGGTTAGCGTATGTTAGGACAGACTCAAACATGTGTCTGATATGTTTCAGTCTGTCCTAACATACGCTGGCCTACCCTTGCCTAAGCCTAGAAGGTCTAGAAAAAACAACATTTTCAAAAACCGGACCCGATAAGGGATAAGAACCATTAGATGAGGGATTCTATTAAAAAAACACAGTGGATGGGTATGTTGTATTCGAGAAAAAAAATATTCCAAACTTGTTTTTTACATTAGAAAAACGATAATACTTTTTGAATAATCTTTTACTTGAAAATAGGCGGAATAAATAATTGTGCCTTCACTAATTTGTGCTTAGCCGTGTAATTGAGGGTTACCCTATTCAGCCTATCTTGCCTACCCAACTTACTACTAGAAGTTGAAGACAAAAAGTGAGCAAAGAGCAAAAAGTCTGAGTAACCAAGTTAGTGAAATGAACAAATGACAACAAGGAAGCAACAATGAGACTGCTGCAAGTCGCTTTATTTTCACCGAATAATAAAGAGAATATTCAATTGGCAGGGCACAACCAAAATAACATGGAAAATTCCTAAAATAGGTGGTTGTTAGGTACATTCTCTAGACCAACGTAATAACATTTGTTAGTAGGATTGGCTGAACAGGTGGAATTATTGGAAACTGCATTTTGTTTGGACACAAGTAGTTTATCCAAAACTCTATGTAGAAAGCCGACTCGGGCGAGTAGAAATCAACTCGTTTCAGACACACGAGTAGAGTTTTGGATAAAAAGTTACTCGAGATCCTACTCGAGCAGGGAGTAACTTTTGATCCGAGTAAAGTCGAGTTCTTTTTGCTATACTGCAGTTCTACACGCCTAACTCGAGTTCTTCTCTCGAGTTTTAAGAGTAAACTCGATTATTTTTAAATACCTTGATTTGTACTCGCCCAACTCGGCTTCCTACTCGCGAGTTTCACGAGTAAACTCGATTTTTTGGGTGAGGTGAGTTCCACTCGCCCAATTCGAGTTGTACTCCCCCCACTCGAGTTTTACGAGGGAGGGGAGAAATTACAGGAAATACGTTCAAGACAGGTATGTTCAAGACTGTTGCTTCAGAAATTGAAAAAGCAAAATCCGCTATCGGTAGACAACACATGAGATTTTTGACGAAATCTAACAACGATTATAGAAGAAATAAAGTATAAAACAGTGGACTCACTTTGTAACGCGACCCCTTCAAGTTCACTCCCGTCTAGGGTCCGACCATTTTTAAACTGAATTTTTGTAAAGTTTTGGCGGAAATGGTTTTTCAGTCCAGTCTGAAATATCGTAAAGAATCCGATTTCACCAGTCGTTTCTGAAAATAAAAATCGTTTTGCAGATTAGATCCGCGGTTATCGCTACAACGACGCCCTATTGTGAAAAAGAGGTCGCGTTATAGCGGCAACAGCGGATCTTGTTGGCAAAACAATTTTCATTTTCAGAAACTACTGTAAAATCAGAATTCTTACGATATTTAATACTAGACTGGCGGATTAATTTCGACAAAATTTCTCAAAGTTGGTCTTAAAATGGTCTGACGCTAAGCGAAAAAAAGCTTGAAGGGGTAGCGCTAAAGAGAAGGTGGCGATGCGCTTGACTTTATGAATAGGAAAGCCTTTATTGCTCTTGATACGATGATACTAAACAACAAAAACCCTTTTATACTGAACACTGTTTCAAGAAGCTACATCTCGAAAAACTTCTTATATGCAACCAGGGAAGCAGTGGACGCTATGCAGGCAACGCCAATGCAGGCAACGCCAACAATCATCACGACGCTCTTTGTGGTCCAAAGCTCAGCTCGAAGACGCTCCTAAATTTATCAAAGCATAAGTTATGTAAAAAAATGAATTTTAAGAAATATGCATATAGAGTTTGTGGAGTAGCTATTCTTTAATTCTTTTACTGCAGTCAAGGGGTGAATCAAGTAAGCTACCGTATTATCCTTCATAATTAACCCGGCCTAATAAATTTTCAACCCCTCCAAAACCGAAAAAAGTTGAGGTCAATCTCGAGATATTCGGGTAAAAATTCAAAACCTGAAAAGCTGAATCGGCAGGACTCGTGGAAGTTAAGAAAACGCGAGAGACATATTTGCAAATATTTTATCTGCGCTGGGATATGGGTTTTAAAATTCGAGGGAGATTATAATTAGCAGAGGCGTAGCCAGAAATTTCTGACAGGGGGGAGGGGTGTCATCAGGCCATTTTTAGGCCTTTTTACCTACACCGTTTTTCAAATTTTCGAGGCCATTTTACCTACACCATTTTATGAAAAATCTGACGGGAGGGGTGCTCGTGATCACCACCCACCCCCCCCCCCTAGCTACGCATATGATTATTAGAGACGGGCTTTTTTTTTCCAAGGAAAATACGATTCATTTCTACAAACAATGACCGGAACAAAAATAATTTCTGAAGATAAAATATCGAGGCTCTAAAAAATTTTTAGTTCACTGGATTTTCAATGCTGTAAAAATAGTATTGACTGCACCTCGAAAATCACAATTACAACTCACCTCAATCAAAAGGTCTTCTAGATCAGCATTCATTTTCAGTAGAATAAAATTGGTGAAATTGGACGTCAAAAATATTAGCCGAGGGTATTGACTGTGAGGCAAAAACTTTGCAGCTTCCATTAGTATTTCCAGTGGCAGCATGGTGTTGGTCAGCTATAGGCTACAGGACAAAACCTGTAATTTTTTGAGATACTCTAATTACGGCCAACTTCGCAAGTTTTTTCAGAAAGATCAAAAGAAATTAAAAACAGAGCCCACTAAGCCACGTAACAAAACAAATAATTCCATTTAGACAACGCCTTCAAATTCATGCCAAATGAAAATTAGAATAATGGCGGTCAAGACTGTTTTGATACCTCAGTCTTTCAAACCAAACCAAGAACGGCCCGATTTCTGATTGTTCGGATAAAAAAATCAGCATGTCTGATTTTTACACATTTGCAGTTTTCGGTCCGTAAAAAGAAAAACGATCATCTTTTTATTTTTTTTACAAGAAGTGCCTAATATTTTATTTTCCTAGCCTGTTTTTTTGTAAATTTATGCTAGAAAAATTAACTACTAGCATATACAGCTTATGACCTTTTTCATAAATAAAAATTCATCCTTGAAATCTGCAAACTGGTTATCGAAAATGTAACAAGTTAGAAGGAGATTGGGCAAAAAAGATAAGATCATCGGTTAAAATTGTTGTAAGCCATTTAAAGGGGCTTGCGGGATTTAAAGAATCGAAAATGTATAATTCAGTTAGATAAGTCGAAAACGAATGATGATTGTGTTCAGTGAGTCATCCGGAAGAGATCAAAGTTTCAATAACAATTCTAACCTCCGCTGTACCGAGTAGCAACTCAATGAGCTCGATCCCGACTTGAAATTCAATTTGGCCATTCACTTCATCAGGCATGAGCGCATGAGCCATGTAGCTGGTTTGTGTGTAAGATGTCTTCAGATCGATGCACTAAAACAACAATCAATTTCACCTTTCAATTTAAAGAAAATGAAAAGTAGTCACCCGAATCTTGTAACTGCCACCGTCGCAGATGACTTCCGAAACCACATTCACCTTAGCGGACCAATTAGCGTTCTTTCGACAATTGGCTTGGAGCAACACGTCAAAGAAACCTTTGCTGCTTCCCGGGAATGAAGTTTTTCGCAAAGTCAAGGTCCTGAATACAACGTAAAGACATTTTTTAGATGATGAAAATGAAAAAATTATTAGGTTAGATAAAAGTACCATAACATTTCCTTGCCACTAATCGAAATAAGCTTGGCATCAGAGGCTTCTTCTTCTAGCTCAAAAACATCCAAATTTGCTTTTATCGACAGAACGTCCATTGCGACTAACTAAACTAACAATATTAATTACATCAAGCTGAATAGTTTGGAGACAAATAATGTTGTATGAAAACAGATAAGGTTGGAAGAAGTTGGCAGGTGGTGCTTTTATTAGAAAAAATACGGTGGCCACAACAGCGAGGATTCAAAATCATTTTAACAAAGAAATGAAATAGCGATAAAATTTCAATTTTAAAGTTTGAAAAAGCTCGTGTTTTTGGCCGGTTGTTTAACAGTGATCAAAGTTTAACTGAAAAAGAAGGTGCAAAAACCAGGGTTGCTTAACCAAGTTGGACCGGTTTAGGTTCAATTGACCGGAACAGAAAACAGTGTACGAAAAACGCCGCTAACCGAAAACCTGGTAGAGCTGAATTCCCGTTAATTAACGACAAAAGTTAACTGTGAACCGATCACAGGCCGTTTAACCGGCTGAAATGAAACTGAAAAAAAGGTTCGAAACCAGGTACGCCAATACGCGGTTAACCGAAAACGGGATAGGACTAAATTAACCGTAACCTTCGAACCTAGTAAAAATTTTGACAACTGATAAAAAAAATCCGTTCAAAAGACTTTGTTGGAAAATAAAATGTCCCTCAATGGGTTTCTCTGCAAGATAAACAATTTTTTAATTTTCTCAGTTTAGGGTCTTATTGAATTATGCCACATACCGTATTATCTCTAATCAGCGCCGCCTCTCTAACCAGCGCCCCCCTCTACTTTGAAGGTCTGTATATCAGGATAGAGTAAATATTTTTCGAAGCTGGTTTTCGCATTCTCTTAACTCCTACGAGATCTAACGATTCCGTCTTTTGGATTTTTTCGAACCTTCTTGAAGTATCGTACTCAAAAATCGTGACTTGGTTGGTTCGTAGGGGTAGGGTAGGACCCGCAAATAGTGATTTTTTTCAATTTTTTTTCACTATCGTGTTTAGCATGAAATTCTGCACTAGGATGTACTCTTAGGACAATCAGGCATTCCAGTGTTAAAAGCATTCCTAATAGGTGCGAAATTGACGATTTTAACACGAGAACGGGTGGTTGTAAGACTTGCTGATTCTGATGCAAAATTAAATGCTGAACACGATAGTGCGAGTCCTTTTCGTTTCAATGATGGGTCAAGAAAAGGGTCGGGAAGGTAACAAATTGTGCATGGTCAAAATCCAACTCACTACCCACAGGTTTTGAAGTGGTGCGCAAGGTCATCATACTATGCCCAGTCTCATAATATACTAAAATGACCGCCAGGAGATCAGCTTTCTAATACTACTAAGCATAGACTTCTTTGATTTGTAAAGTCGAGATAAATCACCAACTGTTTGTCGGGGTAGAGATTTTCTAAATGTCCTACTCTGCCTTTCTACATACTCAAAATCCATTCCGAAGTTATTTGACACCCGTTATTAATCTTGGTTTTTCGCCAAGATCTTGACCGGGATCTTGCTTGTCCGTTTTCGAAAATCTTGATCTTGGTCAACATTTCGACTAAAAATCTGAAAATCTAAAAATTTAAAAACGCATCATTTTGGCTGGTTTCCTTTCATTTTGATTGTCATTTGGTTGAATTCGCAAAATTGAGGCAGTTGCTGACAGCAAAGCAGTGCTGGAAATGGTTGCAATCGATTGCTCGATGATTTTTGCCATAGAATTCATTAAACTTATTCGAAAAATAAACAAGATGTGCACCTCGCGGGATAAGAAAAGTCGACTTAGGGCGATGCGTATATGGATATCCCCATTTAACGGGGTACCTCCTTTAAAGGACCATCGCCGTAGATGACAATGGCGATTTCGAGTTTTTGAATTGGCGGGAGACAGCCCTTTTACTTCTAAATGTTTGTCGAATTATTTTTCTCCGTAGTTAAATTTTTTTCAAAATGTAGAACCATCCACTAGTCGAGCCCAACGTTGCTTGGCAATGCCAGATCGGACGACTTCGCCGTTTTTCAATGAGGGGAATTCAAACCCCTATTTCAAACCCCTAACTTATTTGATCGTGCCTAGTACTGTCTCACACATTTTTGCCGGACGAAAAAATAAACATGATTCTATCATATCATGCAGTTGCCTTCACTGCGTTTAAGCCAACAACATGCAAAAACGCAATCGATTCTAATATAGAGCCAAAATACTTTAGAGGTAGACAAAAGGTAACCCGTGAATAGAAAGATCTTTGGCAGGAGTGCACTTTATGGGGGTTGTCCAAAAGTGGGTTTTTTAGGGGAAAGTATTTCATAGGCCCTGAGAACGATAGAAACGGCAAAAAAAGAATCGGCAAAAAAATAGAAATAGAAATGGCAAAAAACAAAATGTGTGGGAAGGCCATTTTTCGAAAAAAAAAATTTTTCGAACCACAGGGGGGGGTATCATGGTTTTTTAGTCAAAATTTCAAAAATTTAAATTGGCGCCTTTTGAATTTAAAAGGGAATAAAGGCTGTATAGGGAGTGGAAGGGAATTAAAGGGGGCCAGTTTTATAGCAGAACGTTAGCAAAGTGATTGTTTGTATTCTTCGGCTGTCCTACCATGTTTTTCAACTGGGCCGTGGCAAAAAGAGACTCTATATGCATTTTTTGATCAAGAGTACTTCTCGGAATCATGTCTAAGGTATGTGGGTGTGCGCATCTCAACTCCAAGCCCCCAACCCCCCTGCGCCCCCGAAGGGGACTTTTTCAATTTGTGTGATTAACCTGTGTGATTAGTGGCCCCTTTTTATTCCCTTCCCCTCCCTATACAGCCCTTATTCCCTTTGAATTTAAAAGGCGCAAATTTAAATTTTTGAAATTTTGACTAAAAACACCATGTTACCCCCCCCCATGTGGATCGAAAAATTTTTTTTCCGAAAAATGGCCTTCCCACACATTTTTTTGCCGTTTCTATCGTTCTCAGGGCCTATGAAATACTTTCCCCTAAAAAATCCCACTTTTGGCAACCCCCATAAAGTGCACTTTAGCCAGATCGTTTTAGGGTTAGCGGATTTAACGGCGAAACGAAATTTGGCAAATTCACCTGGATTCGGCGAAAAAATCACCCCTATAGAATGGCTCCGTATATGTGACTTTAATAAAAAAAATTCAATCAGTTTTATTTTACCAAAATCATTGGTCATATTGTGAAATACTTTATTGCACACAACAAAAACCAAAAAAAAACTCAGCGTTGCATAGACATTGACAAAAGCCCAAAAATAGTGGTTGCTTATACAGAGAAACCTTTCAAATAAAATTGTCAACAAAGTGAGCCAAAAAAGAGCCAATTGTAGAGGACGGAAGATGGAGCAGTCTAAGAGATCAGTGTAAGCATCTACTCAGTGAATGTATAGGCATAAATACTCACAAGCCTCCCTTTACTCGCATCTTATCAAAAGACCAAAAAAGCAGTATTCCACTGATTGTATACAAAAACTGATTATTTACACCGGTTGGTTTAGTGGTGGCCTACTAAGGTGGTTTTGGGTTTAAATCAATCAAGCTTGGTATCAATCAATTTTAATCGGGGTCTCCTACTCTGGACTGATAAATCAATCAAGCTCAAGCTTGGGTTTAGGATGGGCTTGCAAACGCTGAAATAACCGTTTTTAGGTAAGATGGAGTATCCTGCGCCTGAATCATAAAAATGTGAAAAAATAACAAAAGGGGTACTTATTCGGTTTAGGGCGGACTCTTAATTTCGTCAATTTTTGCACGATAAATCCAACAAAAAATTGACGAAATTTAGGGTGCATAAGGTGCATAAGTACCCAAAAGGGGGCAAAAAAGTGTATACAATCAGTTTTAGTATCCAAGCACTTGGCGATTAAAAAAGCAAGATAATAGGCGTAATACAGCGTTTTTGAGAACTGGGTGGAAAAAATAGCCAAACACTCTGGCAAAAGTGCAAACATTGCCATAAGAAATAGTTCAGTCAGACAGATTACTATTTCAAGCATAGCCATCTGAATTTGTCTAGCATAAATAAATTTAGTGTCCGGATATATTTTTTATTTTTCATTAAATTTCTGATAAATTCTGCTCAATTTTTGTTTAAAATTTTAGAGTAGCGCCAGAAGCATAACGTGTATCCTCTAAAATCCGCTTTGCCTATGACTCAAAATCGAGTTTTGATCCTATCCCGACGACCTCAAAGTCTCTAAATTTTCCAAATTCTGGGCATAAAGTACAACAAAGAAGTATTTCAAAAATTGTCTTTTGCGGTTCTTAGTTAATACTCTTCTCCATTTCCATCTCCATTCAATCCAGCCTCTTCCACCTCTTCTGGTGGCGCGAATCCATCTTCTGTTTCGTATAGCACCTAAAGTTAACTTTTTGATCAAAATTATTTTTCACCCCTGTGAAAAGAAGGCAAATTAAAAATTTCGGAGCAGCTTTGTAACACCCACAGCAGCATATTGCTTTGGTTCCCCAAGCTAGCTTTTAAAATTTTTTTTGCCTTTTAGATTTTACTGTTATAAAATTGTCAAATTTATAAAAGGCTAAAAAAATTGTGAAAAAATTAACTTGAGACCAAGGCAGAATGCTGGGGTGGGGCTTCCGAAGTTGACTGGGAATTCGCGGCCTAGTTTGTGAATGGCGTATGGTAAATTGGGCTAGCAGACAAATTCCAATATTTTTGGAAAATCTCGCGACACTTTTTACAATATTTTTTTAAAGAAAATTTTAGTAACTTTCTTGAAAAAACAGCTTACTCGACAAAAGCTTATTTTGTAGTTATAAAAAATTCAGACACGTACCTCTAGTAATTTTGGCACTTCGACCACTCCAGCTGGTTCATGGTCTTGGCAAATGACTTCAATTTTGCGGAGTTTGGTGAAATAAAAGTCTCTTTCTTTCTCTAGACCAGCCACCAACTCATCAGATTGGCCTAGTTGCAGGCGACATTCCTCCAATTCTGCCTTGAGTTGCTTCAACTCCTCGAACAGATGTGAGTCATTGGCTGGTGGAGGGGCTGGAGCAGGTGCTGCAGCTACTCTAGTGCCAGCTGGAGCTGACTGCTTGAGAGGAGCAGGTCTGCTAGTCACAACTGCAGGTTTGGCTGAGGCAGGTTGCGGCCTGTGGGTACTAGCGGCACTAGCTTTACCGCTACTGTTCACTGAATTTGTGGAGCTGGTGCGCTGTGGTACAGAGGCTGCCGGTCTAAAAAAGATTTATTAGAAAACAAATTGTTCAGAGAAATTGATCGCAAAAATTAAACCAATAAACTAGTTTAAAATTTTTGAAAATTAATAACAATGAAAAAGGGGTTCTCACCAACCGGACTCGAACCAGTGACCTAGGGATGACTACATCAACCTACAGTCAGTGTTGTGACTTCCTCATTTTTTGTAGGCTACAGTCCCTCGGTCTACCAACTGAGCTATGGTGAGCCAGATAGATACAGCTGACTCTTCATTATATTGTAAAGCTAACTTTTTAAATTCAAAATAATTTTAATGAATTTTAGCAATTTTTTTTTAAATTTCAAATTATGGTGAGCCACATTGCAGTCATCATTAGGCGTGGCAACGGGACGGGAATCCCGCAATCCCGATCCCGAAAATTTTGAAAATCCCGATCCCGAATCCCGCCTGTCCAAAAGCCAAACCCCGACTCCCGATACCGAAAATTTTGAAAATTCCAATTCCGAATCCCACCGGAACACAATCTGCCAAGCCTAGTCATCATAGCTGTCTCAATATCGAAAAGCTAAATTTTTTCTACAATTAGGAACTTTAAATGATATTTCTAAGAGGGCTGTGCTCTAGCCTCCTGGTCTCCGGCTTGACTTGAATAATTCAATTATAATTTGAGTCAAATTTTTTTGGTTCTAAATTTTCGAATTTTACGAAAAATTATTATTGTGTAAAATGTAGTAAAGTATTGGAGCTATAAAATGAGTATAAACATGCCAAATTATAGTCTGACCAATTTTATATGACAATGAGGAAAGTCAGTTTAACCTCCGATTCGAGGTGACCGACTCATGTTACGTAAACTACGTCAAAGGTATTGGTCACTAATGGGTGAATTGATAGCAATAATGATAAGTGGGTACCACTTCATAGGTATATTCCCTGTTACTACCCGAGGTTGAAAAACGGTCTAAATATGACAATTGTTCTGTGAAATTGCAAAAAATAATCTAAAATTTGGATTTTCGATTTGGATAAAATTTGGAAAATTTGAAATGTCCAAAACCGAAAAAAATTTACTTTCAACTTTCACAAAAAATTGGACCACCTCCCTTAACTTACCGATTTTCACCACCAACTTTTTTCTTAATTTTTTCTTGACTGGGAAAATAATTCTGTTAGTTCCATTTTGTAGCTTAGATTGTGGGCATCAAAATGAGCTATTAAAATTAGCATATGACTTCAAAATTTTGGATAAAATGCCCAGTCTGACACTCGGTCTGAGTGTCGGACTTAGTGTCATACTCAGTGTCAGACTGGGAATTTTATACAAAATTTTGGATTCATATACCAATTTTTGGCGCTACTCGGTTTCACCCCCCACCTCCAAAACACCTCCTCGGTTTTAACCACACAACTCCACCACTCCCCCCCTTCCCCCCCCCCCCCCCCCGATACTTTTCAGGCTTAGGAATTAGGCTTAGCTTTTAGGCTTCGGGGCCTAGGCATTAGGCTCAGGGACAACCCCTACTAATTTCAGCATTTTTGAAAAAAAAAGTATGGTTTTTGGGGTAACTGAAAAATTATTGGGGGAAGGGGTAAAACCGAGTAGCTTTTTTGGGGTGATGGGTTTAAAACGAGTAGAGTCCAATTTTTGATGGCTCATTAGGTCATTTCACACCGGTCATTTCAAGCTTTTGCTAGTTCTTTTTTGACAGTCTGGTCCCAAATATTGCAAGGATTCCGATTTTGCCAATTATTTTTCAGAAATCCGAAAAAAAATTCTTAAAAAAATTAAAAACTTGGTGAAAAAACAGGATTTTTGTTAAATCGAGTTATGTTATATGGGGTTTTTGCTTTTTAGACCAAAATATTACAGGTTTTTAAAAATGATCGGCAAAATCGTAATCCTTACGATATTTGGGACCAGGCTGTATAAACAGAACTGGCAAAAGACCTCAAAAATCAGGTAAAAAAAGTGTCGGACCCTAGGTGGGAACGAACTTCTGACCCTAAAATTATGGTATGTAGAAAGCGCCGGCGCCGACCCTTCCTGAGAAAAGTCCCCAGCGCCGAGCGCCTCCCTTAAAAATTTTGGCTCCGGCGCCAGCGCCGGCGCCGACCTCTTTTGAAAAAATGCCCCAGCGCCGGCGTTCATGGCAGCGCCGGCGCCGGCTTGATAATTTTGCTTTTGCTGTAAATTTCATGAAAAATTCCTATTTTTTCAACAGTATGTTTTTTAGTGATAATAATTATTTGCTATCTATATCGATTAGCAGCATACCGTTTATATTTCCTCTATTAGTTCCTCATGATGAGTGAATTTTGAAATACAGGGCGTTTTAAAAAATCCGCAGAATTTGAGATGGCTATAACCTTTTTCGGCTAGATTGAACCTGAGCACCAACCCCCCACCCACTCTCCTGGAACCCCTAATTACTCTACAGGTACCCTACCCACTCTCCAGGTAGCCTCACTCACTCTTCTGGTACCCCTGCCTACATCCCTGGTACACCTACCCACTCTCCAGGTACCCTACACACTCTCCTGGAACCCCCACTCCCTCTCCAGGTACCCCTACCCACTCTCCAAGTACCCTCACTGACTCTTCTGGTAACCGTGTCTAATCCCCTGGTGCCCTTACCTACTGTCCAGGTACCTTCACTCACTCTACTAGCTCTTCTGCCCACTCCCTGGCACCCCTACCCACTCCCCACGTTCCTCTACCCACTCTCCAGGTACCCCTACTAACTCTCCAGGTAGCATTTTCAAAAACAAAAAACAATAAAACACAAACGAAAAAGTGAAACACAAATAAAAAACAGCTTGAAAATTATATGTCAACCAAGGTAACTCAAGACAAAGAGAGATTTTTGAACATGCCAAACCATCGCTCACAAAGATACCTTTACAAATCTTCGAACTGTCTGTATGGCCATACTTCCTCTTCTGGCACACTTACTTACTTCCCTGGTACCCAGGTGGCCATACTTCTTCTCCAGACACCGCTACCCACTCCCCGGGTGCTACTATCCACTCTCCAGGTTCTCCTACTTACTCTCCACTCGCTGCTATCGACTTTCCAGATGACCATACTCACTCTCCTGGTACGTCTACCCACTCTCCTGGCATATTTTCTGGCTTTCCAGGTACCCTTACTTGCTCTCCTAGCATAGTTAACCACTGTCTTGGTATCTGGCATACTTATCCACTCTTCTGGCATACCTACTCACTTGTCTGTGATGCATACAAACTTTCCTCACACACCTGCTTACTCTTCTGGCATTTATACCTACTTATCTGAGGTACCTACCCACTCTCCCATGACACAAACTTTGATACCTGATTTTTTTGACGCTAGGATCGAATTGTTTTTTAAAAAACTTTTTCTCATCGACACAAACCTTTTAGCACACTCAAAACCCTTAAAGACTCACTTTAGAAAAAAACGTGACGGACAGACAGGCTAACACATCGTTTTATTTATATGGGATGACGCCAAGAAATAGGGCTACATTTTGAGTACAAGGTTGCAAATGAGTATGTTAATAAAAAGTACAAAAAACGCCATTTCCAAATTAACACCGAATAGTCTGTCCCAGAACTATTCGGTATTAATTTGGAAGTGGCGTTTTTTGTACTTTTTATTTACATACTCATTTGCAACCTTGTACTCAAAATGTAGCCCTATTTCTTGGCGTCATTTTCAGTATATATCTGTGAATGACCATGTAAATTAAATACAAGAAACAATTGTTAAATCGACAAAAATAAGTTTGGGTGCATTTTCCGACTTTGGGGAGGGGCTCTATTGGAGCATTTACGGTAATTTATTATTATTGTTGTTCTTACCACTTCCTAACCCTCTGCTGAAAAAAATTTGGTCTATTTGCGACACTAGGGAGGGTGTCGATTATTACGGGATTTATAAGTTACCGAGCTTCGGGTGTCTTATCGGTAAGCTACCTGAATTTCAAGTCAGCGGTCACTAAAACAACCCTATTACCGTCCATAGGCAGGAGATTCAAGGAAAATGGTACGGTATGCTAATGTTGTACTAATAAAATTGTTTAAAAATTTTACCGCGCCTTTGGCGCGTTTATGTTGAGCATCATAGCGACTAGGGTTGGCCTCCCTGAAAAAATCGGTGGCCCCCCCCCCCCAAAGTACATAAGTGCCATCAGACTGACGAATCAGGTTTGGCAAAAGACTTCGAAAATCGGGTTAAAAAAAGTATCGGACCCTAGGCGGGAACGAACTTGAGGGGGTGTGCTTATATCGAGAGTGGACTGTAAAGGGAGAAAAGTCATGGCGGTTTCCGAGTGACGAGTTATTCGCAGTGATTAGACAGCATGCGAAAGGCGCAGAATGGGGAACCAGCTATAGACAGGACAGACTCATACAAAAAAGTCATAAACTAATAAAAATTGAAAATAATTGAATTCCGTTTGTGACAAAACTAAAAAGACTGTGTGTGACAACAATAAAGGCGCTAAAAGGATATAACGTAAAAATGCCCACTTTTGGCAAAAAAGTTCCCCCTTTTTGTGAAAATGTGCCCCCTTTTCATTATTTTAATTAGGCTGTATGAGAAATGTACCACCAAAAGTGAGAATTTGGCCGCCTTTTTATTTTTTGGCCGCCTTTTTAAATTTCAAATTAAAAAATAGAAATTGGCCGCCTTTTTTTTAAAATTGGCCGCCTTTTTTTCTTGTCAATTCCTGTTTTTCAAATTTTAGCTCTAATTTGATGGTAACTTTGCTCTTAATGATGGCAAAAATAAAAGCCCAGAATCTGGCTGCATATTGGTATGAAAAAATCGTGAACTTATAGGGAAAAATTAGAAAATGTAATCAAAAACACCTAGATGGTTATTTCGGCCTCTACCTGCTAAATTGTTTTTGTGTAATTTTTTGAATTTTACCTTACAAGTTCACACTTTTTTCAAATTAGTGAGTAGCCAAAGTTCTGGGCTTTCGTATTTGCTATTATAGAAAAAAGATACCAACTTGTAAAAGCTGTAATTCAAAAAACGTTCAAATTACACAAAAACCATTTAGGAGATAGAGGCCGAAATAGCCCTCTAGGTGTTTTTGATTATATTTTCGAACTTTTTCCTATAAGTTCACCCTTTTTATACCAGTACGTAGCCCAGATTCTGCGCTTTCATTTTTGCTATCATAAAGAGCAAAATTACCATCAAATTGAAGCTAAAATTTGAAAAACAGGAATTGACAAGAAAAAAAGGCGGCCAATTTTAAAAAAAAGGCGGCCAATTTCTATTTTTTAATTTGAAATTCAAAAAAGGCGGCCAAAAAAAATAAAAAAGGCGGCCAAATTCTCACATTTGGTGGTACATTTCTATTTGAGCCTTTTAATTAAAAATACATTAATTTTCTCACTTTTTAAAATTTTCTTAATACTACCAGGTAGCTATGAATCTCTAGTTTCTAACGTGGTATCAGTTGTTAGAACATGTGTGCAAAATGTATAAACAAAAAAGTAAAAGTATGAACCAATTTTTTTTCTGACTTGCTCTATGCTTTTACTTTTTTGTGAAATATTTCGCACACATGTTTCAACAACTGATACCACATTAGAAATTAGAGATTCAGGGCTACCTGATAGTGTTAAAAAAATTTAAAAAGTGAGAAAATTTATGTCTTTTTAATTAAAAGAAAGAAAAATGGGCACATTTTTACAAGCCTTATTCATACTCCCGCGGGACGGGAAAATTTTTCAAACACCTTTTATTCTATATCTCGGCTCCCAGCCATCATTTTTCATTACTTTTAATAGATCCACAAGGAAACAGACCATGCTCTACAACATAGATATAACAGATTCGCCATGATCAGTACAAGAGAGAAAATTCAAAATTCTGTGATTTTTTCTTCAAACAAATCAAAACAAATAAATCAATAAAGGCCTACTCAGACTTCCCGAAGTCACGCTTGACTCCGGAGTCAAATGGTCTGACTCCGGAGTCAAAATCGGTGATTCCGTAGTCAAATCGATGACTTTGGAGTCAGATAGAAGATTCCGGAGTCAGCATGAGTTCAGAAGTCAACCCAGTTTTGTCATGTTGTTTTGCATTTTTTCATGTTGTTTTCGATCGGGATCCTATTTTTTCGCTGCAAGACGATGAAAAATATACTGTGACAGATGTCAGTATGAAAAGTTATAGTATGTAGAGAGTGATCTTTAATTTTAAAAATCTTCACAGGAACAAACAAGTGGTACGGTCTTGGTTTCAGAAATGAAAAAAGCTTGTTCTCACAGTGAGTAGATTCCTAAATTATCAGCCGTTATTCTGTTGAAGAAGATGTTTTACCAGAAATGACAAAAGAAATGACAAACCAAAATTGCTTAGTAGCAAACTTCTTTTGTTTTGACATTAAATAAAGTTGAATTTGGATTTCGGGAAAATTTCGGGATTTTCGAAAAGTGAACGTGCGGGAAACGGGATTTTGGACTTTGAGCCGGCGGGGAACGGGAACGGGAAAGTGATTATTTTCGGGATTCCCAAACCGGGATTCCCGTGAGATTCCCGTCCCGCTGCCAAGCCTACACACACACATCATGTGTGTGACACATGTCTCCATTAGTTTTAGTACTTACGGATGATGGCTGGGAGCCGAGATAGAGACAAAAAGTTGTTTGAAAAATTGTCCCGTGTCCTGCGGCAGTATGAATGGAGCTGCAAAAAGGGGCACTTTTTCGCTAAAAGGGGTCATTTTAACGTATCGTCCACGCCAAAAGACGCTAATTAATATTCATTTTTAAATCTCTCTGTAAATAAATAGTTTCTGTGGTTATTTTCTGAGCGTTTTCGACAAGTCTCTGTGATTTTTTTTATGCCATGAGGCTTTGTTAACACAGCTACCTGTTAGCATTTTCTACCTACATTTATGCTCTGGTGTACATGCAATTAAATGCTTTTATTTGAACCAGAATGACTACGATAGATTTGGAGATGCTCGTCCAGCAGTACTGTGACAATTGGTGGATGGAAGATACTTCAAAATCGCGAAAAAGCTTGCTAAGCGTGTCCGGAGCTTCCTCGGGCAAAATATTCGTTGATGTTGGCGCAATTAAAACACGCACTGAGAAGTTCCATTTCAAGCAGTTTCCTCAACTCGCTCGTCTTTTTTCTTGTGATAAATAATTTTTATTCAAGTTTGGAAAAGCTCGAAGTGACATCACGAGCGTGGAAAAGAAATGGACAAACATGTCTGACAAGTCAATTAATGTGGGCACGAACATCTCACAATCTAAAGAAGTTTCCATTAGGTGCGAGCAGAAGAGTGGCGTGAAGGTGGGCGGTAAGAATGAACTGAAACTAAATTTCCAACTTCCAGCCAAGATAGGTGATTAGTTAGTGTTATTAAGGCGTTTACTATTCCATATTTAACAGGATCTATCGGACTTGATGTGAGTTCAACATTCGAGAACACCAGCGACAATGTTTACGAGTCAAAAGGAGTGAATACAAGCAAGACAGAAGATTCTATCAAATTCGAAGTTCCGCCGATGACGTGTGCAATGATGGTGATGGAACAGAAGCAAGAGGCAGTGTCGGGTGAATTCCAGTGCACGGTGGTGATCTCAGGTTTGGCCCTATTTGGAGTTCGGCTGTCAAGGTTATTTATTCATTGATGTGAATTCTATGATATATCGATTTTGTCTTTAGTGGTCTATTCAAACAGGGAAGCGCACTCATTGGGGAGATTCTCACTAAGGCAGTGTTGCCCAACAGCTGGGTAGGACCTCAATTGTCGTTGGCCCTGAAAAACCTTAATTCGGCCGGTTCTTTCGATAACGGGAAATCATTCGGATACCGTGTCAGCGGAAACATGGATGTCAAGGTTAATTTTATCAATACAATAAAAATGTCATGAGAATTTCTGATTTAGACTTCTTCTTCGTCCGATGCTATTTTCCACCACTTGGTTATCAGTGGAGAAACCACGCCAGAGGTTAGTTTTTTGTACTTTCCAAGTTCACCAGACAAGTTTGATTGCTGACAGGCAGTCAAAAGATAGTTTTATGATTGGTTGCCATTTAATTTTCTGATAACACCAAAAAAGGATAATCTAAAGGCGTTCGGCTTGCTCTATTTGGCTACCAATTGGAAGGACCAAATTACGCTGCTCTTATTTTCACCGGTATTGCGTTTTCGCAATCAATCAGCTAGCATGTTTCTTGCCTGCGATATTCTTTTTGAAGTTCTCTGCTTTAATAGCTACGAAAGCTGCAGCAAACACTTGTTGACCTCAAAACAATTTTCTGTGGCAGTATTCGAGAGGGTTGAACTTCAACGCAATCGTGTAAGACTGAAATTCTCTTAGAAAAATTCAAAACTATTTGGCAACCACATTATTTTAATAATACTAATAATAAAAATAACGAATCAATTTCCAGCTGAAGGATACAGTTAAAGAACTCGGACAGAAGCTCAACCTGATGGAAGTCAAAGCAGAAGAAGTTAGTTTCTTTTATACTTTTGATCAGGCTTGATTACAGTAAGCTAATCGAAAAATGATTTTGTTATTGGTTTGGTTGCCATTTGATTGTTCGATAACACAAAAGGATTATCCAATCTTGTCTAGTTTGCGCTACTTCACAACCATTTAGAAAGCCCAAGTTACTCTGCTCATTTTCACCGCTATTTCTTTTTGTTGAGAATATTGGTCAATTGCGGTATCTTTTTTGAAGTTCTCTGCTTTGATAGGTTCGAAGGATGCAGCAAACACTTGTTGACTTCGAAACTTTTTTCTGTGGCAGTATTCCAGAGGGTTGAACTTCAACGCAGTTGTGTAAGAGTGTGAAATTATCTAAAATAGATAAAATCATTTGGCAACCACATGATTCTGATCATGCCGTTCGTAAATAACACATCTATTTTAGCTCAAAGACACTGTTGGTGAACTGGAGGTCGAGAAAACCCAGATGATTGAAGAGGCTAAAGAGGTTGGTTTTTTTTAACCTTTGGTCAATTTTGACTGCTGAGAAGCGATCGAAAAATGAGTTTCTGGTAAATTTGGTTGCCAATTATTTCTTCAAAAACACCAAAAGATAATTGTCCATACTTGTCTGCTGTTGTGGAACGACTGAGTTACTCTGCTCTTATTTTTCACCGGTATTGCTTTTTTTCAATCAATTATCGAGCATGTTTCTTAATTGCGATATTCTTTTCGAACTTCTCTGCTTTGATAGCTACTGAAGCTGCAGCAAGCACTTATTGACTTCGGATTGTTTTCCTGTGGCAGTATTACAGAGGTTGAACTACAAAGCAGTTGTGTAAGAGTGTGAAATTATCTAAAATAAATAAAATCATTTGGCACCCACATTATTCTGATCATGCCGTTCGTAAATAACACATCTATTTTTAGCTTAAAGACACTGTTGGCGAACTGGAGGTCGAGAAAACCCAGATGATTGAAGAGGCTAAAGAGGTTGGTTTTGTTAACCTTTGGTCAATTTTGACTGCTGAGAAGCGATCGAAAAATGAGTTTGTGGTAAATTTGGTTGCCAATTATTTCTTCAAAAACACCAAAAGATAATTGTCCATACTTGTCTGCTGTTGTGGAACGACTGAGTTACTCTGCTCTTATTTTTCACCGGTATTGCTTTTTCTCAATCAATTATCGAGCATGTTTCTTAATTGCGATATTCTTTTCGAACTTCTCTGCTTTGATAGCTACTGAAGCTGCAGCAAGCACTTATTGACTTCGGACCTTTTTCCTGTTGCAGTATTACAGAGGGTTGAACTACAAAGCAGTCGTGTAAGAGTGTGAAATTATCTAAAATAATTAAAATCATTTGGCACCCACATTATTCTGATCATGCCGTTCGTAAATAACACATCTATTTTTAGCTCAAAGACACTGTTGGCGAACTGGAGGTCGAGAAAACCCAGATGATTAAGGAAGCAAAGGAGGTTGGTTTCTTTTTGCAACCACACCATTCTGATTATGCCTTTTGTAAATAGCTAATCAATTTTCAGCTCAAGGATTCGCTGAAGGAGGTGATGGAAGCCATAACTAAAATCGGAGAAGAAGAGTTGCCAGCAGCCCTCAAGAAATTTGTGACGAAATGAAAGCTTTTCTGTTGATGTTCTTTGGAGTATACATTGGTGTCTTTTTGTTGACTCTGCTTCGGAATAAAAGTGACGCAGTTATTTTTTGATCTCTTTTAAAAAATTCTTAGTGTGAAGTAATTGTGAGCAGAGTGACCACATTTTTTCGAATTGGTTTTTTGAACTGGTTTCTGTGCTGTTGGGTGTTTATCTTTTGTCCAACTTTTGTTTCAACTCCGTCCGGCCCAACAGAAATCAGTTTGGTTCGTGCCAGACTATGCGGCCACTCTGACTCTAAGAGGATGCATTTAAGAACCTTTCTGTAGACTATTATCAAAAGCAGATTTGATGCTCTAACCTTCCGCTTTTGTGTCTTCCAAATACTTGGATGAGTCACGGCAACCAAATATATTTTAAATAAAAAAGGGTACAACCGTTGACATGGTGACAACCCCTAAAAGTTCGTTCCCGCCTAGGGTCCGACCATACCTGCAGCGCCGCCGGCGGCACCCTCAAGCGTTTTAAGGCAGCCGGCGCCGCCGCCAGCCGACAAAAACTATTTTTACTACTGATAGTTAATATATATTTTTAAAGGGGGTGGGGGGGGCTTGATTCACGCATCGCCGTAGGTCACAGGCTCGACTACCACTGGGTTCAAATACTGTGTACTGAAATGTGCACAGTAAATGAAATACTAAAATGTGGAAAATTTTTTATCCGGTTCCTCATGAAATTCCGACTCTAGAAATTCACTAAACGCGTGGACAAATAAATAAAATTGGTGAAGGCTTAGGCTATATAAATCTAAGTACGCATCATTTTGGTCAGTTTCTTTTAATTTTGGTGGTCATTTGAAAATCGCAAAATTGAGGCAGTTGGCGACAGCAAAGCAGTGCTGGAAATGGTTGCAATCGATTGCTCGATGATTTTTGGCTCTGAAGTCAAAAAACTAACTGAAAAAAGAAATTAAAACACCCCGAGAGGGACTTGAACTTTGGACAATAAGCGATGCGCATATAAATTATCCCTCCCCTTTCAGTTTTATGCATGACGAAAAAACACTCTACTAGTTTCAGTGCAACATACTCCTTCTCTTTCGCTAACAGCACCACATATCAGCAACACACCTCACTAAGTACTTTGATTTTGGACATATATAATACCTATCGATCACAAGGGATTGACCTTGTTGATCCGCCTGAATGAAAAAAACAGGCAAAAATTTGGCACTTTAGAAATATATTTGGCACCACCACTTTACAGTCAACCCTCGATTTAACGGCCCCCTGGGCTCAGTTTGGTTGGATTTGACTAAAACATAAGGAGTTATACCCCCGATTTAACGGCCCCTCGATTTAACGGCCCCTCGAGCCGGTCCCGACTGCAAAAGTATGCCCTCGTTTTAACGGCCCCTCGATTTATCGTCACTTTTTGCCTGATTATTTTGTTTATTTTTACTATTTAAGATGGGGCTCTCATGACAAAACTGTCTGAAATCAGCACTTTCAGTTGAAAATCAGCCATAATCGCAAGTGCTTGATGTGATTATCAGTCATAATTAAAAGTGTTTTTATTTAATTTTCTGCATTTCGAACATAAATTAGGAATAATATTTTTTTCTTACCGCAAAACACTCGAAAATTACCGCAAATCATTTTTTTATTACCGCAATTTGATTTTCCCGCAAAATACTTTTTTATTACCGCAAAATACTTTTTTCTAGGGTTGAGTGATGGGTAATTACCGGGTAATTCTCCGGGTAATTACCCGGGTAATTACCCGGAGAAATACTAAGTATTTCTCCGTAGAGAAAAATCGGAGAAATACTATTTTTTAGTATTTATTGCTCGGGAGGCAATATTTACTTCCTAATTATGCAGGAATCACTTCCCGCTTGAGCCATGCTTTTCCTTTACACTACTGGTCTCCTTTTAAACGTCGAAGGTTCGACTCCCAGCTGATACATTTTTTCATTATTTTATTTTTCTGCGATATCTTCTTCATTTTTACGCTGATATATTTTGAATATTTTTATTTTACAAGTATACCGTATTTCCTCTAATAAGCGCCCTCCCCAAAATCCGCTATTTCTTAAATTCATTCTCCTCCTTTTATACCGGGTTTTTGTTTTCGAACGCCACATATGTTATATACCAAAATGTAGCCGGGAATCTGCGCTACATTTTGGTATATAACAAATGTGGCGTTCGAAAACAAAAACCCGGTATAAAAGGAGGAGAATGAATTTAAGAAATAGCGGATTTGGGGAGGGCGCTTATTAGAGGAAATACGGTAATTGCTTTCTTCATAGACAATTTAATGGCAATTATGGTCGACAATATCACAATCGCCACTAACCATTCACTTTTTTATCTTTTTTTTCAACCATTCACTTTTTTATCACTTTTTTCACCATTCACTTAATCCACCTACCCTACTCAGCCAGAAATTTTTGGTTTAGGTATCATCCAGATGGTCTAGGTATCATCTTGTGTTTTAATTAATATCCAGATGGTTCGGGTACTATCCAGGGGTTTGGGTACCATTTATGTGATTTGGGTACCATCCAGGTGGTTTGGGTAATATCCAGGTGTTTCGAGTGATATCCAGATGGTTTGGGTACCATCCATGTGATTTGGGTACCATCCAGGTGGTTTGGGTAATATCCAGGTGTTTCGGGTAACATCCAGATGGTTTGGGCACTATCCAGGTGATTTAGGTACCATACCGGTGGTTTGGGTACCATCCAGATGGTTTAGGTATCAGCAAATAGTATTTCTCCGCTTTTCGGTAATTACCGGTAATTACCCGGGTAATTACCCGGAAAGTATTTCTCCGGAGAATTACCCAACCCTACTTTTTTCTTACCGCAATTTGATTTTCCCGCAAAATACTTTTTTCTTACCGCAAAATACTTTTTTCTTACCGCAAAATACTTTTTTCTTACCGCAGAATACTTTTTTCTTTCCGCAAAATACTTTTTTCTTACCGCGGAATAACTCGGATCCCTCAGAATCCCACCCCGGAATGGCCAGAAGCCCCTGAAAGTTGGTTTTTCGGGTTTACTAAAGGGGAGTAAACTTTTCGAGAAAAATCGATTGAGCGGATCAGATTTCGGGTCCGATGGGCTTAATCGCTCAGAATTCTAGGTTTATGGTGGTTTCGAGTGGTTCAGGGTGGAGTTGTGGGCGATTGAGCCGATCAGACCCGAAACCTGATCCGCTCAATCGAATTTTCGCAAAAAGTTTACCCCCCTTTAGTAAACCCCGAAAAAACCAACTTTCAGGGGCTTCTGGCCATTCTGGGGTGGGATTCTGAGGGATCCAAGTTGTTTCCTGACTGAAAAATTCAAATTCCCGCAAAATTTTGACTAAAAACGACGAGAAAATTTTTTGCGGTAAGAAAAAAGTATTTTGCGGTAAGAAAAAAGTATTTTGCGGTAATAAAAAAGTATTTTGCGGTAATAAAAAGTATTTTGCGGGAAAATCGAATTGCGGTAATAAAAAAATGATTTGCGGTAATTTTCAAGTGTTTTGCGGTAAGAAGAAAGTACCATCCATAAATTAGCACCTTTGTGTCGATGGTTCATGGTTTAAAGGAGCATGCTTTCCTGTTGATAAGTCAATTGTTGATATTTGAATTCCGGGGACAAAATCCTACGCTATGGTTTTAGCAAGAATTGTTTTTTGAATGCAAACATTTTTTATTTCAAACGTTCATTTTTGAATTATCGTATGACTTGTCGTCTATTTTACTGATTCTCTCAGACTTTCTTGTTTATTGCCTGGTTTTTACTAGGTTTTGTTCGCGAGGTTGTGATTCACTGTGATCATTCGCCCCAATTTACATTATTTTGTTTCAGAAAATCGATAAGTCGCTAAAGATGAACGTAAACGTTGCCTTGGGCTTTATTAGATAAGTTTTCTTAGCTAATTAGCCGTCCACAGCTTTTCTCTTGTTCGTTCTTTTTAGGTGGTGTGCAAAATGATCCGCTATCATCTGAAAATGTCGAGGTAGTGTCCCGTCAGGTCAGCCACCTCTTCATCCTTTTATTGGAAACTCAGTCATTTCTATGTTTCAATCTGTCTTCAGGCATTTGAAATCCGCGTAGAACACTATCTAAGTTCTTTTTATTTATTGCCAGCTTTTGCTTTTTGTCTTTTAGGGCAGTCTATCACAGGTGTTCGACAGGTACGCAAGCAGCGGTGCTAAGGGGAGGTCGCTAAGAGGTGTGTGATCTGGGAATTGCATACCAGCAGTCCAATTCAGTATCAAGAGCTAACTAAAACTTTTTCACCTCGGTCAGTCGAGTTTTTTTTCTCTTCTCACTTGGGCACAAACGGAGAGTGACCGAGTGTGGGCTATTCCCAAAACCAATATTATGGACAGGATGATGAGTTCCCTAAGTGTCAGGCTGCGTGAAGGGTATTGCTCAACCTCTTGCTGCTCTGGTGCTCAGGAAGAAGTAGTGTTGCGAGAAAATCCATTGTCCGTTGTTTCGTTCATTATATTGACGTGTGGTTGCTAGGGCAGGGCTCGATACTGTTTTCTATTCTCAATAAAGACTGCTGGTGGTGTGAATGTTTTTTGTTGTTTGCGGTTGCAATCACTGATCCTGCGTCAGCACTAGTGGTAGGTGCGATGGATTAATCCTATCGGTCTCGCTTCTTCCCCAAAAATCGAGCAATCGAGCAAAAGATCTCATAACATTTTTGGTGGTTTTCGTCCTTAGCGTTCTTGTGAATTAAATCTTCTGGATAATTTCCATGTGGATTGTCCATACGGGTTAATTATCGTCTGGATAATTTTTAGGCAACCCAGGTGATTTCAGTACCTCACAGGTTAAAAGTACTAGTTGTATCAACGAACTTTCATCAATGAGTTCAATGGTTTCTCTAACTATGGAGAGAGTGACCGATATAACCGATATAAACATGACCGATATAGAGGCCGATATGCATGACCGGTATAGAACATGACGAATGGTTTTTCAACCCTTTTCTAAGGGTACTGAGTACGTGTTCTATTTTTGTACTTCGCAATTATTCCTTTCTAATAGTTTGGATGTGCTCGGTAATTAGAAAAAGAATTTCGCATCTACTTGTGCCGGTCACTAACGACAGCCGGACGATCACTCCGCGTGACTGCAAGAAGCCGGAAATTTCAAAGAACCACAAATGTTCCGTGTAAAACTTTATTCGTTTTAGTACATAAACACCTTGCTATCAACAGACATACAATTGGTGACCAGAAATTTTCTACAAATAGTAGAAAATGTTGCGTTGAGAAAAGTTTGTTAGCTAATTTTTGAAGGTACATCTAGATGATTTTTTCAAACCAAATTCTCTTGGTGATGTTTACTGATAGAGAAAATTAGCTGGATGCGCTGTCAAAAATAGAGCTGGCAAAACTTTCGCCCACGGGACATTTTGTACTATTAGTAGACAATTTCCGGTCGCCACACAACTGCGAGCTATTAAGAGCACAGTAAATCCTTCTTCGAGCGCATGAACTTTCAGCATCTGAGTCAGCTCGCGAACCTATAACAATAGAGATGAAATAAGCAGCGAATAACGAATGACAGAAAAAGTGTCCTGAAATCGTCTTATAACACGTCACCCAAAAAGTGTGTAATTACAAGTGCGTTTGTGTATTCAGGCATCACACTGAAGAGATGTACATCGCAACACTGCATCTGGAAAGAAATAAATATTTCTAGTAAAATGTCCGAGATTTTAGGTGAGAGACGCTCAATCACACCAGCCAACAGACAGAAGCAGGAGATATAACCTAATCGGCATAACTTTTTGGCAGACCACCTAAAAAGAACGAACAAGAGAAAAGCTGTGGACGGCTAATTAGCTAAGAAACTTATCTAATAAAGCCCAAGGCAACGGTTACGTTCATCTTTAGCGACTTATCGATTTTCTGAAACAAAATAATGTAAATTGGGGCGAATGATCACAGTGAATCACAACCTCGCGAACAAAACCTAGTAAAACCCAGGCAATAAACAAGAAAGTCTGAGAGAATCAGTAAAATAGACCGACAAGTCATAGATAATTCAAAAATGAACGTTTGAAATAAAAAATGTTTGCATTCAAAAAACAATTCTGCTAAAACATAGCGTAGGATTTTGTCCCCGGAATTCAAATATCAACAATTGACTTATCAACAGGAAAGCATGCTCCTTTAAGATGTTGTGTTACAGTGAAGCTATAACTTATAGACTTATCGCTATAACTTCTATAACTTATAGAATTTTATGGAAATCGTGCAGTACTCAAAACGTCTCAAATGCATTTTTGGTTAGATTGTGATATCAACTACAACTACTTAATTTACATAATAACTCAACAAGAGGACAAAGGGTAATTTTAGCTAAGGATCATGACTAATTCTACGATAAAGGATAAAATTGCAAAGGCAGTCAGAAATCAAAACTCTTAATCTTTATTGCTTGCTGAGCTCAGTTGTTCTTGTTTTTCGATGCAAATTAGCTTTTTCATTAGATTTTTGTTGAGTTTTGACATTTTCATAGTCATACCTCGATTTAACGGCCCCTTTGGACACTTTTGGTTTAATAAACTCGATTTAACGTCCTCCCAATTTAACGGCCCCTCGATTTAACGGCCCCCGTTAGGGCCGGTCCCAAGGGAGCCGTTAAATCGAGGGTTGACTGTATCTGGCACCAGCGGCGCCGCCGGCGCTGGCGGCGGCGGCAATCTTCTAGCTCCTCAGCGCCGGCAGCGTTTTTGGCGGCGCTGCAGGTATGGGTCCGACACGTTTTACCTCAATTTTTAAAAGATTTTACAGAACCTAACAACAAAAAACAACAAATTCTAAAAAAAAATTAGAAAAATGTCGCACGACAAATTCTAAAAATATTAGAATTTGTCTGGTAGCCAAAATTTGGCCTTTAAGCCTACCTCCCTTTCAACTCCCCTTTTAAATGGGGAGGGGGAACTTTATATATGCATCGCCGTTTGTCGAAAGTTCTAGTCCCTCTGGGCTTTTTCAGTAAGTTTTTTTGACTTTTAGGTCTGAAAATCATCGAGCAATCGATTTCAACCATTTCCAACACTGCTTTGCTGTCATCAACTGCATCAATTTTGCGATTTTTGGCAAATGATCACCAAAATTAGAGGAAACTAGCCAAAATGATGCGTACTGGGAACTGAGATTTTTTGCGATTTAAATTTACATTATTTTAAACAACCGTATGCTGAAAATGACGGCAAGAAGCAGGGCTACATTTTGAGTGTAAGGTTGCAAATGAGTATGTAAATTAAATTGGGGAAAACGTCAGTTCCAGGATATTACCGAAAAGTACTGGTATAGTCCTATTGAGGATTTCACCGAATTGGATTTTTTATATTTAAGCCCTAACTTTATACTAACTTTTCATCTGTATGATAGCTCAAATGAAAGCCCAGAAGCTTGGCTACATTTTGACACTAAACTTGTAAATAAAAGGAAAAAAATAAGGTCTGCAGCCAGTGGTAGTCGAACCTGTGACCTAAGGCGATGCGTATATAAAGTTCCCCCCCCCCTTTAAGATAAGATTATTTACATAACTGTTCAAGTTTCAGCAGTCTGTCAAAATATTTTCAAAGACAAATATATGGCGAACATCTACCAAATACTCTAATTTTTTAGTAGAGAGGAACTGGAAATTCTTTCAACGGTGTCTTCTCAGCTCCATCAGCTTATTCAGAAGTACTTTAGTTCAGCTCCCTGTGTTGTATCTCACAGATTATTGCCGGAATGCACCATTATAAAGTTTAAAGTTAAAGTTCAAAGTTAAAGTTATTGTTCATATTGGTGCATAATGTTAAAGTTAAAGTTAAAGATAATGTTAAAGTTAAAGTTATTGGTATGCACCAATTATAGAGTTAAAGTTTAAAGTTAGAGTTAATGTTTTTGATATGCACCAATATAAAGTTAAAGTTTTTCAAATGCACCATTTATAAAGTTAAAGTTTGAAGTTAAAGTTATTGTTAATTGGTATGCACCATGATAGAGTTAAAAAAAAGGTGCATTAGGGCATAACTTTAAACTTTAACTTTAAACATTGAACATTAACTTTAACTATATAATGGTGCATTTAACCCCAAGTGTCAGTGGAAAAATCGAACTTTAAAACTTTAACTTTAAACTACCTTTTGAGGTAGTTTAAAGTTAAAGTTAAATTTTTAAGTACTTGTACCATACTTTCAGAAGGGCATTTCTATACCTAGAATCATGCGAAAAACACGGTTTTTGGTCAGAATCAACACTTGACAACAAAAAACTCACGAATTCGGGCCCTGAACACCACTAACTCGCCTAAACCATTTCTCATCATCAAAACACCCTCAAATCGTCTCAAACCAATCTAACCACCCCAAACTATCCCGAATCACATCAAACTACCCCAAACCACCTCGAAGAGCCCGAATGAGCCCGAATGATCCCGAATCACCCGAACCGTCCCAAATCACACAAAACTAACCCAAACCACCCCAAACCACCCCAAACCATCCCAAACCACCCGAACCATTTCAAACCATCTCGAATCACCCCAAATCATCCCAAACCATCTCGAATCACCCCAAATCATCCCAAACCATCTCGAATCATCCCAAATTATCCCAAACCATCTCGAATCACCCCAAACCACCCAAACCATCCCAAACCACCCGAACCATTTCAAACCATCTCGAATCAACCCCAAACACTCCGAAGACCTAAAACACCCCAATATTTCAAGCTACCCTCTGAACTACCTGTAAAGCATCCTTAATGCTGCTTGCCAAATTTTCGAATCACTTTTGTTATCAAAAAGCTGACTTATATTTTTCCCTGTACTTTGAATTTAGCTTATAAATAATTCTGAAAGCTCCTTCACATCTTTTTGATGTTTTTTTATAATCAATGATCGTGCATTGTGAAATAAAGTGAAGAGAGAGAGAAGATGTTTTGCCATTTTGTTTATTTTATGTGGCTAATGGTGTCAGCATCATTTTAAAAACTCTTATTTAATATTTGAAATTATTTAATTTCATTAAATTATCACTGCTTCAGAAATTCATGGATAGCAAAACTTCTACAAGATTTTCTCAAGAAAAAGCCGCTCGACTGGCTGAATTGGTGAAAGACAACCAAGGAAATTTGTCCCAGGCAAGAAAGCATTTAAAAATGCTGCTCAAACTGTCGAGGGCAAGTATCAGAAGTATGAGAAGTATCAGAAGCTAAAGAAACGAAATTCGATATAATATTATCAGCTTATTAGCAATTATTATTAGCAATATTAGCTTCTTAGTTCTAAAATACTTCCAAAATGTTAGTTTCATCTTTTTAAATGGAGCATGTCGAAAAAACTCTAACATTAAACACTAACTATAACTATAACTTCAACCTTGAAATGGTGCATTTGCACAAACATTAACATTAACTTTGAACTATATCTTTAACATTATCTTTAACTTTAACCTTGTGATGGTGCATAACTATTAACATTGAACTTTAACTTTAACACTAACTATAACTTTAACTCTTTCGTATGCACCATTAAAAATGATGCATTTAACTTTAAACAATAACTCTAACTTTAACTATAACTTCAAACTTTATAATGGTGCATTCCGGCATATATCTGGACACGCATGAATTAAAAAGTCAACGAGTTCATATTTCTTTGCAAGCTAAATTACACGGACCGAACGAAGATTATATTTTGGACTCACCATCTAATGCCCTTCTTCGAGGACTAAATAAAAAAAATTCTAAGCTTCGAAAGCAATATTTTTAGTATTCATGAGTCTTCAAACATGGGAATCCAAGAAGTATTTGAATGGCTGAGTGTGTTAGAAAAGTTAGCTCATCTATGGACTGAGCAATCGCTTTCTATGAATTTCTATGGCACTAAATTCAAGATCGACCAGATGTTAACTGTGCCGAATTTTCTGAGATGTAATTATTTAAGACTTTTTTGCTGGTCAAAATCCCGTCATTTCATAATTCTGGACCCTGAAATTATGTTACAGTGCAGGAAAATTATTCTATAAAACGTACAATTTTCCGTAGATGATTTAGCATATTATTTGCACTCAGCAAGCAGAAGAATGAATAGGGATTTACAAGCTGATACTGGGTAATTCATTTATTTGCCCCAAATCCGGGCTTCTTATCAAACCGAAATCTTGCCGTACCCATGTAAAATTTTTTTAAGGTTCATATTAATTCGATTTTTTCACTATGACATGCGCTTTAGAGATGTCTATAAAAAGATAAGGAAAATATCTACAGATTGATATACTGTATGAAAATATTAGATGCGCTGATAGAATACGTGAGGACACTAGCGATGCACTGAGAGAAATGAATTTTTTTAAAAAGCCACCTGTTGGCCTGAAAAACACCTCTTGCCAACCCTGCGTCTGGGTATGCAAACGATCATGCTGAACACGAATCCGGTGTCAAATTTATTTTTTTTTGCTAAACAGACCTCAAAAATTGAAATTCCGCCGAATAATCGGTTGCGGAATAATCATCCACGGAATTGTTTCCTGCGAGACACTGGTCAAGTGCCCTGATAGCACCGGGACTAGCAGCAATAATCAATAAATCTGCGGATACGGATTTTTCTTCGCGGATTTTATCCGTAGCAATAATCAAAATATCCGCGGATTTTATCTTTATCTGCGGATTTTATCCTTAGCCTGATCGGAGGGTGGATAACGAGTAAAGCTAAATTTTACCTACACATTTTTGAGGGTTGAATTTGACTTTCTAAGCATTATTAGCCTGAGAAAGTTACATTGAACAAACAAAAAAGACAATGTTGTATGGTTTTGACCACTTATAACTTTTCTCTATCAAAACATTAGTAACGGTCAAAAAACATACATTTAATCCATAATTCACGTCATTTTACCTAATATCAGTCGTACAAAAACAGATCTAGAAGGTCTAGATTAAATATAATATCCAATTATGTCAATAAGTCCACATGTTTATTCACGACTCTATCTGACTCTCATGTCATTAACATGTATACCGTATTTCCTCTAATAAGCGCCCGGGGCGCTTATTTTTCAAACCCCCGAAAATCGGAAAATTTGGAATTCGATTTCGAGATTTTTGGGTGCTTAACCAAAATCTAAAAAGTGGAGTCGGTAGAGCTCGTGGGATTAAGAAAACGTATCAAACAGCTTTGCAAAATATTGCTTCTACACTGAGATCCAGACCCTCAAAGTCGAGGGGGGGGGTGATGTGGCGCTTATTAGAGCGGGGGCGCTTATTAGAGGAAATACGGTATTCTACATGTGAATCAAACCAGGATTGTTTAAGCGCCGGGCTAAGGGCCGGGTAGTAGAAATAAAAATAGAGCTGTAAATCGTTCTTATCGATTTTTTTTCAAGCAGCGTCATACATAGAAAAAAAGCTGGTTAAATTATGACCTGATGAGATGTGGGTCAAAACAAGCGTTTGATATTAGAAAAATTGAGTAAAAGTACTTTGAACATGCCCGGCGCTTAATTTTCGGGCTGAAAATAAAAAATTAAGCGTCGGCCATGTTAAAAGCACTTTTACTCAATTTTTCTAATATCAAACGCTTGTTTTGACCCACATCTTATCAGGTCAGAATTGAACTAGCTTTTCTTCTATGTGTGACATTGCTTGAAAATTTGATTAGAACGATTTATAGCTCTATTTCAATTCCTAATAACCCGGCGCTTAGCCGGGGCTTAAACAATCCTGAATCAGACTGACAGTGAATTCACATGTGGATCAGATTGAGACGTAAATTTTCGTGTGAATCAGATTGACGCCTAAATTCACATGTGAATCAGACTATCTAGCTAATCTAGCTTTTGAAACGATTCAATATCACACGGGTCTTAATATTAAAATTATATTTTTCACTTTTCATTTAACCTCTATTAAACGAGCACCCCTACAGTTAACGTTTTTCAAATTTGCTTTGCTTTTTTAACCCCAATATCGTTTATTTTTCGAAACAGACGACCACTCATTTTGTAGAGTTTGTGAAGCTCTACAAAATGAGTGGTCGTCCGTTTTGAAAAATGAACAATATTGGGGTTAAAAAAGCAAAGCAAATTTGAAAAACGTTAACTGTAGGAGTGGCCGTTTAATAGAGGTTATACGGTATATCTTTTAGCGATTTTTTAGACCAGACTGTCTGAACTTTCCGTATTAGCGCCCCATCTAATAAACCCTAAAGCATTTATGAAAGGAAATACGGTAATTAGTATAAGACTTCAACGATTACGGTGAAAATTGTCTAAACCTAGGCGGGAACGAACTTTTTTGATTATGTAAAAATTTTGGGCTGTAACTGAAAACACACACCAAAATACTGATTTCCCGCAGTAAATTTATTATTCCCGCAGTAAATTTGAATTTTAAACAAAATACTGATTTCCTGCAGTAAATTACTGATTTCCCGCAGTAAATTTTGTATTTCCTGCAGTAAATTTTGCGGGAGTTTGAATTTTCAGGTCAGAAAATACCTTCAACTGGTCAGAATCCCACCCCAGAGTGGCCAGAAGTCCTGAAAGTTGGTTTTTTGGGGGTTTACTAAAGGGGGGGGGTAAACTTTTTGCGAAAAATCGATTGAGCGGATCAGATTTCGGGTCCGATGGGCTCAATTGCTCAGGATTCCACCCTTAACCATTCTCAACTATCTTAAACCAACCTAAGCACTGATTTAGGGTAGTTAGATACTGGTCTGGAGCAGTTTGGGATGGTTTAGGGTGGTTTAAGATGATTGAGAATGTGGTTCAGGGCGGAGTTGTGGGCGATTGAGCCGATCGGACCCGAAATCTGATCCGCTCAATCGATTTTTCGCAAAAAGTTTACCCCCCCTTTAGTAACCCCGAAAAAACCAACTTTCAGGGACTTCTGGCCACTCTGGGTGGGATTCTGACCAGTTGAAGGTATTTTCTGACCTGAAAATTCAAATTCCCGCAAAATTTACTGCAGGAAATACAAAATTTACTGCGGGAAATCAGTAATTTACTGCAGGAAATCAGTATTTTGTTTGAAATTCAAATTTACTGCGGGAAATAATAAATTTACTGCGGGAAATCAGTATTTTGGTGTGTGAAATCAATTTTAGCCAAAATTTTGTCATCCAATTTAAAATTTCAGAAAAATTTATTTTTTTTGCTATTTCAGTCAAGAAAAAATATTTTGCTTAAATTCGAACCTGTAACCTATTAGGGATTAATTTACGAAGGACCAATCTCATGCCACAGTGGCGAAAAGCTAATAAAACTGTTTTTTCGGGGGTTTACTAAAGGGAGGATTAAAATGAAAATTAAAAATTGTAACTTTGTTAAGCTTTGTGTACCCTGCTCATTTGAACCTGTGAAATTCTCAATGTGGCAACCGGACAAAACGGATTTTTAAAAGTATTTGTCGCGCAACAAATTATTTTTCGATGTGTTTGTAGCGCGTGTGGTGCGCGGAACAGATAAAAATTTATCTGAACCGATAAAATCGTACTTTTCTCAGAGTTCAGCCTCAGCCGGCTGACTTTAGCCGGTTGAGTACACCATCCTGAAGGTTAGTTTAACACTCACCTGGTCGAGTGTGCCAAGTGTAGCGTCTTGTGCAGTTTTTCATGCTGAATAAGATAGATTGTGAACTAAATTGTGAACTTTTTTTAGGCAAATCTACATCTCTGCTACAGATGTACATCATGGTGGTTATGGACTCTGAAACTAGTACGGCCGTCTCCGTCTCACTAATTTTTTTGACCGTTTTTCGCTCAGCCCAAATTTTCACCGTCTAGGCCTCCGTCCTGAATTTTTTTCGACCGTTTTCCGCACCGTCCAAAATTTTGCCGTCTCAAAAGCCGTCTCAAAAAAAATTTGGCCGTCTTCCGTAGGCTTGGCAGTTAGGGGTCCGGGCGGGAAACGGGAATAGGAATTTGAAAAAAAATTGCTCCTGCGGGAAACGAGAATGAGAATTCCAAAATTTCGGGAATCCCGACGGGAAACGGAAATTTGTAAAATAAGACAAAAAATCCAAAATTCTGTAATTTTTTCTTCAACAAATCAAAACAAACAAATCAATAAAGGCCTACTCAGACTTCCGAAGTCACGCTTGACTCCGGAGTCAAATCGATGACTTTGGAGTCAGATAGATGATTCCGGAGTCAGCATGAGTTCAGAAGTCGACCCAGTTTTGTCATGTTGTTTTGCATTTTTTCATGTTGTTTTCGATCGGGATCCTATTTTTTTGCTGCCAGACGATGAAAAAATATACTGTGACAGATGTCAGTATGAAAAAGTTATAGTATGTAGAGAGTGATCTTTAATTTTAAAAAACTTCACAGGAACAAACAAGTGGTACGGTCTTGGTTTCAGAAATGAAAAAAGCTTGTTCTCACAGTGAGTAGATTTCTAAATTCTCAGCCGTTATTCTGTTGAAAAAGTAAAATCCCAACTGGCAGGATTCCCAACTGGCAGCACCCAACTGGCAGGACTCCCAACTGGCAGCACCCAACTGGCAGGACTCCCAAATGGCAGCCTTTTTTTAATTTTGTAGTCTTGAGTGGGTATGTACCTCAATATTCTGGGGTAGGTATCTTCGATTAGGTGGATATCCCCTCGCTGGTCTGAATTTTTTTTCGGGTACGCGTGTGTGAAATCGAAATTTTAGTACTATCAAACCCAACTCCCTATACGATTTTACGTGAGAATCAATGTTTTGTTTTACATTTTGACTTAGTGTTACTATAACATAGTGTTACTTAGAGTTGCCTTTTGTAAAAAGGTTAGGCTTAGAATTGATATTTGGATGAAGACAGGAACCGGAATCGGGATCCGAAAAAGGACTGGTAAACCGGAACCGCAGTTTTGGGTCAACTCTAGTGTTACTAGTTTAAAATGATTTGTTTGTCTAGGAAATATAGGAAAAATTTGGCTGCCAGTTGGGGGCTGCTAGGGTAAAAAGAGAGATGTTGAACATAGTTCTGAATACTGGACCCTACTGCGTAAATAAACTCTGTGTGTGCGCATCTCAACCCCAAGCAACCAAAGGTTAGATATGCGCGCACTCACTTACCTGAGACATAATTCCGAGCAAGACTCTTGATCAAAAATGCATTTAGAGGCTATTTTCGGCAAGTCCCATGTTGAAAAACATGGTAAAACAGGCAAAAAGTCGAAATTTCGCAACGCTTAAAACTCAATTAAAAGTTGAATTTTGATCAGAATTTGGTAATTCGTCGGCAGTTTGGGGTCGGCAGTTAGAATCGTCGGCAGTTGACCCTCGTTCGTTGCCAGTTGGATGTTGCCAGTTGGGAATCCTGCCAGTCGGGTGCTGCCAGTTGGGGAGTCCTGCCAGTTGGGTGTCCTGCCAGTTGGGAGTCCTGCCAGTTGGGTGCTGCCAGTTGGGGAGTCCTGCCAGTTGGGAGTCCTGCCAGTTGGGTGCTGCCAGTTGGGAGTCCTGCCAGTTGGGTGTCGTTCGTTGAAAAAGACGTTTTACCAGAAATGATGAAAGAAATGACAAGCAAAATTGCTTAGTAGCAAACTTTTTTTTTTGTTTTGACATCAAATAAATTTGAATTTGGATTTCCGGATAATTTCGGAATTTTAGAAAAGTGAATGGGCGGGAAACATGATTTTGAACTCTGAGCCGGTGGGAAACGGTAACGGGAAAGTGATTATTTTCGGGATTCCCAAACCGGGATTCCCGTGGGATTCCGTCCCGCTGCCAAGCCTGGTCTTCCGCACCGTCTAAATCAAAGAATTACCCAATTTTGCTCTTTAGAATTGCACAAATTTGCAGATTTTTTAGAGCACATGTTTATTAGACAACAGTTGTGTAAAATCCGTTCTTCAATTATTCGGTTTCATTCGACTGACTGAGTTCCTTTTTATCTTGTTCTGTTTTTTGATCTTCTTCTTAATTTCTTGAATTTTTTCAAAAATTTTCATATTTTCACCCAAAAACCAAAATTTCTCAAAATTTTCATATTTTCTCCCAAAAGTCAAAATTTTTCCAAATTTTCATAATTTCGCCCAAAATCAAATTTTTTCAAAATTTTTTATAATTTTGTGCAACAGCCCAATTCTTTCAAATTTCTTATTAAAGGACCATGAAACTTGATAAGCACAGCAATTTGCGGAATTCGAATTCGCGCGGGACCACCCTAATTTTTTCCATAATGTTTTAGAATTAATTTTGAAAATTTGAATACCATTTATGAGTAAATTTTTAACACGGACTCATATAAGTTGTTATGGTGCAGTGTAAGTAGGATAAGTAGTCCGATCTGGCATTGTCGAGCAACGTTGTGCTCAGCTAGGAGATGGTTCTATATTTTGAAAAAATTTTACATGCAAACAAAAAACAATTCGAAAACATTATTGACGAAATTAGGGTGGTCCCGCGCGAATTCAAAATTTCCAAATTGCTGTGCTTATCAAGTTACATGGTCCTTTAAAAATACTAATAATTAACCTAATTTCCACAACATATTAATAAATTATACCGTTCACAGCTTAAAACGGTTTAAAAAAAATTGGCCGGCGGTTTTCCGTCTCCGTCCTGGTTTTTTTCCCCGGCCGTCGCCGTCCCGTCCAAAATTGGGCCGTCTTAGGACGGACGGGACAGGCCCAGCAGGACAGTGACATCACTATGATGTGCATATCTTCGTGTTTGACTGTGTCTAATTGTGCAAATTTAATCTGGTTGAATTAATTTGATCACTGGAATGTATTTATTAAATGGCAAGCACACATACAAATAAAATTATGTCATGAGGTGAATTGTCTAGCAAGCACTTTGAGCACACATTAAAGCTGTTTGGTAAGAGGCAATTGTTGTATTGGCTGGATTAATAGTGAACATCCGTAGGAATAATATAGCAGAGGTTATTAGTGACAGTCAACCAAAAAAAAAGTTGGTCATTCGTCAATGAAAGTGAGTGCATCTATCCTTGGTGAGCAAACAATAGGGTTTAAGTCTACAAAAAATCAAATCTTTTTATTATAGGGTCGAGTCCAGTGCTGTAAATGGCACCGGTGCGGTGCCTGGAGTCGAAAAATTTTTGGTCGGTGCCCCGGTGCGATGCCCGTTACCAAATTTTCGGTGCCGAAATTTTGGAAGTTGGTGCCGGTGCGCTGCCCGGTGCCAAAAATTTTCAGGTCGGTACCCGGCGCGGTGACGAAATTCCAAAATTTACAGCAGTGGTCGAGTCTCGATATAAAACCACCTACTCAGATTCCTCACCGCCTAGGGTCCAACTTTTTTTTACCCAAATTTTCAAAAATTTTTCGCAAATTCTTGTAGAGCACCCCGAAATTATATTATAAAGTGCTGCTGATATGTTCAGTAGAGTTGACGATTTGGCTTACCCCAATAACCCAATACCAATGTATTCCTCTCACCCAAACCCAATTCCAATACCAATATTTTAAAAGCGGTACCCCAATACTAATATTTTCCCGAAAATGGGGCCAATATCCCAATATACCAATAACAATATAATGAAAATTTTGGGAGAAAAATTGCGCCGCAGGCAAAAATTTTTTATTACAATATTTGGCCGAACCCAATAGCAATACCAATATTTCTGAAAGCGGTACCCCAATATCCCAATACCAATATTTTTCCGAAAATGGGGGCCAATATTCCAATATACCAATAACAATATATTGTTTGTCGACAGCTCTAATGTCGAGGTCCTTCGTAAAATTGCAGAGAACGAGCTACCCGAAGTTACTGAAAAACCATGATACGGGTATCATGGTTTTTAGCCCATGTTCTGAGTCTGTCTTGTTATATGAATATTTTTATTATCCAACTTGTATTGGGTACTTTTTTTGCATATGGTAATTATAGTAACAAGTTGTTTTAAAAGCCCGTCCCGGCTTTTAAAAATGTGAATTGTGGCGAGAGTTCTAATAGAAAATAAATTAAAAAAGCAGCTAATATTTGAATTCCCGCCACAATCCACACTTTTAAAGGCCGTGACTGGCAAATTCGGGTAGCCCGTTCTCTGCAATTTTGCAAAGTACCTGGAAATATCCGCAGCACTTTATAATATAACTTCAGAGTGCTCTACAAGAATCTTCAAAAAAAATTCTCAGTAAAGTCTTTGAAAAAACACTACTTGAGATTCCTTGGTTAGCTACAAAATGGTACCAACAGAAAAAAAATTGGCCGAGAAAAAAAATTACAGCCTTTTTGACTAAACAATCCAAAAAAAACCACTCACTCATTGTGGTCGTAGCCTTAGAGATCAATTTTGCAAAAATTTTACGGTATACAGAAAGTATCGGCAAAATCTGGGTCCTTGCAAGTTTTGGAACCAGACGGGCGAAAAATCTTAGGTAAGACAGTTTTGAAAATCGTTATCAAAAGTTGTCGTAGAGGCCGGAAAAATCCAGGGGGTCAGAACCTGAGCTCTAGATGAAACGAAAAAATAACTAACCCAACTCCAAATCATCGCCCTCCAAACTGACATATAGAGAGTTGCTGGCTAAGCAGTCATGCTTCCGAAGAGCAAAAAAATGTTTGTGGCCCTCTTTGAACTCTTCCAGCAATCTTTTTCGCTCTTGGGCAAGGCTCTAAAAATAGAGAGAAATTTAGAATACATGTTAAACAAACAAATATTGACCTGTTCTCCGAATTTTCGCAACTGCATCCTAAAGCCGAAATTGGGTCGAGCAGATGGCCTTTTGGATACTACATAGGCTAACGCAGAGGCATAGTCCAGATTGGTGACAGTCATCAGGTAGGCAACAATAAAGCAGACACTCCGGCTAGCACCTGCCAGGCAGTGGATCAATACGTTCTCTATAACAACAATTTATCAATGGAAGAGAACATAGTGGGGTGACCATCCAACGAGGACGTGTCGGGCCCATCCCGTCCCATCCGGACGGTCTAGCAATTGGCCCAACAAATATGGGCGGTCTTCTTTCTAGAATATAAACTAACATGTTCTAATACCAAAAACACAACGACCATCCATGCCCGTCCACTTTTTTCAATCGACCGGCCGCCACCGTCCTAAAAATTGTCATTTTTCGGAAAAACATATTTTCGGACGGTGGCGGCCGGTCCACTACCAAAATGAACGGACAAGGACGGTCGATCTGTTTCTATGTTCTAATTAAATAAACTATATAAACTATGTTCATGAGTAAACTATGTTCATGCTCTAAAAAGAGGACCGTCCAGATTTGGTTAGTCAGTCCGGTCGGGGCGAGCCCGGAGGACGGGCGCCCCACTATGGAAGTGAAAGATACAGAAAATGGTTTAGTTGCCATTTCTGAAAAAAGTGTGTAAGTTCATCGCTGACTGGCCTTGATAAGAAAATACAGGGTGGTTCGAAAAAATTCCGGAGGATTCTAAGAGGCCATAAAAAGTCAAATTTTGACAAATGTTTTTTGCAGTCATCTTGATAAGGTAAATAATTTATAATGGTAAATAAGTTTCGAAACACGATATTTCCTGGTGCCTCAGAGTTTTTGTTTGATTTTTTCAAAAGCCTTAGAACAGGAATCGGGACCAAGAAGAAAATACACAGGCTGTTTAAAAAAGTCGCTGGTTTTGAAATGGCCATTACGTTTGTAGGGCTTTTTTCGAAATTTTGCTTTTTCCGATCATTTTTTCTCGCCGACAATATTTTCTTTAATATATAATGCCAATGTCACGATTTTTGCTTAGTACCCCTGTGGTTGGTTATGGGTAAAAATCCCCCCGCAAAAATCCCCCAGCAAAAATCCCCCAACAAAAATCTCCCCAGCAAAAATCCCCCACAAAAACCCCCCAGCACAAATCCCCCCAGAATAGAAATTGAAATTAAATGGTCATTTATTCACGGACTCGGACTTAAAATAAGCAGATTATTGTCAATATTATCAATGTGTTAATCAAAATTGGGACCCTAAACGCGGTTTGATAATACCAAAATATCGGTTTTGCTATTCGGAATCCCGCATTGAGCTAGAAAAATACCTTAGCTACCTGAGCGTACCTGAGGCTACCATGTAAGCATCTTAACCGATGCTTGTAGCAAACACCAATCTTTCTAACAAAACAGCTTCAAAATTCCTATTTCGGTTACTTTAGCATAGCAACAACCTATAATTCAACTTCCCCAAGAATTGGTAGTATGGCATCTTAATAGTTGTACTGAAATGGTAGAACTTAGGTGGTTGAACTTGGGTAGTACTACCTCGGCAGTGATACTCACCTAGTAATATCCAGTTACCGTATTCTCTCTAATAGAACCACACTCTCTATTTGAACCACACTCTCTAATAGAACCACACCCCCAAGGGGGGTTGTGAAATAGAACCACACTCTCTATTAGAACCACACTCTCTAATAGAACCACACCCTTGACACTCTCAAGCTGCGCCAACGGCCTTCTAACTCCGATGGATTGTCGAAGCCTGGGAGAATCTCTTAAAAGAGCTCATTGTTGAGTCATTCAAATCATGCGCAGTTCCCAACGCCACAGATGGATATGAGGACGACACCATTCACTGCTTCAGGAAACTTGAGCTGGTTCCGAGTGGTCGAGGCAAGGTGAAGCTCGCGCAAGATGAGAAGAAGTTGGCTGAGCATATACAAGAAATCGGTCTTGAGGAAGCGCGAAAGTAGTTCAATAATAAAGATATATCTCTAGAGTGTTAATGAGTTTTGGGACCTGCTCTGGTTTAGGGGGACGCCTACTTTTACTATATGTATTTTATTTTTTAGGTTGATCGAGTTGATTATGGTGGCCGGGGTGACAATAATCACCTTAATCAACAAACTTAATTATTAAACTATTCATATAGGTTATCGATATAACCATGACTGCCATGAGCGACAAAAATAAAATAAAAAGTATAGTATAATGAGCGTCCCCCCTAAGCCCAAGCAGGTCCGAAATAAAGAATCTATGCGCGTATGCTGCAATGCTTGAATATGTTCAGAAGGTTGAAAAATAGAACCACACTCTCTATTAGAACCACACTCTCTAATAGAACCACACCCCCAAGGGGGTTGAATAATAGAACCACATGCGGTTCTATTAGAGAGAATACGGTATCAGGTATCCAGGTAGCTTTACCTAGTTGGTTAGGATATCCACATAGAAGTTAAGGTCCTTTAGGCATTGCGAGTTAACTTTATACTTAAAGTATTGTGAGTAAAACCAATGACTATACTACACCCTCCAGGCAATAAAGTCATTACCTCGTTTCATGCTTCGGTACTCCGGTTTACATCGGCACTGGGACGTCTTTAACTATAAAATAGTGTTCATGACATGATTTTGGTTAGAATACCGTGATTTTGAAATACATTTGCTTAGATACATTTGCCTCACTTCAATTTTTATTCTGGGGGATTTTTGTGAGGGGATTTTTGCTGGGGGGATTTTTGCTGGGGGATTTTTACTGGGGGATTTTTGTTGGGGGGATTTTTGCTGGGGTATTTTTACGGGGGATTTTTACCCATAACCCTGTGGTTTGGGCCTTACCCATCCATAGCAATTTAAAGACAAGGACCCAAACCACAGGGGCCAAGCAAAAGTAGTGATTTTGACATCATACACTAAGAAAATATTGTCGGTGAGAAAAATCGATTGGCGAAAACAGAATTTCGAAAAACGCCCTACGAAAAAAGGTTATGTCCATCTCAAAACAGCGAATTTCTTAAAACACCTTATACTTTGAGATTATATACCATAGAAAATACATTGTTTAGGTCTTTTATAAAACGATTTAAAAAACCGCATCTCGTAGTTAGACCTCTACAAAAAGTTTTGGTCATCTCTGTATGCATCCATCGACACGCTGGGTAGCGCCCAAAAGGAAAGCTTAGCAGTATTTGGAATTATTAGAATGACCCAGGATTACGAAGACAGAAATGAGGAAAGTTTTTGAAGAAAATGACGAATTAAGGACTCAGCCTTATTTCGCCTATTCATTTGTTAGAGTGACACCTTCTTATATAAAGCAGGGGTCTGGGAGAAACAATACGTGGAAAAAATTAGTTTCGGGAAAAACAGATTTGCGACCTATACCTTACTTTGCTCCATCCTAAACTTGTGAACAAAAGAGTTGACTGTGGCGAAATGAATGGAAGCGTCTTGTTCGGGACTGTCCGACAGTCTAATCCTTATCCATTCCATTTGTGATGTGAAGTCATAGTCGTTGCAGAAGTCGTGAACTGAGACCACTGCTGCGATTTCTTGCTCTTGTAGCTGCTGTCCATCCAGAGCATCGCGCAGTCCTCCTACAAAAAGACCTAAAAATTGAAATTTTATAATTAACACTTGGAAATAAAGCTAGACAAAAACCTGGTAAGATGGCATCCATGCCACCGGACACCCGTTTCCTCCATGACCTTAGTGAACTGAACAGTTTTTCTTGTCTTTCGTCTTCCACCTTTTCTGGATATTGCTGCATTGGTGACTGTTCTTTATTTATTGTGGGCATAGGAACAAATTTTACCAAAATCCAATCAAAGAAATCGTGAATTTTATCACCAATACCATTTTACGGTCAAGAAAGCAACCAAAAATCAATTTTCCAGCAACATTTCTTCCATTTTTCACAAAAATGCAAAATTTAGCAATAAAATTCTTTTTGAATCCCCGCCAAAAACGTGATTTAATCACGTTTTTAGCAATCTTTGAAAGATGTTTTTGTTGATGAAATTATCTGCTCGCATGAATCATATGTTAATGTTTCCTTGTCTTATAAACCTACCAAAATTAATGGTAAATTTTCACCGAATTTTTTTTCAGATATTGTCGTCTGGATTACTGCTGAAATTAGATCGCTAGCCAAAAAACATTCATTGGAGAACCACTGAAAGAAGAATTTCAAGAATGTCTGCTCTGGATAGTGAGTCATCTTGAGTACCGGAAATTTTTTGAAGGACCATAGCCGTCGCCGACAACGAGAATTTCAAATGTTCAAATTCGCGTGGGACAGTTCTCTTTTGTCTTTCATTGTACTCTTTTGAGTCATTCGAAGCAAGTCAAAAGAGTACAGTGCGAGACGAAAGAGAACTGTCCCGCGCGAATTCAAACATTTGAAATTCTCGTTGTCGGCGACGGCTATGGCCCTTTAACGTCTGAAATTTCAGATCACTTGTTCAATCTTCGATTCGCCGCCAAGGAGCTGTCTCGAAATGCCAAGAAGTGTGAGAAGCAGGAGAAGGAAGAGAAGAACAAACTGACGACAGCCCTCAAGGTTGGTCTATATTTGTTCGATGTGGTGGTTATGAAGATATTTTCATCCTCCTTTAGAAAAACAACAGGGAAGTTGCCCAGGTGCATGCTGAGAATGCCATCCGTAAGAAGAATGAGTCTCTCAACTATCTACGTATGTCAGCCAGAATCGATGCTGTCGCTGCCAGAGTTCAGGTATACATTGCTTCGTTTTATTCGTGATGGTCTTTCTTGACAATAAAGATTTTTTTAGACTGCAGCTACCCAGAAACGAGTCACTCAAAGTATGTCGGGTGTGGTCAAAGCTATGGAGTCAGCCATGAAATCGATGAATCTAGAGAAAGTACAGAACCTGATGGATCGCTTCGAAAAAGACTTCGAGGACTTGGATGTGCAGTCGGCTACTATGGAGGGGTCAATGAATGCTACTACCACGCTCAATGCTCCTCAACACCAGGTGGATGCTCTCATACAAGAAGCTGCTGACAAAGCCGGGTGTGTCTTGTTTTTCAAAAATTTACAGATAACATTCTGTCGAGTGTTATCAAATTATGTTACCGATTTCTTAATTCTCTTATCTGCTTAAAAATTTAGTCTGGAACTTGGAATGGACATGCCTGCCCCTGCTGATTCGGCCCTCACAAGCAAAAGCACCGCCGCCTCGGTTGCCGACAATGATGAACTGTCCAAGCGCTTGGCTGCTCTCAGACAAGCTTAGTGGGTCAAACGCAAGAAGAATGCTTACGGGACACTATATATTATTGTATTGTGAAACTCTCTCGGTTCTTGATTCCTGATGTGTGTGTACCTTCCTCAACTGATGGATTTGTTGTATTATTGCGGACAAATAAAGCTTCAAGTATTAGACTATTTTGTCGATTTTTGTAGAACGAGACCTAGGCGCAGGCCTCAGCAATGATACTCGGACGTTTCGTCGTCGGGGCCATTTCGGGGTACGCGACGTTTGACCTTAAAACCGTTTGACCTTAAAGCCCTTTGACCTTAAGCCGTTTGACCTTAAGCCGTTTGACCTTAAGCCGTTTGACCTTAAGCCGTTTGACCTTAAAGCCGTTTGACCTTAAAGCCGTCTAACCCTAAAAATTTGCAATTTTTGCATTTTGAATCCGTGCTTTGTCTAATTCAACGTTACTTGATTTTACTTCTCTTTACTTCATTCAAGCACCAAACACATCTTTATTGACATCACAACAAACGAACAAAGTAAAAGAACAAAAAACTCAGTCCTCCATTTCAAAATTGTTAGCGATGCCCTTCAAAAACTCTTCCGTGCTGCGGTTCTCATAATCCTCGACGATCGTGAGGATTCGACGATCTGCTTCCACATATTTGGTACGCTTTGGCATTATTAAGGCAAGGCAAGGCATTATTACACAGCAAAGCAAGTATTCTATGACCAAAAAAAATTCAACGACCGTCGCGAATGTGTGGTCAATAAAATGACAGCAGTATATGTAATCAAAAACCTTAGGTTCAAGAGACGGAGTAGAGAAAGCACGTATTCAAAATGCAAAAATTGCAAATTTTTAGTGTCAGACGGTTTTAAGGTCAAACGGCTTTAAGGTCAAACGGCTTAAGGTCAAACGGCTTAAGATCAAACGGCTTAAGGTCAAACGGCTTAAGGTCAAAGGGCTTTAAGGTCAAACGGTTTTAAGGTCAAACGTCCGTGGCCCGCCATTTCGTCCTCTGCCGTGTCGTCATCAGCCTCGTCGTTGTCTAAATATAACCAAAACTTGATTCTGCGCAAGAAAAAAAAGAATCAACTTAAACAATTACCATAATACCCTGAAAGATGGGATTTGAACATAGTTTTGAATACTGGAGCCTGCCGTATAAAGTAACTCTGGTATGCATTCTTTTTTCATGCATCCAGAGTCACTTTCGAGCGATTTGTGTCTAAAGTATGTGGGTGTGCGGATCTCATCCCAAGCAACCCAGCCCCCTGCGCCTCTTCCGGGGAAATGAGAAAATGACTATAATCTGTACCGGGTCCGACATTTTTGCGAAACTTTTATTCCCTCTTTTTTCTTAGATTCTCTCTACGTAATTAGTGACTGCTGTCAGGAGTTATAGTTGTACAAAAAGGTTATTTTTGTTAATGATTATTGCATTATCACGCTTTTACTACACATAACTAATAGTGGACAGGCACTGCCTGAGTGCTGGTCACCCTTCTTGGCTGCTTCCTCCATTCTGCAAGTCAGATTTTCAGCTGTGGACGTAAACCTCTACGGTTTGGTGGAGGATATTCAGTTACTTATTATCTTCCAAAGCTTTTAGCTCTCAATGGTCTTCTCCAGACTTGTCAGCCTGAATTCATCGTTGTAGATGGGCTCTTTCATCACCTCCAGTTGGCCGAGATCCATTGTGACCACCTTCACTTCACTAATGACTTCGACATCCGACTTCGACACCCCATTATGGCCAATAATATATACTTCGAAATCATACTTCCACACAACATCTTATTGTGGCCGAGCTTTAAACCAATTACTCATGAACTGTTTATAATTGTCAGTTTTTTAGTTAATTGTCTCTTTTCATTATTAGTAGTGAATTGTCCCTCTTTCACTAGTGGTAATGAATTGTCGCCATTTTAGCACTGGTAGTGAATTGCCCCAGGTATGGAATCAGCGCGGTAGTGGATCGTCCGTGTCCGCCGAGTCGTGGCGATTCCCAGCAAAAAACATACAGACCATAAATATTTCTTACAATCTAAAAAGGTCCACACCATTACGGGCTATGGAGAGATAGACAGTGATCCAACCCGTGGCCAGAATACATGGACCGCCCCCATTAAACAGATTTATTTATTCATACATTATCGTGCAACATACGCGATTAGCAATAGTTGCCACATAATACAGGCATAGATCAGGATAATATACATGTAGAAGCACTCCACATTTGATTTATTGCGTTGATGTGTTGGTGGAGGTTGCAGCTTCCTTGGCTTCTCTCTCCTTCGACGGTGGCCGATCGCTTCCCGTTCCCGGATAAACTCATTCTGCGCGGAAATTGGAGTCTGCATCTTCTTCAGCTCATCAGTCGGTTGTTCTTCGTTCGGTTTCTGCGGACCTTTAGCTCTTTTAGCGAGATATGAGCGAACGCGGAGACGAGCATTGGCGGCATCCATTTCCTTCATGTACAAATCTTCGGCATTCAGCGGCTCGCCCCTTTCTTCTTTCTTCAAATAAAGACGACTCTCAAGTTGCTTCTTCACCTTAGATTCCAATGGAGGAGTTGAGTCTGTGATCACTTCAAACGAGCTGTCTTGGGTCTCCATCACGCCATCTGACGACTTCTGTTTGGCGTCGCCCTTGCCCTTCTTCAGAGGTACCGGTATTGGCTTCTGATCTTTCACCTGATTAGATAGTTAGCTTTGAATTCGAAATCAATAAAATAATAACCTTGACAACTGATTTCTTTGGATCTTCGAGCGGAGGCTTGACTGGGACTGGCTGGCTCAGCATAGACTTCTTCACTGGCTGGTCATCAGATACGACGTTTGGCTCTTTGACCTTATCCACAGATTTTACGATGCTCTTCTTTTTGCTAAATAAAAAATATAAAATCGAACAAACAACTATAAGAGCGCACAAGCTAACACGCCATATTCAAGTACAGTCACACAGAGCCAACCTCATGACTTTGCACAGGCTCTCTTGAAGTGACAATGTCATCTGTATACAGTCAAACCTCGATATGGTGGCCCCCTCGGAACAGTCCTAGGGGGCCACTATATCGAAGGGGCCACTATATTGGGGGCCACTATATTGGAATTCCAATTCCTTCCAAACTTGTAGGGCCAGTATATCGAGGTTTCTCTATATAAGCGTGCTTATTCAAAAAAGCCTTTTTTGATCTATGGTTCATATCTATAGTTTATTCTTGGTAAATGTAAATCCTTGATGTTTTAAGTATTTTAAATGTCTACTCCAATAAAACGTCGTGCTATTACATTAGTGGAGAAAAAGGCAATAACTGAAGCGTCTGCTAATAAGGGAAATCAACAACTGTCCAAAGATTTTGGTATTTCAAGAGTCACCATTCAAAGAATCCTAAAATAAGCGGTTCTGGCGGCAGTCAATAATGGAAGTCAAGCAAAGCGTGCGCGTCTCAATTTGGGCTATTATGATCGATTAGAAAAAGCGCTTGTCATTTGGCATAGCAGATTCGTAGTCAAAACACTCCAGTATGCGGGGATTTGTTGCAGGTGAGATTTTGCTTAATTTTTTGATTTACTCGTGATAAAGATACTGCTCTATTTTTAGGAAAAGGCCCTGGCTATTGCAGCTCAGCTTGGTATCATCGATTTTGAAGCGAGCAGAGGATGGCTTGAGAAGTTTTCTGGTAATCAATTTGGCTCTGGCAAAAGCATTAGCAGTGAAATTCTAGAAACCGAAGAAGTTGAAGTAGAGCGACCTCCAATCAGTCGTCTTGAAGCACAAAGGCATTTCCAATTCGTTCGTCAGTACATGGTAGGGAAGTCAGCTGATCTTACTGTTCTCCGTCACAGCGATGCAATAGATGACTACTTCTACGAAAAGCGCAAAAAAAACAAATGCAGACAGTAATCACTAGCTTCTTCTCATCTACCATTAGATGGTTTGTGTTGACTCAAGTTGTTATTCTTACTTGAAATAAGTTTGGTTGTAAATTCCCTTTCTATTGATATCAGGGGGCCACTATATTAGGTGTCTTTTAATTAGCGCGGACCAGGCCTGGGGGCCACTATATTGGAGGGGCCACTATATTGGAGGGCCACTATATTGGGGGTACATTTATCTAGATTTTAGATTTAACCAACCAAATCGTGCTCAGGGGGCCACTATATTGGAGGGGCCACTATATCGGGGGGCCACTATATCGAGGTTTGACTGTATCATTGAAAAGCTAACCTTCCCAGAGTAGTAGGCCCTGCTTTCTCCACATCCACACGAACTGAGTCTTCACGCGTAGATAGACGAGGCGTTTTGTTCCACCAGCAGAACCACAGAACACACGAGCCAATGATAGCAAGGAGCCTGATAAAGGTAGGAACTTAACAGATAAATTCACCAAGCATAGACTTACACCAACAAAATCGCCCCACCAATCAGACTCCAATGCAAAACACTCAAACCAGCAGATTGAACTTTAGTAAGCGAGACCTTCGGCGCTGCAGTCGTCGGTGGATGATAAAGAGAATATTCCGCAGGCTGAAAATCGAAACGAGATGAAACAGGAATCAAGCGAAAAGGAGTACTTACAAATTTCACGGCAATTTCACAATCGAGATTTTCAGCTCGCATAGAAAAGTTGACCAAGAACTGATTATCCTCCACTTTTGCAAAGTCCATTTGACAGAGATCAGACTTTCGAGGTGCTACGCTGTCACCATCCGTGGAGAACATCCGAGCCGTAGCCAATTTGAGAACGAGTTCAACGGTTAATGGATCGCGATTAGCACCAATCAACATTCCTGGCCCACTACCTGAATAGACTGAATCTCATAGAGAAAAATGGACGCACAGACTTTTGTCGATGAAAAAAAAGTTGGTCGTGCTCCACTTGAAGTCCATCTCACAGTCATCATTCCGATACGAAAAATGCACCCTGAATAGGACTATTAACCGTAGTTCTTAACAAGCGTTAACCAGTATATTACCAATTGTCATTTTCTTCCTTCGTAAGACAAGCTTGAACAGGCCGAATCGCAAAGAAAGAGAACTCGTCGTTGGCTGGAATCAGCAGAGAGACGTTGGCGCTTCCACCAGGTGACAGATTCAAAGACCTTAACAAACAGAGAATAATCCCACGGAATTGAGAAGAAAGTCGATAATGCCTTACAAATTTCCAGCAGCGTGGCGGTCTTGGTTGCTAACGTCAGCAGCAGACGCATGATGAAGATCGAACAACCAGCACATCAGCAGAGCGACAATCATGAGTTTATACGCGAGAGACCTAGCAAAGCTTTCACCATTAGCACCACTATCCTTGCAGAGCTTCATCTGAAACAAAGAATAACAGTATGGAAAAAGTATTCACAGAATGCATTAATGACGGGTAATCCTTTTCCTTGGAGCAAATATACTTCTTGGGGCAAATTTAACACTTTTTGGGGCGAATTTTTATTATGACTGATTTCATTATTTTTTCTCATCTATTTTCAATAGTGATAACACCATTATGTAGCCTTGCGACTTTAGTATCTAATGAGGTATCAATTGCTGCATCATCTTTGCAAAATGTAGCACAAAAAGGTAAAAGTATGAACCAAATTATTTTTCTGACTTGCTTCATTATTTTACCTTTTTGTGCTACATTTTGCGAGGATGATGCAGCAACTGATACATTATTAAAAACTAAAAACGCAGTGCTTCCTCATGGTGTTATCACTTTTAAAAAAAGATGAGGAAACTCAAGAAAATCATTCAACACAAAAATTTGCCCTAAAAAAGTATATTTGCCCCAAGAAAAAGGATTACCGATTAACGACATATCAAATAGCTGCAAACAAAAATAAAAACTGCGAAAGTAACTAATGCGAAAAAACTGCCAAACAGAGGCTCCGTGGATCACACCAGCCTTAAAAAATGGCCAGAAATATTAGAGGCAACAATCGAAAACCGAGAAGACTAGGGGACGGGACAATGACCGAAATCCAGGTTACCAAAGAATGTTTAAAAAGTTAACGCTACAATCGTAAAGCAAAAGAATCAATTAGAGTAAAATTCGCTTGCTTTTAAAGGGTAACACTTTTTTTTGTCAAAAATTCACTTTCTTGAATCCCTTTTTTGTCACAGATTTAGTCACACAAATTTAGCCACATGGTCACCATTTTTTCACCATTTGATTTTCAAAAACCTTTTTTTTTGCAACCAGTTTTCGATTGACCGACTGCATTCTAGTTGACTCATAAATAGTGTTGACGGCGGTCGCGGTGAGGTCTTTTTTGGAAGGCTGTGTTAACCAATTTTTTGATTAGTTTTTTAGATTCTATTTTTACCGTTTTGTTCAGCATGAAAAAAGAGGCGCGGTCTTTAGAATAATGACGACCACTCCTTAAATTGTTTCAGTGATTAAAATGCGTTGGCGCCGCCAACTAATCAAAAAATTGGTTAACACAGCCTTCCAAAAAAAGACCGCGCCGCGGCCGCCGTCAACCCTACTCATAAACATCAATGACGATATGAGTACTGGCATAACTAATTTGAAATAATTTTCCGCAATTTTAAAAGTTCATTTTTGAGTACTTTACCAAAAAATTTGCGTTTGCAACTCGCAGGCTGCATCTAGATTCTAGGAGTAAAAAACGGCGTGGCAAGACTTGAGCAATAAGATTTGAGATCATATAATTTTATAATGAAATTCGAGAAATTGTGAGATTTGAACTGCAAGGAATGTGCCGGAAGATTCGCGCTTCATCCTTATGCACTGTAAGATTTGCGCCTCGTGGTATGCAAATTAACGTACCGTAAAACCTCTATTAAACGGACACCCTCCAATAAACGGACACCCTCTAATAAACGGGCACCTCAAAGACCTATATCTCAGCGCAAAAAAAAATTTTTGCAAATCTGTTTTTCGCGTTTTCTTGATCACCTCGATCTTAGTTGATTCCGCTTTTTAGATTTTTTGGGTACCCAAAAATCTCAAAATCAAAATATTTTTTTTTTCGATTTTTTAGGGGTTGAAAATTAAACGGGCATGCCCGTTTAATAGAGGTTATACGGTATGCGCTGCAAAATTTTACACATTATCACACTCCTACTACGCGTAACTAATACTGGACAGGCACTGCCTGAGTGCTGTAGTGCTCTGCTGGTCACTCTTCTTTGCTGCTTCCTCTAGCCTGGATGTCAGTTCTTCAGCTGTAGAGGTAGAGGTCAGGTGGAGCATGTTCAGTAACTTGGCATCTTCCATAGCTTTCAGAGTCAACTTGCGCCACTTCTCAATAGTCTTCTCCTCTACCCTTTTTGTGACCATAGCTGAGTGTGATATGGTAATTGTACTGTTCACGTTTGTTATTATTTTTTGCAAGTAACCATGCATGAATTTAATTTTTTGCGATATAAAATACATTGCTTTTAGAAGCTCTTTCGTCAAGCGTAAAGCAAGATGCCACTCGGAAAAGATTTGTTTCAACCCACCAAGGTAGATGAGCTCAAGCGTCACAAGCTGAAGCGACTTGTCCAGCATCCGAATTCGTTCTTCATGGTAAGTTTTTATCAGTTTTTTACAAGCTTTTTGGTTTCAGTCGAATTATTTCAGGATTTGAAATGTCCCGGTTGCACCAAGATTACGACTACCTTCAGCCATGCCTCTACCGTTGTTTCCTGCGTTGGATGTGGAACTGTTCTCTGTCAGCCTACTGGAGGAAAAGCGCGCCTGGTGGAAGGCTGCAAGTTCAGAAAGAAGCCGTGCTGAAGAGAGAATACATTTGATTCGACTGTTGTTAAAATAAGTCTCCTTATTGTCGGATTTTCGTTCTGTATGTGTTCTCTGGCGCGATAAAATAAGTTGTTGTTTGGATTTTGTGAATTTCGAGTGATGTCGTGAGGAATGGATTTGTGGTAAGTCGAGGCATAAAACTATGAAAATAAAGAAGGATTGTATTATGTTGCAGGATGACGACATTGTTCGATTATCACTTTTTAGGGCTTTTCGAATGACCGAAATCTCGTATTATCGTTATCGTGGTTTATTTCAAGATGTTTCTATATCAATTTCTTCACAACCTTCCAAATTGTCTTTTAGTAGTATCCCAACATCCAAAATGTCTGTGTGAAAATGAGTGCTTCCGCCAAAGCCAACAGCACATCTTTCAATCAACTTGTCGCGAGCGGCAGCGGCGAACCGCTCGTAATTGGAAAGCGGGGAATGGAGGGGATATTTGATGCCACTCCCTTTGGATCCGCAGGGAAACGCTATAACCAGTAGGAAACCAACCCCCGACTGGGAAAGTGAAGAAATTTGTAGACATCACTTGCGTCGAAGACGCAACAAGCTGGACTGCACGAATCAGAAAAATTCTGTTGGACTTTGGCATTAAATTGAAGGCTTTACACATGTAAATAATTTTTCGTTGAGATATTATTAAACAACGTCCTTTTCTGAAATGAACTTTACATACTGAATAATAACACTATCCAAAATTAGGTGATGCATATGATAAAACCATATTTCCTCCAATATAGCCCCTGTGGGTTTTATTTTGCAACTCACCAAAAATCGAGAAAAATTTTGGGTCGATCTCGAGATTTTCGGACGAAACTTCAAAATCTAGAAAGCAGAACTGCTAAAGCTCATAGGAGTCAAGAAATGCAATAAACAGCTTTGCAAAATATTTACTCGGTCCTTACCCACTTACCCTAAAAGTCTATTGAGAAAAGGGACTCTATTAGAGGAAATACGGTAATGGTGTTGAATGATAAGGATGACAGTTCCAGCTTATGGCAAATGGGATCCGTTTACGTTTGGTTAAAAAATTAATGCTTTTATAAAATTACAATTGGTGTCGGGGATCGGCTTTTGGACGAATAACTGAGACGCTAAAATTTCTTGACATAGGGAGCGAGTTATCGACCAGCTGAACTCCGAAATAAAGCTGTGCAAGAAACGCGAAATCCAACATTTTCAAGACGAGACTTAACTGAGACTTGTTTTGCCCCTAGAATTGGGTATTGCTAAACAAGATGATAATTGTTACAGAAAAAAGCGATTGCAAAAAGTGAGATGACTAAAAGGATAATATAAATTTTTTCGAAATGAAAAGCGAATTCAAATTTATTTTGTCTTCATCTGAAAAACTGGTGCCCGGGAATTCAAACATTTGAAATGAGACTTATTGGCCACGGCCCCTCAAAAACTGCATTCTAGTGCATTTAAAAATGGACAATACTTTTTTCTCCGACTAAAACACTTTTTTTCCGACTAAAATATTTTTTTTTCCGACTAATTTCATTTCCGACTAAAACACTTTTTTCTCCGACTAAAATACTTTTTTTTTCCGACTAATTTTCTTTTTTCTCCGACTAATTTTAATTCTCGACACGAAATCAACCATTTTTAAAAAATTTTGTGTGAAATTCAAGGGTGGGCAAAGACCAGATGGCTGGAGACCCACTCCGGAATGGCCAAAAGGCCAAAATTATTGGTTTTTTGGGGGTTTACTAAAGGGGGAGTAAACTTTTTGAGAAAAATCGATTGAGCGGATCATATTTCGGGTCCGATCGGCTTAATCGCTCAGAATTCCAGGTTTATGGTGGTTTCGAGTGGTTCAGGGTGGAGTTGCGGGCGATTAAGCCGATCGGACCCGAAATCTGATCCGTTCAATCGATTTTTCTCAAAAAAGTTTACTCCCCCTTTAGTAAACCCCTAAAAACCAATAATTTGGCCTTTTGGCCATTCCGGAGTGGGTCTCCAGCCATCTGGTCTTTGCCCACCCTTGAATTTCACACAAAATTTTTTAAAAATGGTTGATTTCGTGTCGAGAATCAAAATTAGTCGGAGAAAAAGAAAATTAGTCGGAAAAAAAGTATTTTAGTCGGAGAAAAAAGTGTTTTAGTCGGAAATGAAATTAGTCGGAAAAAAAAATATTTTAGTCGGAAAAAAAAAGTGTTTTAGTCGAGAAAAAAGTATTGTCCTTTAAAAATAAACAAAACGCCAAGATTTTTGAAAGTATTTTTCAAATTTATTGGTTTCTTTCTTTCTTTTTGCTTTTGCCGTGTAATTTTTTTTAGCAAAATATGAATTTTTCGAAACATAATTACACCATTTCAACCTTCTATGACACATAGCACACCATACACGAAGATGGTAAAGCGTCAAATTTCGCTATAAAATAACTAAAGTGCAAAAAATATCAAAAAAGCGAGACTTCAAAACAAAAGCAAAATTTATCACCAATTCAAGCCAATAACAAATTCACATCAAAACATTTTACTTCAGCATCATACACCGATTCCACAAATTATAGTTTTTCGTGTGAGCCTGCAGACCCACACAATTGGGAAATTGTGTAGCGTACAGCGCTGGCACCACATAATTAAAACAGTCAGAAGACTTTATTCGCAAATTGCTAATATGGTTCTAAACCTCAAATAGACCAAAGGTTTCTTTATTAAAGATCTCTGCAACGTAAAAACAACAAAACAGTGACAACAATCCATAGGCACATAATTAGAACTTGATGTCATCAAATGGCGGCTCCATCTTTGTCGATAATAATCACGCTGAAGTTATTTTGGCTGACCACAGGGCGCTTCTTAATTTCCATTAAGTACTTGTTCAGAGCATCTAGTCCTTCGGCCTCAGACATATCTAGGACAGTGCAAATGTGAGAACAGTCTACGAAATTGTAAAATTACCATTTTTGTACAAGCTGTCCAAGATCACATAGCTGTAACGACCAGCCACACCCGAGAAGAGATAATTCTAAAACAGGTATGCATACAAAACAAAATCATATAACAATTTACCTGGTCTGGAATTCCATTGCCTGAGTAGTCAATTGAACTGAGGACTGGTTTGTTCTTCAACTTATCGCATGCACCAAATAGCAAAGACCAAGAGGAGGCACTTCAGCAGACTGCAGACTGATTGCATACCTGAAAGACGAACAGGTTTAATATTGCACTGGTAGCGTGGAGACACTGGAGCAGTTGAGGCGCTTTCTATCACACAAAAAACTGACCTGTTTGAGTCTTTCATTTCAGAGGTACTTGAGAGTATTGTCGCAATTGCTCTTCTTTCCGTTCGGCCAGTTTCGCTAAAACTTATAAGCACTACCAAAGAGTAAAGTAAAACAGCTTACAAAGACGTATTCTGGTCGCTTCCTTTGCTCGGGAACTAGCTATTTCCTTTGAGATTTTTCTTGCTCTCTTCGCTTCCACAGCAGCCATTGTTGCTTCCACAGTTCTCAGAGTGACAGGTTGCTTTGTTGTTAACTCTTTTCGTACCACAGTAGCACGTCTCGTCTGCACCATTGAATCACCTGAAAATACAAAAAATGTTGGACAACATAAACGACGGAAAAAAGTGCAAAACCACGGAGTTTTACGTACAACTTATATACCAAAACGTAGCTCATACATTAAACTACTCGAAAAGTTGAGCCGAATTTCGTGAAGATGTTATTTTAGAAACTAGAGACCGTTAAAGCGAACAACTGGCATTTTTCCGAGTAAAAATAGGGGTTTTTGCGTTTCCTATCTAACTTTTGTATAAGACACCCGAAATTTGTATTTTTTGTATATGTCCTTGGTACCAAAATGTAGCAAATTCACTCATCTATCACGTCTAGTCTTGCTACAGCAATTTATTGTCAAAAAAGTCGGCGTTAATATCAATCAAGTCAAATAAATCGAAAAAAAATTTCGGAAATATTCACGAAAATCTCTTCTAGTTTTGAAATTAGTTAAGTTTATGGGGCAAGTGATAGCTGTTCGAAAGCGCTGAATGTGGTGAGTTTTTTGACAATAAACTTACATGAGGTACAGCGAAAAAAGTAAAACCAGAAGTGCTGGATAAAATAAACTAAAAACAGCGGTTTTTCAAAATTTTTGATTTGGCGTCAAATTTCGCTAATGCACTAGAATGCAGTTTTTGGGGGGCCGTGAGTGGTAGAGTGACGGACGGCGGTGAAAGTTGTCGTAGGTTCGACTCCTACTCGGGGCATCCCACTTTTTCTTGACTTTTACTTAATCACTCCCCAACCCCTGTTTTTTTACTAGAATTTCAGAGTTAGGGCCATTTTTTGATAACAATTTCAGGGTATTTTAAGGATTGAAAAATAACTTCCCATGGGAGTTAATAGAGTGAATACTGGTAAAACGGTATACAAATTAAATTGAATAAATCAAAAAATTGTGTTGTGAGGAGCCGTACCTAGGAGTAAAAACAGCTTTTTAAATTGCCAAAAAACAATGACTGTCTCGTAGTGTCATTTTTGCAGTGCATAATCCGTACTGGATCAGGTATTTTTTGCGAAAATTTTCATTGCCCTCTTATTTCTCTGATTTTCTCTACATAAACAGTAACTGATGTAAATAGTTATAGTTGTACAATAAAGGCTGTTTTTTTATTTATGTTTTTATTGTATAATCATACTTTTACTAATCATAACTAATAGTGGACAGGCACTGCCTGCCACCTCAAACCAGAACAAGTCCGATTTTCGGTAAAATTGGCAATTTAGATTTAAAAAACTTTTCAGAAAGTCACGTCTAGTGCTAAAGCTGTCTTCCTAAATCCAAATCCTTTAAGAAGGTTATTTTTTTCCACGTAAATAATGACTGCTGTAAATAGTTATAGTTGTACAATAAAGACTTTATATTTTGTTTTTATTGCATTGGCCCTGTTTATAGTCGGGGTCAACTTTTAGGGTCAACTTTTCTTAAATTCAAAAAATGTCAATATTTTTCTCAATATTTATTTATTTTGATAGTTATGACTCTAGGGCAACTTTTTGAGCTCTACACGAAAATATAGGCAGTTTTTCCGACTGATTTATGAAATTCGATGCAGAAAAATCGGTGAGTAAAAAAAGTTGAGGGTCAACTGGGGTCAACTTAGGGTCAACTTTTGCTAAAATTTTGTAAAGATAGGATTTTGAACTTCTGTAAAGGCCATCTTGTAGAGCTCAAAAAGTTAAGTGGTGGTGAAAAATATAAGATTTGGCACTTTCCCTTCAAAAAATTGATATTTTGGTAATTTTGACAAAAGTTGACCCCTAAAAAGTTGAGGGGTCAACTCGACTATGAACACTGCCATTAGCACACTTCTACTACGCATAACTAATACTGGATAGGCACTGCCTGAGTGCTGTAGTGCTCTGCTGGTCACCCTTCTTTGCTGCTTCCTCTAGCCTGGATGTCAGTTCTTCAGCTGTAGAGGTAGAGGTCAGGTGGAGCATGTTCAGTAACTTGGCATCTTCCATAGCTTTCAGAGTCAACTTGCGCCACTTCTCAACGGTCTTCTCCAGACCGGTCAGCCCTAGTTCATCGTTGTAGATGGACTCTTGCATCACCTCCAGTTTGCCACATAGCGAGACAATGTTCTTTTGGATCAGTCCAGTTTCGTCTTCCACTTCACTGATTTCTCGCTGCAGTTTTCTTAAGTGGGCTTCTCTGGCTGCAAATTTGGTTAATAATAATATTTATTTTTTCGGTTTCAAAGAATTACATTTGTTAAACTCCAAAAAAGCTTGGCTAAACACTGCGATTCCATTGACATTTGAACTGCCAGGCTGTAATTGGCTTTTGTGATAATTAATGCAACTGCAGTCAAATCTCGATTTAACAAAAAATTTGCTGGTCCTAACCAGTGATGGGCAAGTCTGTATCTCTGAGCGAGAAAAGTTCACCCGAATTTTTGGCGGAAATTGGCGCATATCCTTTTTTTGGTTAATGGACCACCACCGTTGATGACAATTTCAAGTTTTGAATTTGCGGGGACAGCTATTTTATTTCAAAAAATTTTGTCAAATTATTTGTCATGAAAGCCCGGGTGCACCCCCCCCCTCAAGTTTTGCTTAGTGAAGCCAATGAAAGGCGCCGTAAGGCACCTGTTCGTCTAGTAGTCGACATAGCTTAGTGCTGCAGGCTTGTTTGCGAAACGGGTTATCATAGGAAGTATTATTAGGTTGGTGCATAAGTTTAAACCATACAAAAGACTTTTTTTGCAAAACGAAAATTTCTCTTATAACAAAATCCAAACAATAGGTTTTGTAGCCCTGAATCTCCTCTTTCAGATGGCATATTTAACTTAGCTTGATTATTCCGGATAACTCACCATTTGGGTCCAAACACTTGTCTGGTCATTTTGAGAAGGTTACCAACAATTTTATCACTTTAACTGGTCAAACGTTTTATTGAATTTTAAGTGTCACTACAAAATTTTATCACCGTGTTGTAGCGCAGCTCAAGAGCTGCAAAACCCATATTACAGAATGATTTTTGAAAATCTGAGTATTGAGGCATGGCCTTTTGGAAAAAATCATTTTCTTGAAAAATGACCAAAATCAGAAAAATTGGCAAAAACTTGCGTTTTCGTCATTTTTTCAAGAAATTGATTTTTTCCAAAAGGCCATATCTCAACACTTGCATTTTCAAAAATTATTCTGTAATATGGGTTTTGTAGCTCTTGAGCTGCGCTACAACACGGTGATAAATTTTGTAGTGACACTTAAAATTCAATAAAACATTTGACCAGTTAAAGTGATGAAATTGTTGGTAACCTTCTCAAAATGACCAGACAAGTGTTTGGAGCCAAATGGTGAGTTATCCAGAATAATCAAGCTAAGTTAAATATGCCATTTGAAAGAGGAGATTCAGGGCTACAAAACCTATTGTTTGGATTTTGTTATAAGAGAAATTTTCGTTTTGCAAAAAAGTCTTTTGTATGGTTTAAAACTTATGCACCAACCTAATATTTTCAACGATTTTTAACAATTCTTGTTTGTCATGGTACGGTAACCCATCACTAGTCGTAACCAATATATTCGGGCAGAAATAAGTGAAATACAGTCAAACCTCGATATATTGATCACCCGATATAGTGATCACCTGGTTTTGACTTGGTTGGTTTCTAAGGAAACAAGGCAGAGATGAACCTCTATATAGTGATCACCTCTCTATAGTGACCGCTTGCGATTGTCCAAGCAGTCAGAACAACACTTTTTATAGTGATCATTGCTAATTTCAAGGATGAAATGGCTAAAGTACACTATTTGGCATAGCTCAATAGTGCATTTTAAAGGTTTCAGCATGTTTCAGGTTGAAAAAACAGCGAGAAAAAATGTAGAAAAGGTATATTTAAAACAATTATTTTTGTTTACCTTATGGTTCTCCTATGGTTTCTAGTCGCGGGGTTTGGTGGCCTGTCTAATCACTTATATATGTTTGAGATGCGCACACACACATACCTGAGAGTTACAGCTCTAGAGTTATACCTCAGAGTTTCTTTATGCGATAGTTGCCACATAAGCCCTCGCCCCAGTCAACATAATTATGATCAAATTCAATATTTTTAGGTTCAACAGAAATGCCCAAGTCAAAAAATGTCTGAAAGACACAGGGGGAATCAAGGCGAAAATACCAAAAGCTACAGGGAGGACCAAGACTATCGTTATTGTTTTGATTGCTTTATTAAAACTTAGATTTCGACAGAAAACTTCTCTATAGTGTTCGGCTAGTGTTTTTAGGTGTTGTTACATTCTATATAGTGATCACTCTATATAGTCACCTCTTTATAGTGATCATCGGCACTAGTAAAGAATCCTTGTCCAAAATATGCCTTGGTCCCCCTGTTGTTTTTTTTTGTGAATGGCACAAGCTGTTTTTCACAAAAACAACAGGGGGACCAAGCTGTTTTTCACAAAAAACAACAGGGGAACCAAGGCATATTTTGGACAAGGATTCTTTACTAGTGCCGTGATCACCTGTTGGGGTCTCTTGAGTGATCACTATATCGAGACTCGACTGTATTTTCATTTTTTTTTAAACGTAAATGTTCGGTTAAGTAATATTCTAATTTTAGTAAAAATTTTGTCAAAAAATGAAATTTTGGCTCAAAAAATTGTTTTCGCACAACGCTGAAAACCTGCTTCCAGCCTAATTTCATCAAACATACCTTGGAAGTGTGTTTGGAATTATTACTAGTAGTGGCACCACCTCCAGTATTATTGGAAATGTCATTGTGATTATGCCTTTCCTTGGCTTCTGAAACGCTTACACTAATGCTACCAACCATCATCACTAATGACTAGACCACTTACTCAAAAACTGTTTGTAATTATCGGAATCCTTATACTTCTTCAAGTCTTCTCTGTATTTCGACATGCCTTCGGCTGTCCTGTCCACATAAACCTCAAATAAAAATTTTAATATTACAGTAGGCCTCCGACAGCAAGACATTCTTATTTGGCGGGGTCAACGAAAAACAGGTAAAAAACAGGGCAGGGCCGATTAGGAGTAAGTACAGTATGATGCACTACAAACGACTGAAACAAAGAATATAGCGATGAAGAAGTATTCACTGATGAAAAATCAAATAGTTCTAAAAACAATAATGAAAACTAACTATGAAATAGAGTTGGACCCTTGGACCACGTATACCTCGAAAATGACCACAATTCTATTAGAGATAATACTCAGAGACCGAGCGGGATCTGGGACGAGACAGTGACCAAAATCCAGGCTGCTAGAGAATTGCATGTGGTAATAAAATGTGGTAACCCTTAGAGCTGTCAAGTAGAGCACTCGATTTCAAGTTTTCTGTATGAGCTGAGATATCCATCAAAGGGCTGTAGGAAGTTTCGTAACGAGACAGTTTCGTGAGAGCAAATTTTCGTGAAAACGAATTTTCGTAAGAAAATTTTGTTAACACTAAAGAATACCCCCCCCCCCCCCAGCTAGCGAAAAATTTACTTTTTCTGAAGGGGAAAGGACCCGTCCCATTTTGATTCTCGTGCTCTGAATAGGCACGGAAACACTTTGGTTTCCGAAAAATTGGAAAAAAACATTTTCGATTTGCCTTGGTCCCCCAAGGTAAAAAATTTAAGAAAATTCAAAAAAAATATTTTTTTGAATTCCCGCCGAAACATTTTTTAAGGGATTTAGGTCTGTATTGGGAGGGGAAGGAATAAAATAGGCCACTTTCATGACAAAATTATTAAAAAAGTGAATTCTGGACTACTTCGGATGTCCTACCATGTTTTTCAACTGGGCCGTGGCAAAAAGAGACTCTATATGCATTTTATGATCAAGAGTACTTCTCGGAATCATGTCTAAGGTAAGTGCGTGCGCGCATCTCTAACTCTCAAGCCCCCTGCGCCCTCTTCGGGGCGCAGGGGCTTGAGGGCTTGGAGTTGAGATGCGCACACCCACATACCTTAGACACAAATCACTCGAAAGTGACTCTGGATGCATGAAAAAGCATGCATACCAGAGTTTATTTATGCGGTAGGCCCCAGTATTCGAAACTATGTTCAACATCTTCTTGTTAGGGGCCTTGTGTGATTAGTGGCCCTCTTTTGTCCCTTCCCCTCCCAATACAGCCCTAATTCCCTTTAAAAATGTTTTGCGGGAATTCAAAAAAAATTTTTTTTTGAATTTTCTTAAATTTTTCACTTTGGGGACCAAGGCAAATCGAAAAAAAATAAATTTCGATTTTTCGGAAACCAAAGTGTTTCCGTGCCTATTCAGAGCACGAGAATCAAAATGGGACGGGTCCTTTCCCCTTCAGGAAAAGTAAATTTTCGCTAGCTGTGGGGGGGGGGCGGTTATTCTATAGTATAGCCAGAATTTTTGTAAGAGCGAATTTTCGTAGGCTCCCCTCATAGTCCCGCGCAACACGAGTCGCGCAACAAAATTTTGTAGGGTTCTACAGGATCCTTGGTCGCAGACATTCTTGGTCGCAGACATCTTATACTCAAAATGACGGCTAGAATCTTACCTCTTACGAAAGAAATTCGTTACGAAAATTCGCTGTTACAAAAAAGTTTCTTAGGAATTTTCGCTGTTACCAAACTTTTTCTTAGGAATTTTCGCTCTTACGAAATTGTCTTGTTACGAAACTTCCTAGAGCCATCAAAGTAGGTAAGTGGTGAACATTTTGTTTGAACACTCAAATGGCAATATCTCAGCTCATACGGCTGTACACCGAAATATACGCGCCAATTTGGTACTTGGTCGTTTTGGTACGCGGTCGTTTTGGTACGAAATTTTTTAATGATTATTGCTTCGGTAAGAGATTTTTAGTAAGAAATTTTCCGGTGACAGCACGAAAAACAGTATTTTGGTAAGAGATTTTTTAATACGCGGTTATTTCCATAAGTAATTCTTTGGTAACAGCACGAAAAATTTCGTACTAAAACGACCGCGTACCAAAACGACCAAGTACCAAATTGGCGCGTATATTTCGGTGTACAGCCGCCATGAGCGGCTGCTCATACAAGTCATTTCGATCAGATCTTAACGGATTTGGATACCGGGAGAAATTTCAGTGAATAAAGTAATTTTTCGAAAAGCAAAAGCACAGACATTTCAGCTTTTTAAGATGAAATTCGGAAAAGCGTAGACATTTCAGCAAAAAGCGGAGAGATTTAATAATTGTCCGCAAATTTCGAGTTTCGAGTCGAGCGGTCGACAACCCTAATAACCTTACAAACGTAAAGCAACGCAGGTCATCATACTTTTTTAGCACAAAAAAACACATAAAAAAATCGAAAACATCATGAGCAAAATAAGATTGGTCTTGCGCAAATTCGAATTCCGAAAATTGCTGTGCTTATCAAGTTTCATGGTCCTTTAAAGGGCTCTAGGTCAATTGGTCCACGGTCAATTGGTCCACGGTCAATTGGTCCACGGTCAATTGAATTCGCTCCAGGTAGACGACCACCTGGTTTGGTTGGTGCGTGGATTAACCAGTAGGGTTAAGGCTGAATTATCGAAAAACTGTTAAAATAACAGAAGTTCTTCACAAGACAAAAAAGATTAATTTGAAAATAATTTTGTGGAGCAATTGACCTGTGGAGCAATTGACCTGTGGACCAATTGGCCGTGGATCAATTGACCGTGGACCAATTGACCGTGGACCTATTGACCGTGGACCAATTGACCGTGGACCAATTGACCGCACGCCCCTTTGAAGGACCGTAGTTTTTGCGCGCAGCGGCATGTGAAAAATTTGAATTGGCGGATGACACTTCTCTTTGGTCTCACACTGTACTCTTTGCAGTCACATCAAACGACTCGAAAGAGTAGAGTTTGAGACGAAAGAGAACTGTCCCCCGCCAATTCAAATTTTGTCGCTGCGCGCAAAAACCATGGTCCTTTAAGTAACGATCGGTTTTTGAAAAACTGGTTTTGTGAATTCGGTTTCGGTTAACCGATCGCATCTTACTTGACACAACTTTCTTTTTGTTACGATATTCGGTAATTGTAGGGTGATTCAGTATATTGTTAAAAAATAGTCTTTATCCTGGCTGAAATATCTCTTCGAAAATAACAAAAATTAGACAACGAGGCGATTAAAAGTCTGGCTAATTTCCAACATTTGATCTTTTCTCCAAATTCCTACCTTTTTTTCGTCCTCAGTCAAACTCCTCCACTTAGCAGCTAGCTTGGAGATGATATCTCTAGCGTTTGGTTGGTTCTTGAACTCCTCTTTGTGCTCATTCATGAAGTAGGTGTATGGATTCATCGGGATTTTGGGCGCATTCTTGTCCCTCAACTGCCGTTTCTTGGACTTCTAAAAACATATTAGGCGGGCTTTGCTGACTATGTTCATAGTTGATCTGAAGTAAAAACTAACAGTAGAAAAACTGGGTGTGCCATTGCTAAGTGAGGGTGCTTGATCACCACTTGATGGTCTGGCTTTGGCCCTCATTTTCGGTGATTTAGCTGCTGAAAATATCTGTTGAATGGATTCCCTGAAAATTTGTTCTTATGAAAAGGGCTATTTGACATTTTGGGGCAATAATATTGGATTGTTCAGTGAATTTTTAGATTCATCCTGAATATTTTTTCAGATACTTATGCTGTTTAGGGCCCCCTAATTTTTTTTCAAAGTCACCTTCTGGTCACATTCCTTGGTCTTGGTCGATGTCGAGGTCGACTTTTTTGAACTTCTTTTGTGGCCAGAGACGGCGGTCAATTCGTCGACAGGTCAATTCGTCGACCGGTCAATTCGTCGACTTTTTCGGTTAAAGGCACAAACTCGCATCGCAGACTTCAAACCACCCTAAGCCACCCTAAATCACCCGAAACTGCCCTAAACCATCCGAAACAAAGCAAAAAATCCCAAAACGCCCGAAACCACCAAAAACACCCCGAATCACCCAAATCCACCAAAAACACCTCAAATCACACCAAACCACTGCAAATCATCCCAAACCGTCCTAAACCGCCCAAGAAAACTTAAATTTGAAAAATCAGGCCAGCCAGGTGGATATCCACCTGACCAGGTGGTACCCACGCTGGTTTTTTAGCTTTGAGTAGGCAAAATCAGGGTTGTGGTCATAACAACCCCAAATTTCCACAGCATTTTACGTATTATTATACGCATTCTTTGTCTACCCCACACGATTTTGGTGTCAGAACAAATGGTTTGTTTATTATTTTTCAGTAATTTTTTAGACCATTTTTTAGAATCCTCCACCAAGGTTTGGGTCAGTTTTGGTTGATTTGGGTTGTTTTGGGTAGTTGAGAAGGTTTGGGATGATTTGTAGTGGTTTGGTGTGATTTGAGATGTTTTTGATAGACTTGCGTGATTCTGGGTGTTTTTGGTGGTTTCGGGTGGTTTGGGGTATTTTAGGTGGTTTGGGTGTTTTAGGCGGTTTGGGTGACAAAAAATGTCGACGAATTGACCGGTCGACGAATTGATTGACGAATCGACGAATTGACCATAACCTGAACCGAAATGTAAGTTTTTCTTAAAAAATCACTTTAAAGGGAGGGTGAAAGCTGTAAAGGAGATAGTCTCGACACGAAAGGATTTATCTTAGTTTTTTATTTTTCAAATGTGGTCATTGAGCAGGCCTTGAATCGTCCTTTTTAAAAAAATTTGTCCTTTTTTGGCGCCCCAAATCTTTTTTATTTTTGAAAATTTAGTCAAAATCTTTTTTTTTTCGCTTCAAAATAGCAACAAGCACTGGATAAAATGACCCTTTTACTTCAAAAACAGTCAAAATGTCCTTTTTTTACCCAAATGTCCTTTTTTTAAATTTTTCATTCGAAGGCCTGTCATTGACCCATATTTTGTCGACAACCTGATTTCGTGGTTGCAGATAAATTTGCGCAGAATTAAAAGTTGGTTAGCATCATCCGGATCAGAATTTTTGAATTCCTTCAAAAAATATCCTGAAAATCGAAATGCAACAGAAAACTAATCATCCTTTTTTCGATGGTTTTTTCTCCTTTTCCATTTCGATTTTCAGGATATTTTTTGAAAGAATTTATAAATTCTGATCTGGATGATGCTAACACAACTTTTAATTCTGCGCAAATTTATTTGAGACCACGAAATCGGGTTGTCGACAAAATATGGCTCAATGACCACATTTGAAAAATAAAAAACTTGAATAAATCCTTTTGGGTCGAGACTATCTCCTTAACAGCTTTCACCCTCCCTTTAAATCTTCCAAGCTTGATGGTATTTTCAGCGTTATTTTCGGTGATTCATCACATTAAGGATTAGGCAAGGGATAAAGGTGTAGGAGAGACTCAAACATGCTTCTAGAAATACATCCGACTCTCTTGGCAAAATACACCCAAAAGTTCGTTCCCGCCTAGGGCCCGACATTTTTTTACCTCTTTCTTACCTCTTTTCATTTTTAACTCTTTACCTCTTTCATTCTTGATGTCTTTTTCCAAATCTGATTTGTCAGTCGAGTCGGAAACATCGCAAGGATTCTAATTTTGTCGATCGTTTTTGCAAAAGTTTAAAATTTTAAAGCTTTTTAATTTTAAAGCTTGATTTAACCTGGATGTGAAAAATCTTTCGGGTGTCCTCTTGGTCCATTTGGGTGCCCAGTAAACAAAAATGCAGTCAACCCTCTCCGTTATAAATTTTTAAATTATTCATTTTTTGTCATGTGAAGAGCTCTTATAATTTAAATTGTCTTTCTATAATCCAACCTTAGTTCTACTGGATGATTCATGCACTAATAAAACCAAGTGGTCGTCCACTTAAACCAAAATTTTTTTTAACTTTTTCGGGTTCCAAAACTTGTTTTCTGGACTAATTCGGACATGCTGAAGATGGATTGATAGTGGTAAAATGCCGTTTTCTCGGCTATTTTTTGAGCTTTGGTAAAATCGAGTTTTGGTGAAATCAATTATTTTCCAAAACTCAAAAAATACCCGACAAAACTGCATTTTACTACTATCAAACCATCTTAAGCATGCCGGAATTAGTCCAGAAAATAGGTTTTGGAACGTGAAAAACGAAATTTTTTTTTTGATCCAAGTGGATGACCACTTGGTTTTGCTGCACCCAGGTAGTCGTAGCCAGATTGGGGAACTCAGGTAGTTTAGTGGTACCCGGGTAGTAATATTAGTAATAAAATATTTTATATGTTCCAATTTCAGTTCTACTGGATAATCCATGCACTAACTAAACCAAGTGGTCGTCCACTTGAATCAAAATTTTTTTTTTGTTTTTCATGGTTTAAAACATATTTTCTGGACTATTTCAGGCATGCTTAAGATGGTTTGATAATAGCAAAATGCAGTTTTGTCGGGTATTTTTTGATTTTTGGGAAATAATTGGTTCCACCAAAACTCGATTGTAGCAAAACTCAAAAAATAGCCGAGAAAACGGCATTTTACCACTATCAGACCATCTTCAGCATGCCCGAATCAGTCCACAAAACAGGTTTCGGATTCCGAAAAAGTTAAAAAATTTTTGATCAAGTGAACGACCACTTGGTTTGGTTGGTTCAGACTAAAAAATTTAAATTCCTGCAAATTTTTTACCGAAAGTGAGAGTCAAAAAAGTCAATAAGTACACAGAGAGTGCGAGTAAGAGTGCCAGCTGCATATTACCACGTGGATACCGTAAGGGATAGGAAACTACTCCAGAACTGGGGTTACTGCAAGTCAAATCGCTGTTTTAGCATGATCAAACCGTGCTCAGGACACGATTCTGGATAGGGTACAATGATCTTCAGCTACTTTCGGCTAAATCTAAAATTTCGGATACTGGAGGTGGATACCCATTTAGGAATGTGGTACCAGTGTGATTACATTACTCACCGTGAGAATAGGTGATCTCCTAAATAACAGTTTATGGCTCTTACTCAAAAAAGTAATATCTGCTACCACCGGGATTTGAACCTGTAACCTCTAAATTTTGGAGGTGGAATTCACGAGGGGAGAGTTCACCTGACGGAGGATTTACCGCAGTGGAATATACGGACTCCCTTGAAACACGGTGGCCTGGCAACTGGACTGGAAAAAAAATCTCTTGAATAAAAAAAATCCTCTCAAGACAAATTTTGAGGTTCAATTTACCGAGGTTCAATTTACCGGAGAGTCAATTTACCGCCGCCCAATAAATATAGACCATAATCAAATTAAATATTAGATAAAAGTAAACAAGAAAGTTTTATGGCACACTTCAGCAATAAAAACAAAAAATTCGGTACATAACGTATATACTCTAATAGATCCACATATAAGGTCATTTTTCAAACCCCAAAAAAATCGGAAAATTTTTGGTCGATCTCAATATTTTCGGATGCTCAACCAAAATATCAAAAATAGAATCGCTAGAACTGGTGGTACTTAAAAAACACAAAAAAAAGCTGTGCAAAATATTCTCTGGGCTGAGATATATATGGACTAGTAGGATATGGACTAAGCAGTGTGACCAAAGCAATATATACTCAAAGTCGAGGGTGTAGGCTTATTAGAGCAAGTAAAGCTATTAGAGGAAATACGGTGGTTGAATAATGTACAATTTTTCATAAATTTTTAAAACAAAATATTATTTCCTTTTCATATCAGCAATAAAATAAGTTTTGCAGGAAAATGGTAGTGCAGCAAATATTAATTCAAATTTAAAATTAGCGGTTCCTATGAACACAATGCCAAATCAAAAATTTTTGACATTTGTCCTTTCTCAAAATGCAAGATTTGTGCAACAACTACTAATTTTTACTGTTTTGATCAAGGCTCTTAGGTCAAAATCGTCGAAAATCAGCATTGTGTGCAATAATAGTTTACAAATTTTTTACTTTTTGGATTTTATTGAACTGTTTAACGTTGAAAAACTAAAACTTTTTGTTGAAACCAACAAAATTGGGAGAAATCAGCATTTTGCTGACCCTAATTTTATACAGTCGAATCTGGATAAACGGACACCCTCAAAAGTTCGTTCCCCAGCTGGGCCCGACACTTTTTTTAGACCTCTATTTGAATGTTTTTGTCAATTCTGTTTTGACAGTCTGGTCGCAAATATCGCAAGGATGTCGATTTTGCCTATAATTTTTCAAAGTACAAGAACTTTTTCTCTAAAAAAGCAAAACCTCGATAAACGGACACCCCTATTACTAAAATAGGTGTCCGTTTATCAGAGGTTTTGCTTTTTCAGAGTAAAAAGTTCTTGAATTTTGAAAAACGATCGGCAAAATCGGCACTTTTGCGATTTTGGCGACCAGGTAGAGGTAAGGGTAAGGGTAGAGGTAAGGGTAAAAGTTCAAGGTAAAAAAAGGTAGAGGTAGGGGTAAAAGGTAGAGATAGGGGTAAAAGGTAGAGGTAGGGGTAAAAGGTAGAGGTAAGGGTAATCTTTATTATAACCGCCCCAGCCTGTCAAAAAATAATTGACAAAAACATTCATAAATGGGGTTAAAAAAGTGTCTGACCCAGCTGGGAACGAACTTTTGGGAGTGTCCGTTTATACAGGTTCGACTGTATACGAATACTCTTTTCAGGTTAGACTACAATAAAAAGATTATTTTCTGAACTTATTTATTAATTGTGGACATATCTATGGATTAAACGAGTGATCCAGTGCAATTTCCGAATATTTTTTGTAGCTAATCTCTGAAATTTGTGGTTTAAAACGGAGAATTGGTGACCATGCTGGCTCATGACTTCCTCAAAAAAGATGACAGAAACTTTGTTCCCACTTCTACAAGGTTTATTTTTTTTTGTTTGAAATGTGAGACAATTTAAAATTAGATTGTCCCTGGGCCCGAAATTTGGTGTTCTGTAAAATAAATAATTCGATCAGGTTACGCGCCAGCCACTAAGCTGCAGGCAAGTTGACAGTACGGAACTTTGGCAGCCCAAAAAGGAAGGATTTTCTGGCCTGAGAATTTTTTTTGATGTAAAAATTTTCTTTGGCCTTTTTCTTTGCCTACCGAGCTGGCCATGGCGAACATACTCCGGAAATTAATCTAGAAATTAATATTAAAGGAACTCCTGGTGGGATGGTTAGTATTTGGGCTAAGCCCAGGTATGCCACTTGGATATATGGAGTAGAATAGGCAGCCCCAGGGGAACCGTGCATCCACCGTTATTCGCCCTTGAAAAACTTTTAGAACCACAGTGCAGCCCCTTTACCCGTATTATTTGGGGCTTACTCACCGTCGTGGAGTTGCCCAACCTCTACAGTCAACCCTTTATTTAACGTCACTCAAAAATGGACCACTTTGATCGTCTTGACTAAAATTCAGTCAAAGAGACCCTCGATTTAGGTTCACACTCGATTTAATGTCATCTTGGGCCGGTCCCTGGAGTTGACGTCAAAGGGGGAACGTTTACAGCTACCTTTTGACATCAATTTTGTTCTCTTATCTCAGGTTTTTTCAAAAACTTTTTTGTAGCTGAGTTTTTTCTCTATCGTATGAGTGGTCAAAACCCCTAATTAAAAATAATTTTTAAGGAAATCACACCAACTTACACTAAAAACCCAAGTGTGAGCCTGAGACTTGGTTTTTAGTGTGAAGTTAATATGATTTCCTCAAAAATTACTTTTAATTAGCGATTTTTACCACTCAATCGATAGAGAAAAATTTCAGCTACAAACAGTGTAAAAAATCTGAGATAAGGGAACAAAGTATATGAAAAAAGGTAAAAAGGTCGATATCAAAAGGTAGTCGTAAAAGTCACCCCCCCCCCTTGATTCCAGGGTTATCTGTATCATCATCAATCTGAGGATAAAACCGATTGACGAAAAGGGCAATTCAAGTCGCCTGAGCCAAAACAAAAGCATGGCTATTTAGCGGAACTAGTAAGCTACTAGAAAAAATACAGGATTGAGAAAAACTTTCTAGAAGAGACAATGTTATATTAACTTTTGTACAGGATGGCCGACCCAGAAAAAATCGGTTCATTTGATGAATGATTTTTTGTTGACTTTGTTCAGCTGAAAAAGGGGCAAATTTTCATGTTTATTCAAAAAATCTTTAATTTCAAATTGAAGATCTATATCTCCTCTTTCAAATAAGCTTTTATTCATAAGTTTTGGAAAAACAGTCACCGAGATATTGATAACTGAACACAAAAAGTGGCTAATTAGTCATAACAACACTGGTACAGTCGAACCTGGATATAAGAGCACTCTGATATAAGAGCACCTTAGTCTGGTCCCGCGAGGTGCTATTATGGGCGGCGGTAAATTGAACCTCTACAAATTGAACCTCTACAAATTGAACCCGGTAAATTGACCCTCCGGTAAATTGACCCTCCGGTAAATTGAACCTCCGGTAAATTGAACCTCCAAATTTGTCTTGACGGGATTCTTTGGATTTTAATTCTTATTACAAATACAATAGAATATTTCACCACAAGGGTTTTCGATTCCGCCCACATTATTCACATTTGGACCATGAATTTAAAAAGACACAGATTTCGGACAGCTATATATTTCGCTTGTGTTAAAATAAGGTTCTTGTGCTTTTTACAAAATTATATTGCCTTATCATGTTGTCATTTTGTTCAATCTATAGCCACGAATATTAGCGAGTATGAAGGTTATTCGAAGTAGGTTACAAATTTTCATTTCCTAAACCACTCAATTTTTTTTTAAATTTTGGGGTTGATGAAGTAGATATCCTATCACATTGAGAAACTATCTCGTATTCTATTTTTAAGCACTCGATCTTCATAATGACAAATTTCACGGTGGATCAGACAATTTAGTTGGACCGTTATTTCATTATACGCTTCTGACTAAATGAGGTGTTGCATATTACTCTTTCTATAACTATTTTCATCCTTAACTTTCATCCTTAACAAAAACCAATTTTATTCACACCACCTCTTAACATTCAAACGTGAGTACAATTGATATCAAAAAATATTAGTCATTGCAACAACATTCCACAAAGGATTTCTCGCATCATTTCATCACGGATTCCATCCATCTGAGCTTCGGTGAAATTAAGTGGAGAGCCACGACACACGCATTTTGCATATTGGCAAATGAAAGCTCCGCAATCAAAAGTGTTCGTCTGGCGAGGAATGTCCTGTGAACTTCAAGTTGTTGATCAATCAAGTAATAATAAGCATACCTTTGGGCAGAATGCGATCCAGTTACCAGGATCCAGAGCTTCATAGCCATACTCTATAGCATATTCTTGCAAGAATTCCCTAAATTATTGTTGTCTGGCAGTATGCTATTTCAAGTAATTTTACTTTATCAAATTGTTGTAATCTGTGCCATCCCGAAGAAGTGAATCGTAATAGATCAATCTTTCCTTGCCATTATTCACAATCTAAAAGAATACATCATGCACGCTCTCAGCTGGAAATGAATACCACTAGTGACCAGTGACTTGAAGAATAAATAGGAATGAGAAGCAACTCGAAAGCAAATATGTCCACATTTTTGACCCAGTTTAGTACAGCACTTGGACCCTTTTCTCGAAGCTGAGTGTAAAAGAGGCAATCAAAAGAGAAGACCTGTGCGAAAAAAAGTTGCAAGGGTTCTGACAAGTTAAAATACCGGTGGGAGATTCAGGTCGGCTTTATTTCTCTGGGCAATCATTTGGTAGTAGAAGTTCACGGTTTCGCCATTCAACCACCCTGTCGGTTTCAAGCACTGCAGCTGCTCTCTGTTTAACTTAATTCCAGACTTGTCAGCAAGCACTTCGACATTTTTCAGCTCTGAAAACGACGAATAATTAAGCAAAAAATTTAATGAAAATTTACCAAGAGCGTCGTTAATTGCGATGACTTCCAACTTATTTTCGGCTTTTTCGATGCCCTTGTTTTGAAAAACCTTACGCTCTCTCTTTGAAACAACTGAAGAAAAAAAAATAAGACAAAAACCTTAAAACCTTCAAATAGTTACCTGCTGGTTTGAAGACTGGTATTCGGCCCAAGTTTATAGCTATCGATTGCAGAAATTCGATCATTGGCATCTGGTCATATCGCCTCACCGTGTTTTTGATCCTTTCGTCTACATCCACGTATGCTTGCCCTCTGCGCGGCTCTTTTGCTCCCGCCCAATGCGCAGTCACTCTCTGCTCTGCAATTCTGAATTCACGTCGCAGACCTGAAGAGCGTGTCACCTAACGAAGTGATTTAGAAAAAATACTAACCCTCAATTAATTTCCAAATTGTAGGGTGAGACGTAGCCAGAGTGCGAATGAGCTGACCGTTGAAAGACTCTATTCCGTTGTTCGTTCTCGGCTCGTCATTCTCCACCAAAGCCTGAAGATTCCATTTCTTGATGGGGAAACTAAAAGAATGTATTTCAGCAGTCAACATAAAAAACTACCATGCTTTTCTTCGCTTTCCATTGCCTGTAAGTCGTCCAATATAGTTGTCCTCGAAATAGTCTAGAATGATATCAAGCATGGCTGCGTTCTCTGATTTTTCCATGTGTTCCCTGAAAAATCTTGAAGTAGTTCGTCAAAAGCTCTTAATGTCACCTTAATTCAACAAATGCTTGTTCTACATCTATCACAGGCACAAACGCAAGGGCAGGAATGCAATTGACTTCTCTTCTAAATTCTGCGCTCTTGTCATACAAGACCTTTCCTCCTTTTTCGCAGATATTTCTAACGATAGACTTAATAAAGTGGAAGCAGCATGCGCGTAGCTCTATTCCCAGGAAAGTTTTCTAAATGAATGCATCACTTAAATCAAACAAAAAAGTAAACCTCGAATGCACTCCATTCCGCTCTTTCAAAGTCCACAGCAATGCTAGTTGGAGACAAATTAGGTCGCATTTCTTTAAGTTTCTCAAGGACGAAGGAATAGGACTCGGTTCTGCGCTGCGTCATGAGAACAAATACCATCGGGACGTAACTATGACCAAGCCGAACGAAGATGATCCACAGCTGTCCAAAAAGCAAAGGGGTAGGATCAAAAGTTGCGTCGGCGCCCCACTTCTTGTTGCTCTCCATAAAGTCTAAGCATCGGTCCGTTGTGAATATCTAAAAATCATATTATTTAACTATAAGAAAAATTTTTTTGACAAAAACCTGAATTCGTTCATCTTTGTGCCAGCCATCAAATCTGAGGAACATTTCTTTACCTATCATAGTAAATTCTTCCGGGATCTGAAAATTTTTTCTAAATGCTATTCTAAAAATTCAACTTACTTTCAAATCTTTTAGAGACTGCGGATTCGGTGGCTCCAGGTTGGCTACATGTCGGATGTTTCGAATGTTTCGGGACATCAAAGATCGGCGAATGATTGGTTGAGAATGTCGGCTGACTAGTTCCATGCTGTCACCAATTATTGCACGTGGCGGTTCTTTGCTCTCTTTGGCTTGCTTCTGCACTGCTCCCTGCATTCGTTTGAGCTCTACTCTGATCCTGTCGGCGTAATGGTTGTGCGACGTCGTTACTTTAACCATGCCTTTAATAGTTGAAGCTCTTCCTGTACAAAAATTACATGAAAACCGACAAACATACAGAATATTTAAAACATACCTGGGCATTTGCTCTCTGTTTTCCCATCAGCTCCAAATTTGTAAAAGATGCAATGCCAGTAAGATCGCTCTTTTTTCTGATATTTCTGCCAGTAAAGATAATCTTCGAATTGGAGCATTGGCTTATTCTTTTCACTTGAAAGCAACTCCATTATAAACTAAAACAAAATTCACAAATTGGCTGAATAATGGAAAGGGACCATGTGGAACAATGAGTACCAAAACTTAGTTGCCATAACCTAGATATCTACATACCCTCACCTGCATACCACTAACTGAATATCCGGGCATCCTGGGTAAACTGACACCTGAGTAACACCCTCTAGATGGGATCTGGGTGGCGCGAGCTAGTTACTATTACATCTTAGTTCAAGCACATATTATGGGGGCGACCTAATATCCTTGTGGTTTTCCTACCCTTCAGTGAGGCTTACCTATCGCCGGGATGGTTCCTCTTCATATAGTGATTTACGAACACTGAAAAATATGATTAGTTTTGATAACAATCCTCTGAAGACAAATTTGGAGGTTCAATTTACCGGAGGGTCAATTTACCGGAGGTTCAATTTACCGGAGGGTCAATTTACCGGGGTTCAATTTGTAGAGGTTCAATTTGTAGAGGTTCAATTCACCTAGAGCCTGCTATTATACTAAAAGTCACCCCCGATATAAGAGCATCCCTGATATAAGAGCACCTTTGGCCGGTCCCGAGGGTGCTCTTATATCCAGGTTCAACTGTACCACCAACTGGTCACTGCCACCTGGGTATCACAACTGGGTATTAACATCGAAATACGAAATACCACGAAAGAATTAGGAAAAATTTTAAGATATTTAATAACAAGAAAAAACGCAAAAAGCGTACGGAGCTTCACCTCCATAATACTACATTTAGATAGTCAACCAATTTTCTTTTGCAGATCCGCCTGGTATTTTGTATTGCTTGTGTTTGCGAAGATATGCCGTTGCATTGGAGTCTTTTTTGTGGACATACTTGCCAAGCAGATCCATGTGATTGGTCTGCTGTGCTTTTTGAAACTTGTGTTAGTCCATTTTTTCTTTTAATCCTAAAAACCACTTAAAAAGACCCCTATTTCAGTGCCTCTGCCATTTTGTTGCCAGTCCAGAAGCCATTTAGTGTGGGTCGGTCCATCCGCAAATCTCTGGTATTTTTCTAAATTTTCGCTTCAAATGGTCATCAGGATTTATTTTAGCATGTCCGGATAGGTCAGCTAGCGCTGTTCAATTGCCTAGTAGACATCCTATGGTTCTATGGCATAACCTTCTGTGGCCCTCTGCGCTCCATCCTGGTGTTCGAGCAGAACCCATCAGTCATCCTAATTGCACTAATGTCGTTTGTGAAGGCAGTGGCAGTTCCTCGAAAACCAGGGAGTGCTGTGCCTGCTAATCGGCTATGTGGTGCTCTTTGTCATGGACTCTGACTCCTTGGTGGAACTTAATCATGGTAGGTGGTTTGTAATAAGGATGAGGGTTTGGCAAAATGGGGAGCCCGACAGTGGAATTTGATAAGAAACAAAATTTCGGGATGAGACTTTGTATTTTTAAAATCCTGATTAGGGATTCAGCCACCGAAAAAAGGCCTTTTCTTAATTTTTAAAATTTCCCAAACAATTTTGTTAAAATCCGTCTTAATGTTCGCTGTCCTACTCGGCATAGGTACTTTTGGTCTTTTTTCAACTTTTTTGAATTTGCGACTATTTTAGTTTTATATATTTTTGGTTATTCGGTGTACTTTCTGGGTATACCTTCTTTTTGCAGCTGATTTGGTATTGCAGCTGATTGAATTTTTATGCAGCTAATTAATTTCTTTTTCGAATAAAGCGAGAAACCAAATCAGCTGCTAAGTAAGTAAATCAGCTGCAAAAAAGGTAATCCCCCTTTTTTCTTATTTAATTTAGGGGAAGCCTTAAGCACAGCGTGACTGCCCCGACAGTCGCGCTGACGTAGGCCGTATAATCGTAGGCCTACGACTAGATACAACTTATGATTGGATACAACACCTAAGTACAATTACGACCAGGGCCGCAACTTCAACTTTCTCAAGGGCGAGGGGGTAATTTGCCTGATTTTCGCTAATTTTCCCCGCTCACCTCCCCTCCCAAATTGCGGCTCTGACATCAAAGAATATCCAAGGATTGGTGAGGGGTGTTTCACATCAAAGAAGCTATTTGGAGGGGGAGTGTATGTCGAAGTAGCGCCCACTTTTTCATACACGGCCTCTGCTTAGGTGCAGAATGGTCTCGAAAATGTTTTTTATTAGTTTTTGTAGTTTGGAAAACATGTCTCCTAACATACGCTGGCCTACCCTGCGACTAAGCACAAGCCTAAAAATCATATACATATAGTTTTCAGTTATTTTGGCGAGATTTAGGTCTCTAAATTAGGTTTTAGGCAAATATTTTATAAAAATAATTAGGTGGAGCATGTTCAAATATCTTCAAAAAAATTTGATACTTCTTCGCCAGAATTTGGCCACTACTTGGACTAATCCTACAAAAAATAATTTTTTGTGTATCCAGTCGTTGTATCCAGTCATAAGTTGTATCCAGATGTTGGTATACAAGCCAGCGCACGTTAGAACGGGCTAAAACGTGTAGTCCAAGCGAAAAATTATGAAAAATTTCGAAAAACCAAAAAATTATTTTCTGAAACACTGTCGAACGGCGTCTTTATGTCTCCTATCAATTTTTTATGGCTGTACCTGAAAACACCCGTCAAAATCATTGAATCTCCGTCAAATTTTTAAAAATTCTCCTTCTCAGTGTATACTTTTCAAATTTTTATGTTTTGCATTAGCATGTAGCCCTGTGTCTCTAGTTTCTGATAAGCTATTTGCTAGCTTGATACAATTTTGAAAAACGGGAGAAAAATTGAGTTTTTCAAAACTACACCTTTTTTTAAATGAATTGTTCTCCCGCTTTTCAAAATTGTATCAATCTAGTTGATAGCTTATCAGAAACTAGAGATTCAGGGCTACATGCTAATGCAAAACAATAAAAAATTTGAAAAGTATACATTGAGAAGGAGAAATTTAAAAATTTGACGGGAGATTTAATTATTTTGACGGGTGTTTTCGATTTGAGCCATTTTTTTTATTTAGCCGAGGCACATAAACACCAATCTGGATTAAACCATGTGTTCTATCATGTGGTTGGATGGTTTGGAGTGTCTGACCACAAAGTAAGTTCTGGTTTATTTGCTAAAAGCAGCTATCAAATAATTTTTTTAGGGTGGAGTGTTCCTCCTGCTCATTGCTGTGTTCCTCAAAATGGCCTACGACTCCAACTTCCGGCATCTGGTAATTTGCAAAATGGTGTTTTACAGCCCTTGATTTTGATACAACTGTAGGCAGTAGAAGTGGGTGGTCCCAAACGACTGTATGCCATGGTCACAGTGCTTTCCACCCTGTTTCTGGTGCCTATGGCCACACTTTCACTGTTGCTCAGCTCGGTAATTTGTTTTTTTGGCTAGTGTAGCTGGGTGGCACTGGAGTAAGCCTCCTTTTTCGGATAGTTACTCAAATACTGCCTGATGGGTTGATAAATCAGAAAAAGGTAAGGCTACGGTCCTAATTGTAGTTGGTCAAGCGTCGCGGATTCGGTTTAATTTACCGTATTTTCTCTAATATACCGACGGGCGGTTTATTTTTAAACCTCTCCAAAATCGAGGAAATTTCTGGCCGATCTCGAAATTTTTGGGTGAAAATCCAAAATCGGAAAAGCGAATTAGGTAGACCTCGTGGTAGCTAAGAAAACACAAAAACAGCTTTGCGAAATATCTACCGTGTCCTGAGATCATAGATGGGAAAAGAAACAAAATAGGGCAATTTTATCCCTTTTTATTTATTCCTTATTTTTTGCTGCTTCAGACCCTTTTACTCATTTTTTACCAAAACGATAAAGCAAGATATAATGAGAATATTAATGATCTATTTTACTGCAAAAAACACCATATTGTTCTACTAGTGAACGTTACCAAATACCGTAATTTCGTTGATTTATTGTTGTTTTATAACGTTCACTAGTAGAACAATATGGTGTTTTTTGCAGTAAAATAGATCATTAATATTCTCATTATACCTTACTTTATTGTTTTGGTAAAAAAATAGGAACAGGGTATGACTCAGAAAAAAATAAGGACCAAATAAAACGGGATAAAACCGATAAAAAGAGGATAAAATTGCTCTATGTTGTCCCTTTGCCCATCTATGCCTGAGATACGGTTCTCAAAGTTAAGGGGGTCGGTATATTAAAGAAAATCAGGTGACTAAATTTTGGCTTTTTTAATTGGGAAACTAAAGGTGTTGCTTGGTTTGAACATGTTTGACTACATTATGCGCTTCCTCCGGTGGCCTAGAAGGTATTGATAAGCCATGCAGTTAGTAAATAGGTGGCTGGGAATCAAAAGATGGCAAATAAGATGGCGGATAAATTTTCAATCATGGTATTACTAGGCTTGGCAACGGGACGGGAATATCATGGGAATCCCGCAATCCCGATCCCAAAAATTTTGAAAATCCCGATCCCGAATCCCGCCGGTCCAAAAGCCAAACCCCAAATCCCAATCCCAATCCCGAAAATTTTTAAAATCCCAATCCCGAATACCGCCGGAACCCATGCTCGCCGATTTCTCTCGGCACCATAAACATCTGTCGCCAGTAAGCAGCTCTTTAGTCATGCCAGAGACGTGTTTGAGTACAGAAGGGGACAACTTGATACGAAAAAAGGCGAACAACTAATTTTCTTCAACAAAGCTCTAGAATATGTTAACTTTACTTATTGATTGAAATTCTCCGTGTTGCAATTGTGTGTTAAAATAAATTCTTTAAAATATCTAATCGAATAAATTAATTAGCGGAAAATACCGATCGGGATCCCGACATTTTTGAGAATCCCAATCCCGATCCAGAAAATTTCGAAAATCCTAATCCGCCGGAACACAATCTGCCAAGCCTAGGTATTACCGAGTAGCGTCGAATAACCTCGTCCTCGAATATTTTTACCCCCAATTTTCAGTCCTTCATCTCCTCCTACTTTAACTTCCTGTTCTTATTGATCCTAGCTGCTGTGGCTGTGCTGGTGGTCGACTTCTATGCCGAGTCCATATGTTTCCAGGTAGATCATTGTTATTGTCCTAAAAGCAATTAAGTCCACATCCACTACAGCATGTGGCTGATCCAGTGATGGCAGTGGCCAGATGGTCACCTATAGTAATGTTCTCTTCCTCACTGCTCATCTCTTGGATCTGGTACGAGAATTCGATAGCCTCAGCTGGAGCTCATGCCATATCAGGAGGTGTGGTCATCACAGTCATATTCTTCAGTGCAGGTAAGTTCCCCTAAACTAATCAACTACTTCTTTAACATCCTCACCACCTCCACAATTGCAGCTTCTTTCATTCTGACCTCGCCCAACTCTCCTCGCTCCAGAGCCGGTCATTTTGTAGGCATCTCAGAGGAAGGCATGCCTCTGTACACCCATGGTGAAGCCTTTCTGCAGAGAACGTCCAAGTATGTTTCATCATACATTTTCTCAGCAGTCAATAACTATTTTGTGACCATGCTTGAATATCTAGAGTCGAAAAAACTACGACATTTTTTTTAATTCTCGTCTTTATACCTTTATTCAGCTTTTTCGATAAAAAAAATTCACGCTACTATGATATACCCCCCCCCTAAAAAACTACTTTGATATACCTCCCCCAATGATTTTTCAGATACCCCAAAAACCATATTTTTGTTAAAGATGCTGAAATTAATACGGGTTGCCTCTCAGCCTAATGCCTAGGGCTGAAGCCGAAGCCTAATGGCTGAGCCTAATTCCTAGGCCTAAAAATTATTGGGTGGAGGGGAATATCAAAGAAGCTATTTTTGGAGGAGGAGGGGAGGGGCGGGTGGTGTGTGGCTCGTAGCAGCGCCAAAAAAATTTCGTAAATGGTTTAGTCACAATATATACTCTTTGAGTGCTAATAGAAAATTTAAAAAGTAATATATGTAAAGCTCGTAATAGTCAGGAAAATACAATAAAAGAGCTGAAAATAATACACAGCTCATCATAGCCGAAGAGGGATAGCTGGAAAATAGAGCCGCAGATCAAAATCATCTTCACATTAATAGTCCTACAAGTACACGGTGTTTCATGAAATTCTGCCTTTTTGAAATGGCTATAAATTTCTCGTAGTCCGTTTCACGAATTTCTTTTTTTGCCAACCTTTTACTTATGATGATAAATTTCGTTTAGTGTACAATGTACAGAACACGACTTTTGTTCGGTCCCCCTGTAATTCGTGTTTTAGGCATCTACAGCCCCCATACGCGATAAAATCGTGTTGTTAACATTATGCACTAATGGGATGCCCACAATGAATCCGTATTCGTGTCCGTAAACGCGGGCGGTAAAACGGTCCCTGTATATCCACGCAAAAAGCACGCTTACGGACACGAATACGGCCCACTGCGGGCGAAAACACAGTCCGTGTTACGGACGCGGACACGGATGCATTGTGGGGGTTACTACGCATTTGGCACATCGCATTTGGGCACCCGCATTTGGGCACCCGCATTTGGGCACACCGCATTTGGGCACCCGCATTTGGGCCCCGCATTTGGGCCCCCGCATTTGGGCCCGATTTTAAAGTTCCATATTTTGAAATTATAAATTGAAATGTATCAATATGTTACTGTTTTATAATAAAATTTGTATTCATTTCAGGTCCGAATACTTTCCATCGAAAATTTTGACTTTTCTAGATTTTTTACCTGCCTGCCTTCGGCAGGCAACCTAATTCAATAGGAAGCCCCTTTGGGGTACATGGTCCGGGATAAGGGCTGACCCTTTGGGGTACATGGTACGGGATAAGGGCTGACCCTTTGGGAGTACATGGTATGGGATGCGGCCCAAATGCGTGTCAACGAAGCGGCTTAAGGTCAAACGTCCGTGGCCCGAAAAATTGACAAATTTCAATTTATAATTTAAAAATATAGAATTTTAAAATCGGGGCCCAAATGCGGTGCCCAAATGCGGGTGCCCAAATGCGGGTGCCCAAATGCGGGGCCCAAATGCGGTGTGCCCAAATGCGGGTGCCCAAATGCGGGTGCCCAAATGCGGTGTGCCCAAATGCGTGGTAACGATTGTGGGCACCCCATAACAAGTCGCCCGTCAAGACAAAATGATTGGCTAAAAAAAGAAATTTAAATAAGGCAAAATTTCTTGAAACAACCTGTAGGACTATTGAAAAGCAGTGGTTTTTGTTACACTACTACAGAGACAGTGTGCCAGGTCATTAAAGTCGAATACACAGAATCATTTATTCACAAACCAGACAACATGAGGAGAACATGAGATGTTTCAAATGAGTCTTCGATTTGTTACAGCTTTCTTTCATTAGCAGAGTCAGCATCCGCCCCATCCACGCTTTCCACCCTTCGGTTTCTTGGAAGAGGACGACGGAGTGCGAGACGACTTCTTCTGCTTCGGATTAGATACCGGTGTCAGTTGCAAATCCAGAGAATCATCTTCATCACTCGAGGCAGGTTCGGCTGCATAGCGACGACTGCTGTTCTTCTTGTGACTTCCGCGAGACCCTCCACCACCACCGATGATATTGTTATTGATGTCGCGCTCCTCATCTTGTAGTGGCTAAACAAAAGAAATATGAGATTTGAAAAGAGATTAATAAACCAACCTCCTGATGCAGTTTATGAGCTCCCTTCTTCTTGCCACTTCCATAGATGATGTTGTTGTTGTTCTCGTCGCGACCCTCATAGTCTTGCGCTTCCTGAAATTGTATATTATCGAAACCATACAGCATTACTCAACGCAACTTACCTCTTTCCCGGCTTGGAGGCTTTGGAAACGATGCTCTTTTTGACCTTCTTGGCAGAGAGAGATTGCTTCTTGACGCCCTTTTTCACAGCTTGCTTCTTGGAAGGCTTGCGAGATTGAGAGACAGACTTTTCCATCTGCACCTTCTTCTTGCTGACTGCAGAACGACCACGCTTGGAGCTTCGGCTGCGACTTGAGCTACCACCGACTTTGACAACCACCTTCGACTTCTTGCGACCGCGCACTGCCTTCTTATCCTTGGAACGGCGACTTTCACTGCGAGAGCTGCGACTGGCACTGCGAGAACTGCTGCTTCTGCTTCTCGATTTGCTCTTTCGATCCTAAAAATATATTGGCTTAATCAATAAAAAGCGGAAAGAAAGTTTTAGACTCACTTTGACAGGTGTAGAAAGAACTTTCTTGGCGATGGAAACCTTCTTGCGAGTTTTTTTGACCATGATAGAAGAGGGACGACGACCAATAGGATTAGAGACGCGCTTAGACCGGCTGACACTTCGGCTCTTACCACGCTTGGTGACCTTTGACTTGGAACTCTAAAAGGGAATTTGATGAAAAAATGTTGAGGAAAGTACACCAACCTTGGGCTTACTGCCAGCTTTTGACTTCTTAGAAACGGAGACGGAACGCTTGCGCTGACGACCACGCGACGATATCTTGTGACTTTGAGAAGAGGAGACTCTGGAAGCACTGCTTGAACTACGACTCTTGCTCTTCTTACTGACCGCCTTCCGCTTGGAGACCTGGAGAAAACAAGTTCAAAATAAGATAGAAAGCGTAAGTGAAGCTAACCTTGACAACTGAACGACTGCGACTCTTGCTTTGCTTTCGACCTCCTGCCTTCATGGTCACTTTCTTGGACTTGCTGCGAGAGCGACGAGTCTTGACAACAACAGGCTTCTTTTCTGGCTTGAGAATGTCGGCTATTTTTTGAGCAGCAAGAATCGAACATCTTCTTTGGGAGGACGACTTCCAGACATGATTGCTGACAATTCACAGAGCAGGAAACAGAGACGAGCAAACACCTACTTCAATCGAACTAATCAGATTACGGTTAGTTTGGCTTTATATACTCAATAAAATTAATTTTGTCGTTTTTAAATTAAAAATTTTAATAAAAACTTTTTATTCGTCTCGGGACGATAATTTACAGTTTACAGTGATTTTTTGAGAAATAATCTGCTGCATGAGCGTGTTATTTTTGTTGCTCGCTGTTTGCTGTTAAGTCGTCTCAAACTGCGTAAATTTTTCGCTCTTCAATCAAGTATAAGATGGGAAATACTGCTTCCGACAGTAATCGAGGTTCCTAATACAATTGCGACCTTGGAATTCATCGTACAACCACTTAGTTTTATAGGAGGTGTGCCGATTCCATAGATGAAGAAAACTTGACCAGTTGTGTAAGTGCACCTTCTTTCATAAAGTCCAATAGCGGTAAGAGTGTTCTGCTTCACTTATGCATCCTGATTACTGGTTTTTAGGAGCGAATGTTGCCGATCCGAAACCGGTAAATTGACCATCTGTATCAACGTTCTCTCTTTTCTAAGTAACAATATTTGTCTGTTTTAGTCCATTAACCCCGAGCAGGCCGATATCCTGATTGAGCATCTGAAGCAGTTCATGAATTCCGTCCTTGATGATTTCAAAGAAAAGCTAGTTAAACATCAGGTGGGTGATCAAAAGGCTGGGGAAGCTGCCGATGAACTTCTCACTGCCATCGAATCGGAATCTGATGAACTTCACACTGGTGTCGAATTGGGTTGCAGCGACGAGCTCCGCACTGTCATCGAGCTGCGATCTGATGAACTTAGCACTGCCATTGAAAAAGATTCCAACGAAGAGCTCCTCACTGCCGTGGAATCGGGTGCCATTGGACAGCTCCGCGCTGCCGTAGAATTGGGTTCAGCGATCAGCTTCTCACTGCCATCCAATTAGGTTCCGAAGATCAGCTCCGTACTGCCGTCGAATTGGGATCTGGTGAACTTCGCACTGCAGTCGAATTGAGTGCCATTGGCCAGCTTCTCAGTGCCATTGAATTGGGTTCCAGCGATCAGCTTCTCACTGCCATCCAATTAGGTTCCGAAGATCAGCTCCGTACTGCCGTCGAATTGGGATCTGGTGAACTTCGTACTGCAGTCGAATTGGGTGCCATTGGCCAGCTTCTCAGTGCCATCGAATCGGGTTCCGAAGATCAGCTATTCACTGCCGTCGAGTTGGGTGCCGTCGACCAGCTCCTCACTGCCATTGAATTGGGTTCCATCGATCAGCTGCTGACTGCTATTGAATCGGGTTCCAGCAATCAGCTCCTCACTGCCATTGAATTTGGTTCTCGTGTGTAATTATTTGCCGATCATATGGTGACTATATGAATAATAATAAAGTATTTGTATGTAATGTTTTTCTTTTTTTTTATACCACTGTAGTTGCGATTATTTGGCCGCCGAATAATCCAATAAAAGCTAGACATCAGCATAGTCGAATCTGGATAAGCCGACACTATGATAAACCGACACTCCTGATATCCCGATACCCTATGGTCACCCGATTTGTTCATATAAATGACATTTGCAGGGAAACGTACCACCCATAAACCGACACCTTGAGCCGGTCCGAAGGGGTGTCAGCTTATCAGGTTCCATGACAATGGCAATTCAGATTTTTAGAATTGGCGTGGGACATGTCTTTTATTGCGATAATATATTTAGAGTTATTTTTTGTTTGTGATTGAAATTTGTTCAAAATTAGGAACCCCATCCGTTAGTCGAGCCCAACGTTGCTTGACAATGCCAGATCGGATGAGTTAACCGGCTTCCATGGACCTATAACTAAATCCCGTGTGCCCGCCCCATAGAGCTATAACCTATTATCGGTAGCTGTTGATTCGCCTAATGGCTGTGATCATCGTCGTGTTGACCCCTCAATTTTTTAGGGGTCAATTTTTGTTAAAATTACTAAAATATCAATTTTTTGAAATAAAAGTGCCAAATATGATATTTTTGACCCCCCATCAACTTTTCGATGTCTACAAGATGACTTTTACAGAAATTTGAAATCTTGTTTCTACAAAATTTTGAAAAATGTTGACCCCAAGTTGACCCCAGTTGACCCCTCAACTGCTTTTATCCTTTGATTTTTCTGCGTCGAATTTTAACAAATCACTCGAAAAACTGCGATATTTTCATGTAGAGCTCAAAAAGTTGCCCTAGGGTCATGAATATCAAAATGAAAAATATAAAGATAAATATTGACATTTTTGAATTTAAAAAAAAGTTGACCCTGAAAGTTGGGGCAGCCGACGATTGCGCAAAATCAAATTGCGCAAATTCACATTGCGCAATGTTCAAATTGCGCAAATGCAAATTGCGCAAATGCGAATTGCGCCAAAATCAAATTGCGCAAATGCAGATTGCGCAAATTCAAATTGCGCCAAATTCTTGATAAGGCTTAACATTCCTAGAAATATTGTTAGACCATAAATTCTCAATCAAAACCGTGATGCTAAACCGTGGTGCGCAATGTGAATTAGCGCAATTTGATTTTGCGCAATCGTCGGCTGCCCGAAAGTTGACCCCGACTATGATTACGGCCAATCTAATACATGAAATTCAAATTGTAGATGCAAATCAAAAAATTATTTGCATAAAAATTTACGTTTTTCGGCCGTCCTTCGTCAATTAAAAAACTCGAAATTGCCATTGTCATCAAGGGCGATGGTCGTGTGAAACTAATTCGTATGCGTGCTTACATAAATATTCAGCACGATTTATAAAACTAGTCTATGGTCATCGATCAGATTTGATAATAATCGAGTGATCGCTGGGTGGTCCTTGACTTTATTTGCGGTGTGACACACAGGCATGCTCATTCAAGATTAGAGAACTGAGATGTTTTTTCAGTATTTAACCTTAAGTACACGGTATACAATGGAATGGTACCGAAGAGTCTATGTTTTTTGCATTTTAGGGGGGGGGGGGGTACCTGAATTAGTTTGGAAAAATATAAATAGGTCTTCTGTAGAAAATTTTCATGGTGCCGCTGGTCCACTTACCTCATCAGTAACATCCTGTAAAATAATATTTTAAAAATTCAAACCTTGCAATTTAAACCTGCGCACACCCTCTTATTTCCTGCTCCATTACTTTTATAATTGAATTTACAGATCTTTGCTGAATTTCTGTAGAGAGACCCTGAAAGAAGTGTTAGCAGATGAGGACTCCAGGCGGATATTCTACTTTCTTTGTGCTAATTTGGTGGGTTTTTATTTATGAGGCCGCACTGTCATAAACTCAGTGCTTTTAGGGATTTTGTGCCGTCGAATTTTGTTATGGCTTCTGGACCAACAGTTTGGGGTTGATTTCTGATGGTTTCCACATGCTCTTCGACTGCTCAGCACTGGTCAGTGGTCCGATCCAGACGTTTGTCATTTTAAATCGATGCATTTTTAGGTGATGGGTCTGGTGGCCTCTGTGATGGCCAGATGGACTTCCAGTCGATATTACTCGTATGGATATGGTCGTGTGGAGGTGCTGTCAGGTAATTTTGTTTGTTGTAGTAGTACTTAGGGTTCCAACCGAAAGATTACCTTTACAGGTTTCATCAATGCCCTGTTTCTCATAGTGATTGCCCTGTTCATATTCCTAGAGGCTCTGGAAAGACTCTACGACCCTCCAGATGTGCAGACCGACAAACTTATGGTTGGTGTATGAATATTGGCAGGGCTGAACCAAAATGGCAATTTTCGGGGCTCTTTAAAGGAAGACAGACTTTTAGGGGGGGGGGTTTGGGGTGGTAATTTTGAACTAGACTGGAAAAGGGGATTTTTCGAACCTTAGTTGATTTGATTTATATTTTAAACTCCTTATTTTTTCACACCAAACGATTAAATCGTGAATCCATCTGACGTCAAGAGTTCAAGATCACAATTTCGAAACAATTTTTTTCGAAACAATTTGCCCTGGTTCAAATCCAAAGCGTCCCGGTAATTTTCGGAGTTGTTTTAGAACATAAGTTTTTATCAGTGCTACGGTGGACATAATCATTTGGAAATTCATACCCAAATGGACGCTTTGAGTACAAAGAATAATAATATAGCCAACCTCCGTACATTTTGAGTATAAAGTTGTTTATGACCATGTCTAAAATTTGCGAAAATTTGCTTTGATTTTTTAAATTTCTGTCTGAAGCAACAAACTAATTTTTTTCAGTCTCCAAAAATATTTTCGAAAATTTTATCTAATCCATTGCTATTTGCTTAGTTCGTTGCAGTATCTGGTTTACTGGTCAACTTGTTTGGAATGTATGCATTCTCACACACCCACTCCGTAAGTTCCTTTTTCTACATCCACACCTCAAAGTTAACTGCATTTAGCATGGAGGTGGTGGAGACCATGGCCATTCACACGGAGGAGGGGATCATGGACACTCGCATGGGGTGGTGGCAATGCCAACATGCAGGGAGTGTTCCTGCACGTGCTGGCCGACACTCTCGGTTCAGTGTTCGTCATTATCAGCACGCTGCTCATCCAACTATTTGGTTGGCAATGGGTAGACCCTCTGTGCTCCCTGATCCTGTCCATGCTTATCCTTGGATCCGTTTATCCATTGCTTAAGTCTTCAGCTTCAGTCCTTCTCCAAAGCATACCAGGCGAGGTTGACAGTGCCCATGCTCTGGATGAGGTAATTGGCTATTTTTTTATTCCTGAACTGTCAACTTTGAACAAGCAAACTATTTTCAAAGATATAACTGAATATCACCCCTCATGCACAATCCTGTTCTGAGTCAAACTATTTTTTTTACTACTCATTTGGGCCCCACTAATTTGGGCCCTAATTGTTTGGGGCCCCCTCATTGGGGCTCCAGTAGGTTCAGATGCCCGTTGGTTAATATTGGATTTAAAACACTCTGTTGTTCGGAAGACACTCTTTAACATAGCCAAGCCATCCTTGTGCCTTGTCACAAGCTGAAAACTAGCGGCAATGACCAATGACTATAGATCCTCGGTGAATTGATCCAATAATTTTGTATGGTTACAGTCTCGAATCCTAGTGGTAGCGAAAAATATTATTTTTTTGACTAAAGCCTGGTACCCAATGAGTGCGGATTTTTTCATACCTCCTCACTCGGAAACGGCCGTAGCTTTTTTTTCAAATTTTCAAAAATTATTCTGTTGGTATCATCTTGTAGCTAAGATCCAGGGCTACCAGATGAGATATTGATAAAATAGATGTCGGTTTAAAAAGTTGGTTAAAAATGAGTGGATCCGCACTCTGGATCCGAGTGCGGATCCAGAGTGTGGATCCACTCATTTTTATCCAAAATTTTTGAATCACATGTAGCTAATAAATAGCTTATCTGGTAGCCCTGGATCTTAGCTACAAGATGGCACCAACAGAATAATTTTTGAAAATTTAAAAAAAAGTTACGGCCGTTTCCAAGTGAGGAGGTATGAAAAAATCCGCACTCATTGGGTACCAAGCCTAAAGGACCAGTTAGTTTCAAGATGGTTAGCAACCCACTTGGTACTTTTCCGAAACAGGTATCAACCTCCACAATATAGAATTTTTAATTTAGCTGAAAGTAATTAAAAATCATCGTACTCTATCCAGAACGGTGCCCTGAATATGATTTGATAATACTAAAACAGGCCATTAAGTCATTTGGTCCACAGTCATTTGATCCCAAAAAACTTTATGAAAATTTTGCGAGAATTTAGTCCGATCCAACCAAATCAAGTGATCGTCCATTTGGAGCGATCTTTTTTTTGTATCGTTTTTCGGGTTCGAAAACCTGTTTTCTAGACTAATTCGAGCATGCTGACGATGGTTTGATAGTGGTAAAATGCCGTATTGTAGGGTATTTTTGAGTTTTGGTGAAATCGAGTTTTGATAAAGTCAATCATTTCCCAATACTCAAGAAAGACCATACAAAACCTTACTTTACTGTTATGAAACCATTTTGAGCATGCCCGAATTAGTCCAGAAAAGAAATTTTGGAACATGAAAAAGGTAAAAAAAAATTTGATTCAAGTGGACGACCACTTGGTTTGGTTGGTTCATGGATTATGCAGTAGAACTGAAGTTAGATCATGAAAAAAACATTTTAAATTTCGAAACCTCTTTACAAGACAAAAATATTACTACCCGGGTACCACTACACTACCTGAGCAGTGATGTATTTTTGCGATTTTTCGCTCCGGCTCTGTCTCTGAAACCTTAGTTCAAAAAAATTTGCTCCTGCTCTTGCTCCGGGCTTTAAACTTTGAAAAGTTTGCTCCGGCTTTGGCTCCGAGCGAAAGCCAAAAAATTATACGTAAATCGTGGTGCGCAAAACAGATAAATTTATCTGAAGCGATAAATTTATCTGCCAGATAAATTTTTATATGACAGATAGAATTTATCTGCCGGATAAAATTTTATCTGATAGATAAAATTTTAACGGTCAGATAAAATTTGATTTTTAAATAAAAATCATTAGAAAATTAAAAAATGAGTTTCACAGTTGCAAATCTATGGAAATTTTTAAGAATAATAGTGACTAAAATATTTGATGGGTTTCGCCAAAAATCGTGGCTGAAAATTTTGAAAACCCATCAGCTGTTTTTATCACTATCATTCTTAAAAATTTCTATAGATTTGCAAGTGTGGAACCCATTTTTCATTTTTTATTGATTTTCATTTAAACATCGAATTTTATCTGACCGATAAAATTTTATCTGGCAGATAAATTTTATCTGTCAGATAAAATTGTATCTGGCAGATAAATTTATCGGTTCAGATAAATTTATCTGTTTTGCGCACCACGACGTAAATACTCGTTATACGCATAAAAAATATGAATATATGATTTGAATTTTCTCTGAATATGGCTTCGAGCTCTTTATTTTAAAAAATTTGCTCCGGATTTGGCTCCGAGATTTTCATTTGAAAAAATTTGCTCCGCTGAATAAGGTTTGATGAATCAGTCAAACCCCGATTTCATGCGCCCTCGATTTAGTGCGAACACCGATTTAGTGCGACCCTGAGGTTGGAGGTGAGGTCAAAAGTCTTCGAAAGTCTCGAAAGTGCAACCCCGATTTAGTGCGACCCCTATTTAGTGCGACTTTTTTCCGGTCCCGAGGGGTCGCACTAAACTGGGGTTTGACTAGAGTAAAATAAGCTTTTGTATGGTATTTTTTTCGAGTATTGGGATACAATTGATTTTACCAAAACTCGATTTTTCCAAAACTCAAAAAATACTTGAGAAAACGGCGTTTTACCACTATCAAACCAATCAATCCAGAAAACAGAGTTTGGAACCCAGAGTAAAAAAAAATTGCTCCAGGTGGACGATCACTTGATTTGCTTGGACAAAAAAATTTAAATTCTCGCAAAATTTTCTCAAAACCGAGGTTGATGGTTCGAACCCATGTGGGTACAAAGCCTATTTCACACCTTTTGCGCCGACAATACCTTAGGTATTTAACCGCTTCGTGACCAAAGACCAGCACACTCCACATTGCAATGAATTCGGGTGAAAAAAAATCGAGGAAACCGAAAAAGGTAGGCTCAGAGAAAAATACTCTTTGGCTTGGCCTTAACGTTTGGATACTATCCGAGTGGGTTAATGTGGATGAATTCACTCTGGATAAATTGATTGTGGATAAATTCACCGCCGTCCAGTGGTTTGCAACACTGAATTTTGAATCAATGGGCAAAACTTAACAAAATGACGCGAATATCATACGCGAGGAAATTATGGGCCGACGAAATTTCGGCCGCGACGAAATTCGGGGACGCAGGGGTCTTAGTTGCTTGGGGTTGAGATGCGCACACCCACATACCTTAGACACAAATCACTCAAAAGTAACTCTGGATGGATAAAAATATGCATGCATGATTTTGAACGCGTATTTTCAACTTTTGAACGAATTTTACGTGTTAAATATCAAAATAAACAAAAAAAAATCATGTAAACCGACCGCGATTTTTTTCAAAAACTTTTTCGACTTCGGTTTGGGTTTCGGCAAAAGTGAAATTCCGGTTCCGGTCCAATATCGATTCCGAGCCAAGTCTAGCTGGTGCAATGACATTTATTTTTCGTCCAAAAATCAGTTTGCCCAACGTTAATTAGTCGGAAATTTTGATAGTCCGAAATTTAATTCGTTCAAACCTGAGTTCGAAAATTGCTCGATTATTCGATTTCCGAGCACATTTTAATTTTGACTTTCTGGCCCTAATTAAAACCGAAATGGATTAATTTTCATTTCTCTCGGCCAAAAAATCAGTTCTAGTGTGCTACTAAATCGAGATTAGACTGAATTAGAAACTTTTTTTAGTGTTTTGGCGAACAAGTAGACTTTTGAAAAAATATTGGTATTGGGCAATATATTTGGGTTCACAACTTTGAAATATGGGTATTAGGTCTAGAGAGCGCTGAAAAATATTGGTATTAGCATTGAGCAAAGGCAAATGCCTATCTCTAAATAGTAGTGTTTTCGAAACTCACACTCACTTTTTTGCCTCACACTAACTTTAAATACCTTGTTTTAATATTTTTGTTTTGGTATATCAAAAGTTTTCACACCGTTTTGTTGCTGAGATATTTCTCTGTCGATTGAGCGGTCAAACACCTTAGTTGAAAATAATTTTCGACAAAATCACACCAAAAGTGAGGCTCACACTTGGTTTTTACCTCACACTTAGTGGGATTTTGTAGAAACTTATTTTTAACTAAGGTGTTTGACCACTCAATCGATAGAGAAATATCTCAGCTACGAAACTTCGGCGCTACCGGAGTAAACCCACACCCCCCTCCCCCCCCCCCCAAATAAAATTTTTTTAAAGTGTTTCCAAACACCCTATATCAACCTAAAATTGCCTCAGAAGCTCGAAAAAGGCATTATTTTTGTGTTCTAGTCGATAAAAAATTGAATTTTGGGACCATCCAAAAATACCTATTTCGACTATTTGCTAATGCCAGATACAACTGCCAGATGCCAGCCTGTCGATTGCCAGTGCCAGGTACCAGTGTCAGTTATGGAAACACAGAGTGTATCAAATTTTCTAGAGTTTTCAACAGAACATTTTTTAAAGAACCCGCTTGGTTGAAAAGTTTGGCGCTACCGGAGTATAAAACCCCCCCCCCCCCAAATGAAATTTTTTTTAAGTGTTTCCAAACACCCTATATCGACCTGAAATTGCCTCAGAAGCTCAAAAAAGGCATTAATTTTGTGTTCTAGTCAATAAAAAATTGAGTTTTGGGAGCACCCAAATATACCTATTTTGACCATTTTGAAGGGATTTAGGGCCGTATTAGGGTGGAAATGGACCAAAAGGGGCCAATTTTGAACAAAAAGGAAGATGTTGAACATAGTTTTGTTGGCTGCGGCCTACCGCATAAAGAAACTCTGGTATGCATGCTTTTTCATGCATCCAGAGTCACTTTCGAGTGATTTGTGTCTAAGGTATGTATGTGTGCGCATCTCAACCCCAAGCCCCCTGCGCCCCCTTCGCTTGGAGATGCGCACACTCACTTACCTTAGACATGATTCCGAGAAGGACTCTTGACCATAAAATGCATATATATAGGCTCTTTTTGCCCAGCTCCAGTGACCAAAACATGCCAAAACAGGCAAATGGACGAAATTTCAAGATGTCCAAAACTCAATTTTTTTTAACCAGAACTCAAAAATAATGTCTTTTTTGAACTGCTGAGGCAATTTTAGGTCGATATAGGGTGTTTTGAAACACTTTTAAAAAAATTAATTCGGGGGAAGGGGGGGGGGTGGTTGGTGGTTATACTCCGGTAGGGTCGAAACTTCTAATATACAAAAACATAAAATATAAAAAAGGTACTTGAAGTTAGTTTGAGGCAAAAGTGTGAGTGTGAGTTTCGAAAACACTGCAAAATACTGATTTCCCGCAGTACATTTTGGATTCCCCGCAGTAAATTTTGCGGGAATTCTTTCAAAAAATCAAAAAAAAAAGAAAAAAAGTTTGCACTGTAAAATTGGGAAAAAAAGTTGAGCTAAAAAATTTTCCGTACTCTCCGTGAAAAGCTGCTAGACAAAAGTGCGATAATTTTTTTGAAAAAGCCCAGAACACCTAGATTAATTAGCGTTTAGTAAGGGGGATGGCTCCGATTTCTCAGAAATGTCTTTATTTCTTGATAGTGTACAGATTTTGTCCTGATTTTCGACAAACAAATACAGTCCACTATGCTATAACGCCACTCTGAGATGAGGGGTGACTCTATGAGCGGCACTCAACTAATAATTTATTTTTTGATATGAATTCGGTAAAACAGTGATTGGGTACACATTGTGATTGGGTACAGCGGTTGGGTACAGCGATTGGGTACAGTCTAAAAATTAGTTTTGAATTTATTTAGTCCCACGGCATGTTTTTTGAAATTTTTTCACTTGGGCTTAGCTTTAGGCGCAAGGTAGACCAGTACTCGGTAGGACGAGCTGTAATTTTTTTAAGTCCTATTTTTGGCGCTAGTAAAAAAAACACCTCCTCCTCCATAAATTTTTAGTTATAAAAAAAACTGTGATTGTTCTTGTTTTGGTAAAATTGCGACTCGTTACAAATTGTGACTCGCTACAGTTTTGAATTTTTTAATTTCATTTTTTTGACTGTTTTTTGCATGTTCTTTTAACTTTTTTTTAAATTTAGGCCTTAGGCTTAGGCAGGGTAGGCCAGCGCATGTTAGGATGGGCTCAAACGTGTGTCCCAGACTGAGCACCAAAACGCGCCGAGTCGAAAAAACTGTAGCGAGTCACAATTTGTAACGAGTCGCAGGTCAGTCCTTATTTTATGCTTAAGCTCGATGTAGGGCAGCGTATGTTAGCCTTGACTTAAAAATGTTTTAAGACAGTTTCCAGTTTCGTTATTGAACGTAAAATGATTTCTATAAAAAAATTTCAAAACGCAGATTTTGTAGCTCTACTCATCCTCTTTCAAATAGTATATAAACTTTTATTAGTCCATCGACCGTGAGCACAGGCTTAAGCGTGTGTCCCGAACAAGATCATGTAAATAGTTTCGTAAAAAATTGTACCCAATCGCTGTACCCAACCGCTGTACCCAATCACAATGTGTACCCGATCGCTGGGCAGTCATAAATTTCTTCCTGCGTGTATGAAAATTAACCATTAGATTCTTCCTTTTTAAAGACTCCAAATCTATTTTTTTTTATTTTACGCATGGGAGTCAAAGTGTTAAAAAAGTAATAATATTTTTGAGATCCTTACCCTGACATCTTAATACTCCAGGACTCGGAAACGTCCTTTATTTAAAGATTTGTCCTTTGTTTGAGATCTGAAATCTTTAGAATTTTTGAGATTTTAGGTCAAAATCTTTATTTTTGATCCTCAAAAATTAATAAGCACTGGATAAAATGGCACTTTTTGACCAAATGTCTTTTATTTCACCAAAATGTCCTTTTTTCGAAAATTTTGATTTCCGAGCCCTGTAATGCTCCCATTCTCAACTGAACAACCCATCCAATTTTAGATCTGCCACCTGGAAGGAGTGCTAGACCAGACTCAGTTCCACGTCTGGCAACTCAAATCGGGTGTCAATGTGGCCAGCATTCATGTGCGCACCACCGACCAAGCCAACGACCAGCTGATGCGTCAGAGAGTCCATCAGATACTCAGAAAGTGGGGAGCCACCCAGATATGTGTGCAAGTTGAGAAAGAAGCATTTGGTCGCAACGGATCCTACAATTCTTCAGGCCTGACAATGACATCCTCCTCTAGTTCACTAAAAGGGGCACATGCCTGTCTGGACATGGCTGGATCAAGGAGCTAATGACCAATATTTTACTACTTTTGGGTTTTCATATGGGATAGGAGAGAAATATTTTCTGGATATTTTGGTACATAATATTATGTCAAGACTACAATATATAAGTGCCTTAATGCATGGATTTATGCAGTCTACTCTCTTCAAGGTGGGCATTCCGGATATCAGTTCAAGCTAGTCATAATGAAGAGGGTGTCTTTAGGGACAAAGAAAGGAATGCTATTTAACTGGCCACTAAAGAGAGTTGGCCACTTCGGCCATTATTAATTTTACAAATGTTGGGTCATAATTTTCTGTAGTTATTTAGAAGTAAAATTTTAAATTTTGAAGCTGCATCCGAAAAATTCAATTTACCTATTACTGGTCACTATGGAGAGAAAGGACTTTACTGACATAAATTTATATTGCCATGTAAAAGACCCGAAAATGGTAGTTACCAAGCTTTTGGCCAGTTATTTTAAGCTAAATAGGCGAGGATAGTCAAGGACTTTGCATACCCATTATAAGCAAGGCATTTATATATTGTAATTTAGACAATATTGTTATTTTTGTCATTTTGTTTAAATGTGCTCTGTGATCCGATTTCCATCTTTCTGTCTACTACTAATTTATTGTTGTTGGTGTGTTGCTTAAATTATATATGCTGAATTGTATGCTGATGATACTGTTGATGTGACTACAGGCTAAACTAAAAACACCCTACTATAGAATCAAGGCCTCAGCCAAAAATGGACAAATATTAGATTGACATCAAATCAATAGACTTTATAATTACCTTTTACGATGACTACATTCCACATCATATTGAATTTGGTGATAAATCTGGCCTTAGTAATAAACAGGGAAAAATATTGAGAAAAATTAAGTCCTAGAAAGCCATCAGGGCGCTTCTTAGAACTGCAAGAAATATCAGATCATTTTGAATACCCAGCTTTAAATTTGATAATGGGGTCATTTTAGCCAGCCTGTACAATTATTGTGTCATTGTTATCTGAATAAAGAGAGAGAAATGAGGATGGTGCTATTTTAAAAAGTTAGAAAACCAAAAACACGCGTTTGATGGGACACGGTCATTTCCTCCCGAAAAATCATTTCCTCGAAAGGTATGTTTCCCCGTAAAGTTCCTTTCCCCGAAAAGTATCATTTCCCCGAAAAGTTCATTTCCCCGAAAAAATGTGAATAATTTATAACAGGGTTGTTATACATATTTTACTACAGTAAATTACGTGCATTGGATTTTGCTGATAAATTTGCAGTTCTGATTGAAGGAAATAGTTAGCAAAAAAAGTTATTGTGTAATATCACCAGATCTACTCTTAATGGTCATGACCTACTCTCAATGAGAGTATGTCCATCTTCCCTGGTCTTGATCTATTTTCAGTGGTCCAGTGGCATTTTTTTACTTTTCGGGCTCCAAAAACCTGTTTGCTGGACTAACTCGGGCATGTTGAAGGTGGTTTGATAATAGTAAAGTAAGGTTTTGTATGGTATTTTTGAGTATTGGGAAATAATTGATTTACCAAAACTCGATTTTACCAAAACTAAAAATAATACGTTACAAAACGGCATTTTATGATTGTCAAACCACCTTAAGCATGCCCGAGTTAGTCCGAAAAACAGGTCTTGGAACCTGTAAAAGTAAAAGAAAATTTGATTTTTTTTATCCAAGTGAACAACCACTTCATTTTATTGGTACATGGGACATCCAGATGATCCAACTACCAACATGGTCAGATGGTCTTATAAAACTGGTCTTATATGCAAACTGGTTACTTACAAATGATTCACTTATAACGAGGGTAGGCGCCTTAGGTATCAAGTTAGAAGAAGAAAAAGAGTTAGGAGAAAATACAAGAATCGGGATACTTCGATCGGGATATGAATAGTATTCCCAGAAATAAAAAAGTCGCGAATTATAGTGCCGCGAATTGATAGTGCCGCAAATTGATAGTGCCGCGAATCGATTTTCGGGAATCAATAGTGTCGCGAAACAATTGTCGCAAATCAAAACTGTCGCAAACTGATATTTTACCGATTGTTTGCATGCACCACCGCTTCCTGCTGCTGTTCTTCATCACTCTCATTGCTGTAAATACCATAGCCATTATCTACTCCCTCTAACACTCTTTGCACGATGCTAACCATAGCTAAAACAATTCTAAAAACTTGTCATAAAAGCAGCATCTAAAACGCCGACGAACAAGCAGAAGTAACAGACAAGAAGAAACATCAAATCGAGATTTTTCTGTTCAACAAAATTCTTATCATGACACAACTTTATTCAGATTGTAAACATTTTCAGGGAAACAAACTATTCGGGGAAGTAATACAGGGTTATTCAAGAAATTGTAACACTTTCAAACTGCCATAACTTTTTATCCCGGCACGATTTCGAAATTTTGTAAACGCAGATCGACTCAGAATTTCATGGCAATTTTTTCGGTATATAATGTCAAAAACACGATTTTTGCTTGGTCCCCCCTGTGGTTTGGGTCTTACCTATCCAGAGGCCATCTACAGATCAGAGCCCAAACCACAGGGGGACCAAGCAAAAATCGTGTTTTTGACATTATATGCCAAAAAATTGCCATGAAATTCTGAGTCGATCTGCGTTTACAAAATTTCGAAATCGTGCCGGGATAAAAAGTTATGGCAGTTTGAAAGTGTTACAATTTCTTGAATAACCCTGTACTTTTAGGGGAAATGATACTTTTCGGGGAAATGAACTTTTCGGGGAAACGATACGTCCTGCGCTTCACATGGCACTTAGACAATGAACTTATAAAGGGAGTAGTCTACGTAAAATTAATGGAAGTCAAACATTTTATTTACAGCGAGTGCCCAAACAATGGATAAAGACGAACGCAGGAATTATTGCTCCCTCTTCGGCTTCTTTTTCACCGGCTTGCCTCCTTTGGGTACTGGAGTCTGGACAAAGTCAACTTGGCAATTGACGGCAGCTGGCTTAGGCACGTATCCCTTGGCTGGCGTGTGAACGTCTTTCTTCGGGATATATCCCTTGACCTTGGCAGGCACTGGTGAAGCACTGAGTATCTTTTTTTTGCTGTTGCTATCCAGAGAGACCAATACATCCATCGAACCTTCTTTTTTCGTTTGGCTGCAATTAAAACAAACATTGTCACACCCATTGCCCGCAAACATATATTACTTTGAAGTTGCAACTGTTTCTGGTTCTTCCGCCTTGACTTCTTCCGCCTTGACTTCTGCTACCTTGACTTCAGTTGTCTTGGCTTCTTCAACTTTATCCTTAAGATCCGCTCCTTGCACAACTTCAACCCCTTCAGACTGTGCTGCTCCTTCAGATGCCTTCATGAACAAGCGCTCTGAATTTGCCTCATCCATTGATCCGTCGACATAGTTAAACTTAACGGGCCGCTGTCTCTTAGGTCGAATTACCATCACATAATAGACCACACCAGCAATGACGAGAATAATGAATCTCAAAAAATGAATTCAAATGGAAATGAGAAAAAACAAAAATTACATGATGATTTCTACAATTGCTATCCACATCCAAGCACAACCGGCAATTGAAACTCCAGCCTGATTTACATTACCTGAAGAACCATTGGCTGATGGAGTGACTGATTCGCCTGGAACATTTGCTGCAGAAGGTGTCGGTTCAGGAAGATTTGAGCGCTGATATTTCTCACTCTAAAACTCAAAAACATTAAGATGCTAGTAGAAAGAGCTGAAAATAGTTACGAAAAAAACTGCTAGATCACACTTGACATTTTCAGCACTCATAGAAAATTTTGTGGCATACTTGAAGACGGTAGTCAGAGGCACACCAAAGTCCAGATCGAAGACAGGAACGAACGAAACTAGAGTTGCTTCGGTGAATGCATACAGCTGGCCGCTAACGTATAGAACAGTGACGTCTGAAACACCATTGTCACAATCCACGGCTCCGACCATGTGCGATTTATCGTATTCTAAGAAATCGAGAGAATAACAGAATTCTTAACACACAGAACGACAAATAATACCTTTAGAATCATAGTCGGACAAAAGCTTGAGCACATCTTCCTCATCGCTTGCTGAAAATTATCAGGAATAAAACGTAGCATACTCCTTCGACCCCCACCGTGACAATCTTGAATGTACAATGACTTGCTATGGAGCCAACTGAATTTTAACTGGCATGGCATCTCACCAATAGAGACTTCGACCCTAATTAATTGGAAAAGAGAAAACAACAGAAAGGCAAAAAACCAACCATGGAGTAGGATATTCGCAATTTTCTGGAGAAATAATCCTGAACGAAAAACTTTTTCTGTCTGGAACCAACAGGTCGATACTGCTTCTCATATTGGACGGAGACAAAGACAGAGATCTAAATCTAAAGTCGTGCGAAAAAACAGAGACAAACAACAGCAGTATACAGAGGCTCTATTTCGAACGGAGGACTATTGGCTCCAACTTCCATGCTAGACAAGCAAATGAACGCGACCCATAGGACATAGAGCAAATCACGCGAGCTCATCTAAGAGACATGTAAACTAGGACAGGAGAATACTGTAACGAAAAATTACGGAGACTGATCAAAACTGGACATCAAGCGATATATTACACGCAATGACTACGCATTGAGAGATCACACTGACACACCATCACTTTAAATAATTTATTTACAGCGAACACTCCAAACAATGCATATAAACACAATGCGGACGGTTGTGTTACAAAGGTAGAATTTATTGCTCCTTCTTTGGCTTCTTCTTTACCGGCTTGCCTCCTTTAGGCGCTGGAGTCTGGACAAAGTCGGCTTGGCAATTGACAGTAGCTGGCTTAGGCACGTATCCTTGACTGGCGTTTGAACGTCTTTCTTCGGAACATATCCCTTGACTTTGGCAGGCACTGTGAGTGCACTGTCAACCTTTCTTTTGCTGTGGCTATCCAGAGAGACCAACACATCCATCGAGCTTGCTTCCTTCTTTTCAGCGCTGCAAGAGAGAAATAATTCAAAGATGAAAAACTATGAAGCTATCTTACCCTTTCCGTGGTTTTTGATATTCCTTGGCCTCCGCTGAGCGTTTTCGTAGCTTCTCCCGTATCATTTTCTTTTGCTCTTCCTCCTTGTTATCGATGGTCGCGCTCTTGACTTCTGCCGCTGGAGACTTGTCCGGCTGCACTCCTTCGGATTGATGCTGCAACTCCTCTTCGGCATGCGTAATGTAATTGACTGCTGCTTCTTCATCCTCCTGCTTTCTTCGCACCAAACAGCCATAGTAGACAAGCACACATACAATCACAGACAGGAAGCTTAAACCCAGAAACTTATCATAAATGAATGAAAGAATCAAAAGCATCCTTACAGCATTGACTCAGTTATGGCAGTATACATCCAGCCTTGCAGGCAGTAGACATCGAATCTTTTGCTTTCATTTTTCTCTTTGCCACTTTGAGCATCTGGATCAGTGCCAGTAGTAGACGGAATTGCAGGAACTGCATTCCTTGGCTGGCTTGAATTCGAAGACTCGTACAAATGATTCTGAAAACAGCAATAGCTAGCCTATAAAGGGTAGACGGAGCTAAGAACTTACAAATTCCACAGCAAACACACACTTGTCTCCTTCTGGATTAGCCTTATACGACATTGAAGATGCTTTCATATTGAAGTCTAGCAAATAGTTTTCGAAATCGGGGTTGAAACCGAACCAGCAAGGGTGGAATTTCGTATACACTCGCTTAGTCGATTCATAAGAGACATGCTGCAGCAGAGAGCCACTTTGCTTGAGCACAATCTTGATATCGGAGGGTCGCTTGAAAATGTCGCTTGTGCTGATCCTGGTAGCATTCCCGCCATCTAAAATGCGGGATAAAAGCCACTAAAGAATCCAAAATTATCAACCTGAAGCAGAAAGAGTGAAGCCTGTTTTGTCCCACATCATTTGCATCGTACAATTGTCATTAGCGTAGAAAAAGATGAACTGGAAATCATTCCTTTAATCAATGTGTTGATTACACTCTAACTGACCTGAACTTTGTGTCTTCAGAAATGAAACACTTTTTTGGTGGACGGATTGCTGTAAACGTAAAGACTCGATTGCTAGGAGCCCGAAGCGAAAGTACTTTATACTCAGAGTCAAAAGGAACTTCGAATTTACTAAAATGATAATCAGGACATTGGAGTAAAAGCAAAAAAAAATAACATCTCTTTGTTCTGGTCTTTGTCCGCTAACAAGCTGTCCGAAGCCGTAATTCTATCATCCAGAGCAAAAGCATTGATTACACAAGGATAGGAAAAGCAAGAAGCTATCAGGAAAAGCATCAACAACGGACTGCCACATATAACGCAGAGACGAGAGAAATTCATACCAACTAAATGCTAGAGCTAATTGTTGCGAACAGCCGATTTCCCATAAAACAAATTGTACAAATGACCCGAGAGCAGTGTTGGCTATTTGAATCATGCATTCAAGAAATTGCAAAAATGAGTCGTTTAAATTAGAGTAGTTCACGGTCGGTTAACCGACCCGGTCGGTTAACCGACCGACCGGGTATTTGGCCAAAAAAAACCGACCGAAAAACCGGGTACAAAAAACCGGGAAAACCGAAAACCGGGTACAGCAAAATTTCGGTTAATTTACGACAAAAAAAACCGAAAACCGGGTACAAGCCGGTTAACCGACCGAAAAAAAACTGAAAAACCGTAACCGAAAACCGGGTAGCCAAAATCCCGGTTAACCGAAAACCGGGTAAGGCCCAATTAACCGACCGTGAACTACTCTAGTTTAAATGATAGAAATTTTGGTGCGTTGACGTTATGTACCTTTTGTCCCGTTTTGCTCCAAATCTCTTCTTTTATAAAACCTGATAAAGAAGCACCCAAATATTAGTCCCAGTCCCAGATTACCGCGAAAAAATTGCGTAAGGCGTTTATTAGTCCGTCCTAACATACGCTGGCCTACCCTAAGCCTAAGGCATAAGTATTACTGGCATAAGTAATAGTTAGAACAAAGGGTAGTTCCAGAATGCGACAAAAAGTAGATATCGTCGATATCCAGAATTTTAAATTAATTTTTTAATTCAAAGTGATGAAATATCTCGGGTTCCTTCCGCTAGCAAAATTGGGCTCGGACAGGGCAGAGTCCGGTGTAATCATAACCTTGAATCATCAAGGCCAACTCTCGAAGTCGGAAACTTTGAGGTACTCCAACTATAATAATAGAAGGATCAAAAATTATATAATTTTTTAAAGCTCCACCCAGACTCTGGCGTAACACGAGTCGCGTAACAAACTTTCGAAGGTTTCCACAACAACTATTTTAATTTTAACCTGTAGTTATCTTATACTCAAAATGACCGCTAGAATCTAGCAGACATTTTGGTAACAATAGCTCCCACAGTTCATATTTAAATTTTTGAGAAATCAACAAAAGCAAGTCGCGTAACAGCGTGTTACGTGACTCGACCTGCGTAACACGCTGTTACGCGACTTGTTTTTGTTGATTTCTCAAAAATTTGAATGTGAACTGTGAGAGCTATTGTTACTAAAATGTTCGCTAGATTCTAGCTGTCATTTCGAGCATAAGATAACTAGGCCTGGTGACCTATGAGGGCTAACAAGTACGGATCTTAATTCGCAGATTGTTTTATCATCAATTCGACATTTGCGATCGGTTATGTGCAATTATGAATTACCATAGCGAAATTTGCAGATATAACCCCTGCAGATGAGAGATATGCAGTCTGGAATTTGTGACTTTAAATTTTCATTACGACATTTCCGATGCGACACTAAAGGTGCTTACACAATGAGGGGGTGAGGGTGCAGATCTGAGGGTGCAGAGCTCATTGAGTACACACTGGATCCGCACCTACGCACTCCCGCACTAAGAGCGGCACCACCGCAGTGCGGCACTCAACTGTACCCAATGAGGTTTTGCCTCCTCGGCGCGGGAGTGAGAAAGTGAGGAGTTCGAGTGCGGGTGCAAATCCGCACCGCCGCACTCAATTTTTTAATGCATTTTTTTGCATTTTCAGAATTTAGTCGGATATTTTTTCCCACGTGATATATGCCAAAAAATGTATTTTTTTTTCTGAGTTGATTGACATTCATAGAATTTCGGAATTCATCCTAGGAAAAACTTATAGCCGCTCAAAATGTATAAATTTCTTGATACATCCAGTAATAGAGCTGACGATTGTGCTTCAGGGCGGGTTTTTTTGCTAAAGGCACATTTGCTAAAAAAAATTTTTTTTGATAAAGGCAGAAAAGCTTTGTATGGTTTTGTTCTGGCGAAATTCTTCTCACTGATACTCATAGGCGTTACACCCTCAGTAGTTATACTATCAGTGGTCTTCATCGAACCTCTGTGGTCCCAATTAGGGGTATAGACATTTCCCAAAATGAAACTTTTTTCAAACAGATTTTTAAGTTTTTTTCGAAATTTTTTAGATTGTGTCTGAACCATCCTAAACCATCCCAGATTTTTTAGGCCATCCGTGAATTACCTTATACCATCCAACTGCTGAAACACCCGAGAAAAACCCAAGACCATGAATCGAGGTAAATTTTCCGTGGAAAGTGGAAAATTTTCCATGAAATAATTTTTACATAAAAGGTCGATTTACGTCAATTTTTCTGTGCCGCGACCTCAGTAATCAGGCTACAAATACGTAATCGGCTAAAATAAGTATGAACAAAAAATTGTTAATAATCGACTCCTGAATTTTCGGGTGGTCCACTTGGATATCCCCCACCCTACCCCAATTCGTGGGTAGGTACCTCATGGTCAGGTGGCTGTCCACCTGCATGGCCTAAAAATGGAAGTAAAAAAAAAAGTTAACACTTAGTGAGGCTCGAACCAGTAACCTCGGTGACGGCAACCTCTCCCCAATTTAGACCAGGTAGTAGCAAACCAAGTGGTCGAACACTTGGATAAAAAAAAATTTACGTTTTCAGGTTACAAAACAATTTTTCTGCACTAATCCGAGCATGCTGAAGATGGTTTGACAGTAGTAAATCACGTTTTATCGAGAAATTTTTAAGTTATTGCTAATTCTTGATTTATCAAAATCAATCGTTAGCGATAAATCAAAAATTTCTTGATAAAACGTAATTTTACCACTGTCAAACCATCTTCAGCATGATCGAATTAGTGGAGAAAAATCGTTTTGTAACCCGAAAACGTAAAAATTTTTTTGATCCAAGTGGTCGACCACCTGGTTTAGTGCATGGATTCTCAGGATCGCTTTTGAGGTTGCAGGCTCAAATCCTGGTGGTAACAGACATTATTGTTTCTTGAAGGACAATTATAAACTATCTGTGAAAGACCAGTAAGACTCAGGGTGAGCAGGGTAACCACCTGGCACCTTCTCTAGAGTCTGGACCATTAAAACCGAGTGGTCGTCCACTTGGATCAAATTTTTTTCACATTTTTGGGTTCCAAAACTGTTTTCTGGACTGATTTGGGCACGCTGAAGATGGTTGATGGAGGTAAATGCCGTTTTCTCGAGTATTTTTTGAGTTTCACGCAATAATTGATTTTAGCGAAATTAATTATTGCCCAAAACTAAAAAAATACCCTACAAAACAGCATTTAATACTATCAAACCATCTTCAGCATGTCCGAATTAGTCCAGAAAACAGGTTTTGGAGCATGAAAACGTAAAAAAATTGACTAAAATTTCGTTTTTAGGACATCCAGCTTGATATCCATCCACCTGAACCATGGGTACCTATCCTAGGTTTCATAGTTGAGTCACCAAAATTGAAAAAATCATGGTTTGCAATCCCATATAAAAAACTGATATTTTCGGGATTTGTAGGCAGATGCTCCTCGGCATAAGTATCTACCCCATTATAGGTGTCGTTGCTACTGAAATCACTATTTTGGTATTAACAAACTGTGTTCAGCACATGATTTTAGGTGAGATAGGGTGGTTTTCTGTGTTACTTTGAAAAATTTCCCATTTTCCAAAAATTAAGCTTAGTCTTAAAAAGTTTCAGTTAGGATCCACAAGCGGAAAAGTTGTACTCGAAAATAATTTGAGCGCCGAAAAGAGCATAAGAAAATGAAACAACGATGATGCGCCGCACTCCGAATAAAAAATCGCCTAACTCAGAATGAAAGAGCGCGGGAGTGCGGCTCCAAAAATGTGTCGCCTTATTGTGTACACGCTGGCGCCACACCGCGGGAGTGAAGATTTGCGCGGGAGTGCGGAGTGCGGGGTGCGGCTCCCATTGAGTACTTAGCTTAACAGTTGTCATATTTCGCAGCTTCAAATTTGTGTATTGTGATTTACAGACTATACATTTGAAAAGTTGTTTTCACATGTTGACACTTATAGATATGACAATTGCAGACGCGACACTTGCATACCGACATTAGTAGACGCGACCTTTGCAGACCCACATCTTCATAGCGACATTGGCAGCTCCACATTCACAGATGCGACATTTGCAGACTTACATTTGCAGACGCGACATTTGCAGACTTATATATGTTGCAGTAACGAGAAAATTATAATTTTTCCATGGAGATAGCAACATGAACGTGGAAAACCACGTCAAAAAATAGATGTAACTAAAAAAAAGATGTAACTAAAATAAACGTCTTTCTTCCCCGTTAAAGGGCTGACCTCTTCCTACACGGTGGTCCCCGCCAATTCAAAAATTTTCCCTTGATCATTGGACTCCTGTACGGATTTTTCCGCTAGGTTTCTAACAAAACTAAGCCTAAAATTTGATTTTAGGCCTAGTTTTGTTAGAAACGTGGCGGAAAAATCCGTACAGAAGTCCAATGATCAAGGGAAAATTTTTGAATTGGCGGGGGACCTGCAAAAGTCGCGTCTGCAAAAGTCGGTCTGCAAATGTCGCATTACCGTATTTCCTCTAATAGAGCCACTGTGGCTTTATTTTTTGGATGTCCTCTGAAGGGTGGCTCTAATAGGGGGTGGCTCTAATAGGAGGGGTGGCTTTATATTTTGAATGCCTCATACAAGGGAGTGACCATTAATTCGTGACTATCGGCATATTATACTTCAGACGCCTTACATCAAATTTATTTCAGTATCAACAAAAGAAGTATCAAATCAAAGAAGTTGGAAACCATCAAAGGGCGTGAAACTCAGGGTTCGGTGCATTCAATTCATCGCGTCCAGTCAATTCTAGAGATTCGTCACTCACATATCCATTTTCTTCATCCTCCTGTGCATCAGCTTCTTCAACCACAGCTCCTGCCTGTCGAAGCGCATTGCGGCCACCAAAAGCTCAAATTTTCCCGACGGAATCGGTCCGTGCTTCTTGAAGCAGTGAACATGATCATCCTCACTTCCATCATGCAGATTGTGATCCACAGTCTGGAAAAAAAGAGTCTTACATTGTATGAATAAAGACAAGAACAAACTTTAAACGACTTGGCGATGGCTTCGGCTGGCAAAGAGTCCCACGCTTCCACGATCCATTGCAAGTAAACGTCCATTGCAGGGGCCTTCGGGTTTCCTCCACTTGTAACTCCTTCTGCGCGTCGTTAGATATCCACCGGTCATAGCTCTTGCGGAAGTGCGCTTTGAAAGGTCCATTCCACGAGACGTCAGGAGCCTGAAGAAAAGTTTTAGCAAATCAAAGAGAAATTACAAACTTGGATAAACTTGGTGCATCCTCCTGGAACCACAGCTGTATGAAGATTGAACTCGCGCAGCTTTTTCTTCAAGTCGACATTCTCCTTGTTTCTCCGGTTGACGAGATGGCAGCGAAATGAATCCCACACAAGCAGACTTTTCCACCGAAGAGATAATGGCGAAGACACGGTCCAAGTAGTCGAGAGTTAGCTCATCGTTCATCCACACTGTGCCTTTCCAACATAGTTCAAGCTTTGCCTTATATTTTTCTTGAGCTGCCGTCACATCCTTGCCTTTCTTTCGATCCATCAAAACAAACGGCTTGCATTTTTTGCCATCGGAACGTGCGGTTAGAATAACAGTTACTCGTTGCTTGTCGTGCCCAGTTGAAGAACAGAAATCTGAGCAAGAACATTGTAGAAATACTTCCTTGGCACAATACCTGATAAAAAATACCTCCTTAGCGCCAACCTCATCAATGCATTTGCCTCCAGATGGATCAAGGTATATTGCCGTTTCGTCCGCTGCAAAGATTTCCCGATAGCTGAAAGTAAAGACATGATAATTATTTCAAAATGTCTTCAAAATTTACTTGTTTTTCTGGCGGATCTCGTAGATATAAGCAGGAAATTGACAATCTTTTGCACGTAGTCGGCTGGTGTCTTCTGGCAAACGGTAGTTGGAACGCGCAGCCGAAAGTTGTTACGCGATAGGAACCTTCCAACCATCCTTTGCTCGCCTAGAATGTGAAATTTTTCCTAAAACAATCCAAAAATCAGTTCAAAAATACCTTGAATACGCCGTCATCCTTCTGCGCATTGAAAGTCTTCTCGGCCTGTCGCTGTATGGAATCCCGAGAAACGCGGAGCTTTTTCGAACGCATTTCCCTGACCCAAAGCGCCAACTGCTCATCTAGATCCTTGTACGTTAGCTTTCGACACCTCCTTGCAGCCTTTTCTTTGACTTACCGGCAGTAGAAGAATTTCTGTAGTCAAATGTAAAAAATAAAAAAAATTTAAAGGCTTACATGATGTTATGCAGCTTCTGTTCTTGTCTGATCCAATCAATCACTGTAGAACGATCCACACCAAATTTCTTGCTTGTCGAATGATTTGAGCCGCCCACCGACTTGGCAAAGTTGACGACCTTTAGCTTGAACTCGGCGCTGTACGACTTGCGCGATTTGGCTTTGATGACTTCTTGCTCTTCTTCTGAATCACTATCGTAGTTAGCAATCAGATCCATGATGCTGAAAATGCAGGGTCAATACTTATCACACAGCAAAGATGGTCATGAAAAAAATAAAAAACTTAGATACCCTTAAATATCCAGATCAAAAAGCAGAATTTCCTTTTCGTTTCAAAATAACTTTGAATTCGAACAAAACGTTAAGAGTTTCTGACTTTTTCCCAAAAACCAGTTTTTTTTAAAAGGGGTGGCTCTATTAGAGGGGGTGGCTTTATTTTTGGATGTCCTCTGAAGGGTGGCTCTATTAGAGGGAGTGGCTCTAATAGGAGGGGTGGCTCTATTAGAGGAAATACGGTATGTGAATATGGGTTTGAAAATTTGGTTCTGAAAATGCTGCTTCCTCAAAACAATAGTCTGTCATTGTCGGCCTACAAATTTACATATAAACCTCATAAAGAAACACCCAAATGTTAGTCCCAGTCCCAGATTACCTCGTAAAAAGTGCCTAAGACTTTATTAGTCCGTCCTAACATACGTTGGCCTACTCTTAAGCCTAATTAGTTAGAACACAGGGTAGTTCCAGAATGCGACAAAAGGTACATAACGTCGATACCCGGAATTCTAAATTAATTTTTTAATTCAAAATGATGAAATATCTTTGGTTGGGTTTCAGTGAAGCCTTCCGCCAGCTAATTGGCCTCGGACAGGGCAGAGTCCGGTGTAATCCTAACCTTGAATTATCAAGGCCAACCCTCGAAGTTGTAAACTCTTGAGGATACTTCCCCGGTTATAATCACTAGAAGGATGAAAAATTATATATTTTAAAGACTTTTTGAAGACTTTTCGTAGTCGACAGAAAAAACACTTTTTGTAGAAATTCACGACATAAATCGCTTCCTGTTTTTGACGATGGTATAAGCACATTGGTCTTCCGGATTAAAAAACTCAGATTGAACGGTCCGAATCATTTGTGCTTCAGTTTCGGAAACGAGAATCAAGTTTTTTTTCTCAAAGGCAATTTTGGTTTCAGAAAATGATTTGGTTTTCTGTTCAATGGGTTCTCGGAAAATGTTTTGTTCCGAAAACGGAATTATACAGCGGACCGATGGTTTCAACCCTGGGTTGATCTTTATGTTTTTGAGTTTCCATTTGATGTTCTAGTCTATCTAATTTAGTGTGCGTGTTCAAGATGTCGAGCAGTTAAGTCCGGGACAAATCGACGAATTTAAAAAGCTTTTTGTTCTCTTTGATCAAGATGGTGATGGCACAATCAATGCCAAAGAGTTGGGTACTGTGATGCGTGCACTTGGTCAAACCCACTGAAGCTGATCTCCAGGAATGATCAATGAGGTTGACGCTGATGGTTAGAACTTTTTTTTTATTCATGGATCGTCGCTTCTCAAAAATTCGAAATGAGTGTCGCTTTCAATTTGTATCAGACTAGCAAGAATTTTTATTTTTGATGATACCCGATACACCAAACGAAATCTGATGTTCTGCTCTTTCAGAAAATACAGACCACATTTCGCAAATTAGAGAGTTGAGATTAGTCAAGAGTGTCCCAAGAAATTTGAAGCACTCTGAAATGCCATAAATTTTTTATAAATCGAATTCCAAAAATCTGTCAACGCCAATTGACAGAAAAATATACAGTTTTTTATATATAAAGTGAAAAACTCGATTTTCGGTCCTCTGTGGTTTGGGTGCTGGTCTGTGGATGGCCTCTCGATCGGCATATTACAGTAGCGCCGAAAATGTATATACTAAACAATGTATCTTTTTTCTACGTTGATCGGCGTTGACAAAATTTCGGAATTCAATTTATAAAAAAGTATGGTCTTTCAAAGTGTTTCAAATTTCTTGGAAAACCCTGTAGGAAGGTAAAAGCTTTGCTAAAATTTAAAGTGAACTGACTCTCAGCTTTCGTTTGGGTATCGGATGTCATCGAAAATAAAAAATTTTGCTGATCTCATACAAAATTAAAATTACTACGTATTTTTTTAATTTCGAAAGCCCTGTGTATTTAGGTAATGGCTCGGTGGACTTTCCGGAATTCCTAACTATGATGGCTCGAAAGATGAAGAACACCGACTGCCGAGATGAGATAAGGAGGCTTTCAGGGTCAGCTTCTTCGGCTTTGTTGATAATTGCTTAATCTAAGTGCCTATAGTTTAGTCTTCGACAAGGATGGTAGCGGATTCATCTCAGCTTCGGAGTTGCGTCATGTAATGATCAATTTGGGCGAGAAGTTGACTGACGAAGAATCGACGAGATGATCCGAGAAGCCGACCTGGATGGCGATGGACAAGTCAGTTATGAAGGTATGACTTTAGAGGATCTTTTCGTAAAACTGTAATATACTGATTGTCTTTTCAGAATTCGTTGTGATGATGACCAGCACAAGTGAATGCTGAAAGCCAAGAATACATATCATTATTGTTGCAAACAATATTTTTGACGGAGCGGAAATAAAGTGATCTCTCAACAAAGTAGTTGGAATTCTAAACTATTATTTTGCTTTCTACACGGTATTTCAAGAGGTGTGGCGATATTTGCGATCCTCAATTTGCGGACGCTACAAATAGCAGACCGGTTTAGGCGGACGCGACATTTGCGGCCCGACAAATGCTGACGATCCTTAACGGACACGACTTAAACGTGTGCATCATTTTGTGGACTGACAAATGCGGACCTTCGTTTTTGCATTCAATATGCCTCTTTCGACCTCAAAAAATATCCGCAAGTGTCTCGGCCGCCAAATAACGTCCGCCAAAGTCGTGTCCGCTAAAGTCCATCCGCATTTGTCGGTCCGCAAATGTTGCGTCCGCCAATGTCGTTCCGCAAGTTTCGGGCCGCAAAAGTCGGGCCGCTATGACCAAAATCCCGATTTTACCCACCCGACTCCTCAAACCGGGGTGGGTAGCACCTGGTTGGGTGGATATCCACCTGGCTAGCATAAAAATTATATTTTAGTCTCAATTAAATCAAACCATTTTTTGTAGTCTTAAATTCTTTGGGAAATTCGGTTTTTTAAGACAAAAACTACGATTTCGCCCACCTAGGGTCTGAAACATAGGGTGGGTACCTCTCGGGTAGGTGGATCTCCACGTGAAAGACCTGAAAAATTAAAAGTTAGTCTGAATAATAAACAAACCATTTTATCTAGCCCAAATTCTATGAGGAATTCGGATCGTCAGGAATAAAATTACGATTTTACCCACCTAAACCCGATTAACTTAAGTGGGTGCAGTAAGCGTACGCCAGTGGCCGCGTACTGCTTTTTTACAGACCTGGGAAAAATGCGATCCCACGATATCCTTCTCGCAAGTCGGCGCTACCATTTGAGCTATTGGGTCGCCCCATTATTTCTCAATTATTTCTTATTTCTCTGCTATCTGCCTCCCGGGCGGCACCGAATTCATCCACACCGAATTCATCCACAAAAATTTGTCCGACACAATGTTTTGTGGTTCCCCGGTGAATTGATTCTCCATTTTGTAAGGTTATAGGTTCGAATCCCGGTGGTAGCGAAAATTATTTTTATTGGCTAAAATACTTATAAGGAAGCAGTAAGTCTGAAAATGGTTAGCAAACCACCAGGTACCTCCCCTAAATGAGTATCTACCCCAGAATCTGAAATTTTGGATTTAGCTAAAAGTGATTAAAAACCATCGTACCTTATTCAGAATCGTGTCCTGAACGTGTTTTCATGATGCTAAAACGGCACCCGTTTACTTCGGGGCCCCTTACTTTTTTGCGTAGGCAAATTCTTAGGCTTAGACTAGGCCAGTGCAAATTGATATAATGTCAAACGTTTGTGTCAAAATAAGAATCTTATTAGTCTTTTGTGGGGATCTAAGCAGTCAGTCACTTTAGTAAAAACGCGTTTGTTAACCAGAAGCCCCCGAAGTAAACAAGTGCCGCGAAAACAGCCACTTAACTAACAAGAGCACCAGTTTAAAGTAGTTTTGTGTACCATAGTGGTAGTGTTGAGGTGGTTACACTGAGAAAGTAGTACTCAGGTGGTAGTACCGAGGCACTTGTCAATTTGCACTGGCCTAGTGACCAGTATCGGTACTTAGGTGGAAGTGTATAGGTATTGGTGCTTGGGTGGTGGTAGATGGTAGTTTCTAAGTAGTGGCACCTAAATGGTAGTCCCCTCGTGACAGTACGCGGGCTGTATATTAGACCGTTCTTTGTAGTGCATCTAACAGTGTCGGTGGCTGGTTAATCTGCACGTCCCACGTACCAACTGGACCAAGTGATCGTTCACCCTGCCTCCCTTACAGTACCCCTAAGGTCAAGTGGATCCACCTGCATGGCCTAAAAAGTGAATTTTTCAAAATAAAAAGACAACCATTAGTTCTAAGCTGAAAAGTGTGGGGAATCGGATTGGACAGGACTAAAATTGTGATTTCGCACATCTGGTGGTACACTTAGGTGGTACTCAGGTTGGGGTACCCAGGTAGTGACACTTAAGTGGTACACAGATAGTAGTACTCAGGGGATAATCATTTTTTATGGCGCAAATTCACTTTATTTTGATGCAAATTTACTTTATTGTGGCACAAATACACTTTTTTATGGCGCAAATAAACGGGTAAAACGGAATTTTGCAGCTAATTCTCGTAATTTTGCAGCTAATTCTCGTAATTTTGCAGCTAATTCTCGTAATTTTGCAGCTAATTTTTTTTTGCAGCTAATTCTCGTAATTTTGCAGCTAATTCTCGTAATTTTGCAGCTAATTCTCGTAATTTTGCAGCAAATCCTTGTAATCTTGCAGCAAATATGAGTGAATTTTGCGGGAATTCGAATTTCCTAGTCAAAAGATGACTTGGATCGCTCAGAATCCCAGCCCGGAGTGGTCAGAAGCCCCTGAAAGTTGGTTTTTTGGGGGTTTACTAAAGGGGGGGTAAACCTTTTGCGAAAATTCGATTGGGCGGATCAGAATTCCGGTCCGATCGGCTTAATCGCTCAGAATTTCAGGTTTATGACGGTTTTGAGTAGTTCAGGGCGGAATTTTGATCCGCCCAATCTAATTTTCGCAAAAAGTTTACCCCCCCCTTTAGTAAACCCCAAAAAACCAACTTTCAGGGCTTTTGACCACCCCGGCTGGGATTCTGAGCGATCCAAGTCATCTTTTGACTAGGAAATTCGAATTCCCGCAAAATTCACTCATATTTGCTGCAAGATTACAAGGATTTGCTGCAAAATTACGAGATTAGCTGCAAAATTACAAGAATTAGCTGCAAAATTACGAGAATTAGCTGCAAAATTTCGTTTTACCCCAAATAAACTTGTTATAATAAATAAACAAAATAAAAATTGGCGCAAATAAACTTTTTTCGGCGAAAATAAACTTTTTTTTGGCGCAAGTACACTTTTTTATGGCGCAGATTTACTTTTTCTTGGCGCAAAAAAGGGTTGGCTCAAATAAGCTTTTTTTTGGCGCAAATTTACTTTTCTTGGTGCAAATTTACTTTTTATCGGCACAGTTCCATCATACCGTCTTTCTTTTTGTTTATTTCAAAAATTTAAAATTTTATTTTTTTTTACCACTTACCTTTACCCCATGGGTGCTTAATTCGGCTTGAGTTTACAATCCCCCACGGGGAGTGATCGGATGGAGGAGATAACATCGTATTCGTGTTTCTCTACCCCGATTTCATGAGAAAGCCGGCTGTTTTTTTGGTTCTGAGAAAAAAAAATTTTTTCGAATAACAGGGGGTATCATGGTTTTTTAGTCAAAATTTAAATTGCCGCCTTTGAATTTTAAAGGGATTAAGGGCTGTATAGGGAGGGTAAGGGAGCAAGAGTGGGCCACTAATCATAGAAGGCCCACTAACAAGAAGATGTTGAACATAGTTTTGAATACTGGGGCCTAACGCATAAATAAACTCTGGTATGCATGCTTTTTCATGCATCCAGAGTCACTTTCGAGTGATTTGTGTCTAAGGTATGTGGGTGTGCGCATCTCAACTCCAAGCCCCAAGCCCCCTGCGCCCCCGAAGGGGGCGCAGGGGGCTTGAGAGTTAGAGATGCGCGCACTCACTTACCTTAGACATGATTCGGAGAAGTACTCTTGACCATAAAATGCATATAGAGTCTTTTTTTGCCACGGCCCAGTTGAAAAACATGGTGAGGCAGTCGAAGAATATAGATATTCAAATTTATAATGTTCTGCCATAAAAGTGGCCCCTTTTATTCCCTTCCCCTCCCAACACAGCCCTTATTCCCTTTTAAATTCAAAAGGCGCCAATTTGAATTTTTCAAATTTTGACTAAAAAACCATGATACCCCCCTGTGGTTCGAAAAAAATTTTTTTTCACAGAACCAAAAAAACGCGCGGCTTTCTCATGAAATCGGGGTCGAGAAACACGAATATGAAGTTATCTTCTCCACCTGATCAGTCCCGTTGGGGGGGGGGGATTCGTCACTGCAACCAAAAAATTTTCACTCTTATTCAATTTTTCTAATTCAGGATTTCATCTGATTCATTTGTTTTGGCCTTTCTGTCACTGTTTGACACTTCGAACAGTTAATTATATGACTATTAACTGTATGAGCACAAAAGTTGGTAAGCATAGGTCATATGACTGAAAATTTTGATAATTAGTTGACCCCAGATTTTTCATCCATTTGGAGACCAGCAGAAATAACCAAAAGCATGGTGAAACACTCCGAGCTACAATTCATATATTATATACTACACATAGCTATTTCCCATTAGTGGCATGTATGGCGCAGTAGGTAAGTTGATGGGGTGAATTTTTTTCACCAGTAGTTCGATTCCACCCTCTGACTGTTTCATTTTTTTCCTGACTATTTTTGGTCAAAACATCACAGAAGCTATAAGAAACATCAAAGGAGGATCAACAAGCAAAAAAAGCAACTTAACATATCACTAATGTTACTGAAAACCGCGTTACGAAAAAGCTTGTTACGAAAATTCGCTCTTACGAAATTGTCTTGTTACGAAAGTTCCTACAGCCGTTATTTCCACTAAAAGTAAAAAAAGTTAAACTACTATTTTCTATGTTCTCCTTGAACCAGAAAAATGTTTTATTTATATTCATGTGTTATTTTACAAAAGCAGTCGAAAAATATTGCATAAATATTTTTTACAGCATGTTTTCGAAGAAGATTGGAGAAGTGTTCCCTTAAATCTGTCTAAAGTTTTTATAATTTCTAACACTAGTCTAACACAGGGATGGAAAAAGTATTTTTATAAAAAAAATTAGTATGCTTAGAAACTGCAGAAGCTCTTTTTCAAAGTTTTATGTTAAAATCCGGAATATAACTTTCCCCCAGATAGATTTGTTTTCGGAATCCTGGTTTAATGATTGCTAAGCATCTTCTCTGTGCTAAAACGATAAAAAAAACTTTTTTTAATACTTTTTGAAGAAAAAATTTAGTGCAGCAAAAAACACGACTAAAAGACTGCTTTTTAAACAAAACTTTTTTTTTAGTAGTATATTATACACCTATTCAAACGTATTCACGCCCTTTTGGATAGTAATCGATTTTAAAATACATAAGAAAATATTTTTATCCGCGGATTTATCCTGCTCCAGACCAGGCTAAGGATAATACCCGCGGATACGGATAAATATCCGCGGATATTTTGATTGTTACTACCACCCCAGGTGTTATCTGTCGAGATATTCAAAGCCAAGCGTTTTTCTTTTTGAAAAAAAAAACAATGTCTTTTTTAAATTTCAAATTTCACGACAGTCGAGCCTCGAAAAACGGACACCCGAAAAAGTTCGTTGCCCGTCTGAGTCCGAAACTTTTTAAAACCTATTTCTGAATGTTTTTGTCAATCAGGTAGTGAATATCGCCAAGAAGACGATTTTGCCGATCGTTTTTCCAAATTGAAAAACATTTTCTTGTAAAAAGGCAAAATCTCGATGACAGACTATCTTTTTTAAAAACAAGTGTCCGTTTACCGAGGTTTTTCTTTTAAGAAAAACTTTTCAGATTTGGCAAAACAATCAGCAAGATCGATATCTTTACGATATTCGGCACCAGACTGTCGATACAGAGCCGACAAAAAAAACATTAGAAAATAGGGCTAAAAAGTGTCGGACCCAGCTGGGGAACTTTTTTTCGGGTGTCCGTTTATCAAGGTTCACTGTACATGTTAACGTTTTAAACTTACCCCCCCCCCCCGTTCAAAATCGTGTTCTTGGCATTGTGTTTTTAGCCTAATTTTCGAAGTCTGCTCTCAGGCAAGTTACCACATTTTTTGTAGCCAGTGAGATGATCTGCAAAATGAGTGCTAACCTACCTGACAGAAGTTAATAGCTCTTTCACAAACGTTGGAGTTGGCGTTGGAGTTGGCGTTGGAATTGGAGTTGGAGTAATTTTTTTATGAACACCTTTTTACTCCAACTCCGACCCTTTCACAAAAAACTCCAACGCCGACTCCAACGCCCACTCCAACTCCAACTCCAACGCCGACTCCAACTAATAAGATTAAATAATAAGAATATAAATAATAAGAATTAAAGTCGGAGTTGGCGTTGGAGTTGGAGTTGGTTTGGAGTTGGAGCTTTTTTATGAAAGGGTTGGAGTTGGAGTCGGACTTGGAGTTGGAGTAAAAACGCGTTCATAAAAAAAATACTCCAACTTCAACGCCAACTCCAACGTTTGTGAAAGAGCTATAAAAAATGGGTCAAAAACACAATGCCAAAAACACGATTTTGAATTAGAGGGGGAGTTAAAGGACCCTGTCTCTTCCTTATCATAGCAAATTGAAATGTTTGAATGCGCGCGGGACCACACACATTTTGTCAATAATAATTTCGAACTGTTTTTTTATTTGCGCTTATTGTTTAGAAAAGAAACTTGTAAATTCGTTCAAAATATAGATCTCTTGATCATACATGCATTAAAGACTCTTTTAAATTTGAAAAATTTAAATTGGCGCCTTTTGAATTTTGAAGGGAAGAAGGGCTGTATTGGGAGGGGCCACTTTTATGGCAGAACGTCAGAAATTGAAATGTTTGTATTCTTCAATTGCCTCACCATGTTTTTCAACTGGGCCGTGGCAAAAAGAGACTCTATATGCATTTTATGGTCAAGAGTACTTCTCGGAATCATGTCTAAGGTAAGTGTGTGCGCGAGGTTCTCAACAAAAAGTTAGTTACCAAAGATTGACCAACTGCCTTGGTCCCCCAAGGTAATTACACCAAAAAGGGTACCTATACATCTTAAAAAACCAAAAAAGATGGAATTTGAACATAGTTTTGTTAGCTGGGGCCTACCGCAGTAAGAAACTCTGGTATGCATGCTTTTTATGCATCCAGAGTTACTCCGAGTGATTGGTGTCTAAGGTACGTGGGTGTGCGCATCTCAACCCTAAGCCCCCAAGCCCCTGCGCCACCTTCGGGGACATGATTCCGAGAAGTACTCTTGACTATAAAATGCATATAGAGTCTCTTTTTGCCACGGCCCAGTTGAAAAACATGGTGAGGCAATCGAAGAATACAAACATTTCAATTTCTGACGTTCTGCCATAAAAGTGGCCCTTTTATTCCCTTCCCCTCCCAATGCAGCCCTTAATCCCTTCAAAATTCAAAAGGCGCTAATTTAAATTTTTCAAATTTTGACTAAAAGCACATGATTTTTTTAAGATGTATAGGTACCAGTGTTCTCAATAGTCAGAGGCAGAATAGAAAGTCAGAATGAAATTCAAAAATTCTGACAGTCAGAAAGCGCGGGAAATTTTTCTGACTGTCAGAAATGAGAGTCAGAAAAAAAAATCGATCAAATCACGCTGTTTTTCCCTGTCTGATCGTCATTTCTGAGAGTCAGAAAGAGTCTGACAGTCAGAATAATTTCCCGCGCTTTCTGACTGTCAGAATTTTTGAATTTCATTCTGACTTTCCATTCTGCCTCTGACTATTGAGAACACTGATAGGTACCCTTTTTGGTGTAATTACCTTGGGGGACCAAGGCAGTTGGTCAATCTTTGGTAACTAACTTTTTGTTGAGAACTCCACTTTTTAGTGCGGAAATTGTAAGGAAACAACTTTTTTATTGTTTTCAGCGTATCAAAATTACTTAGGAGACGTTAAAACCATATTTACAGTCAACCAAAAAAGGGGCCCTTAAGTGCACCAGTGCCGTGTATTTTGTTCCAGTTTCACATCACGGACAAAAGCTAGATATTGTCCAAGTATATATTCGAGTATATTCTCAAATAAGAACCTTAATATTTACCAAAAATTTTGCGAGAGTTTCAAATGATAATAAAAACTAGACTAGACTTCAACATGATTTTTGAAATCGGAAGACGGGACAGATTTTCGGGACAATAAATCCGGGAACCCAAAAATTAGCTCGGGACGGCACACTTTCAAAATATTTTTAATATTTATAGGACAGTAAAACTCCTAAAAACTATCCGGGACGGGACGAGACGGGGCGTCCCGTCCCGACTGTCGTCTGTCCCTAATCCATACCCCTGTTCATTAACTACCTAACTAGGGTAAGTACCCCTGGGGGCTCTAACCTCGATCATTTTTTATCTGGGTTTCATCCTGAATGAATTAAGATGAATGAATTATTATAACTAGTTTTGTTTTAATAACATGTGCAATTTATTTAGAAATAAACGTTTAATTTTTAAACTAAATAAGAAGAAGGACGGTGTGATGTAATTGTGCAAATAAAAAGTAAATTTGCGCCAAAAAAAAGTTTATTTGAGCCAATCTTTTATTCCACCAATAAAAAGTATATTTGCGCCAAGAAAAAGTAAATCTGCGCCATAAAAAAGTGTATTTGCGCCAAAATAAAGTAAATTTGCGCCATAAAAAATGATTACCGTATTTTTACTGTATTAAGTCCCCATGGGCAGTTATTTTTCAACCTCTAAAAAATCGAAAAATTTTGAGGTCGATTTTGAGATTTTTGGGTGCTCAACTAAAATCTGAAAAGTGTAATCAGGTTAACTCGCGGCAACTAAGAAAGCGCAAAAAATAGATTTGCGAAATGTTCGCTCTAGGCTGAGATATAAGGTCCGTAGAGTGGGGACTTATTATTATTATCAGAGGGTGGGGAGTTAATGCAGTAAATACGGTATCCGTACTCAGGTAGTGGTGACTTGAGGTGTTTGAGTGATGGATCACACCACAACAAAAAATTATTACGCTGTTGGGTTTCAGAACTTGTTTTCTTCACTGATTCGAACATTCTAAAGATGGTTTGGCTGTGGTGAAACTACGTTTCGCACGATTCACGAAAACCGTGGTGCGCAGAACAGATAAATTTATCTGAACCGATAAATTTATCTATCAGATAAAATTGGATCAAATTGAATTTCCCCACCAAAGTGTCCTCACCAAATTACTGAATTTCCCCACCAAATTTTTAAAACGACCATATCTCAGTGTTTTCTTATCATTTTTTTTATTTTTTTCACACCAGCATGCAGCCCTACTCTTCTGGTTTCTAATGAGCCATTAAACAAATTGTTAAAATTTCAAAAACATTGAGAAAAGTTAGTTTTTATAAAACAACCTCTTGTTTATGTAAACTATTTTTTCTCAATGTTTTTAAATTATAACAGTTTGGTTGATGGCTCATTAGAAACTAGAAGAGTAGGGCTGCATGCTGGTCTGAAAAAAATAAAAAAATGATAAGAAAACACTGAGATATGGTCGTTTTAAAAATTTGGTGGGGAAATTCAGTAATTTGGTGGGAATTTCACACTTTTGGTGGGGAAATTCACATACAGCCGATAAAATTCCAAGTATTTTTATCTGACAGATAAAATTTTATCTGACAGGTATAATTTTTTCAGTCAGATAAAATTTGAGTTTTAAATAAAATCAATATACAATTAAAAAATGGGTTCCACACTTGCAAATCTAAAGAATTTTTTAACAAGAATAGTGAAAAAATAGTTAATGGGTTTCAAAAATTTTCAGCCAGGATTTTTCCAGGATTCAGGTAGTGGTGCCTTGAGGTGGTTGAGTGATGGATCACACCATGCTCAGCGGTAGATTAGGTTACGTAAGGACGTAGACTAAACAAACATAGGGTTTGTTCGACCATGCTTTTTATGTAAGATGCCCACCTGTCCAAGGAGTACCTAACTCAGGTTCGGGTTTTAGGTAATAAAAATCGCAGTTTTGGTACCGAGAAACCGGTATCGCCATGCAAATTTAGATCACTGAAATGGTTTGTTTTCGACTTTGACGAAATTTTATTTTTTTAGGCCCTTCTGTTTCACTTCACTCGAGGGTATCCACCTCAGGTTTTTTTGGGTTCGGGTGGTTATAAACGTGATTTTAACCGTGTAAAAGTCAATTCCTCACACGATTTTATTGTTCATGTTTATTGTTTGCTATTATTGCTTATGACTTTGTATAAACCTTCATTTTTCAGGCCATCCAGGTGGTTATCCACCTACCCAAAGGGTACCCACCTCTGCTTTCGGTATTTGGGTGGGTGAAATCGTAATTTTTATGTCATAAATCCCATTCCTATACACGATTTTATGCCAGAATAATTAGTTTTCTTTTTATTTTTACTAAACTTTGTTCGGGCCATTCAGATGAATATCCACGTGGACCGGGTATCCAGGTGGTCAAACGACCTATTTGTGCAGGGCGAAATTCACAAATACGGTTTTTAGGTTATTGGGTTCCAACCCATTAAAATTTCAGGCATCTTAATGGAATTTTTTCTGCTTTTTTACCTAAGAATCTCAGTTTATCAGGTGTTGACCTCCAGTTAGAGATGGCCTATATCGATGGTATATTGTATCAAGGGTAGACAGAATTAGACGCTACTGGCTTATACCCCCCCCCCCAAAAGCTACTTTCTTATACCCCCCCCCAAAAACCGACTTTTTTGGAGTGTCTAAAAACCATTTTTATGCAATAATTTTGCCATAAAGGGACCAGAAAAGCAGTTTAAAAGGGATTATGGGCTGTATTGGGAGGGGAAGGGAATAATACAGGGCCACTTTTTTTTTAGCTGCTTTACCATGTTTTTCAACTCGGGCCGTGGCAAAAATAGACTCTATATGCATTTTATGATCAAGTGTACTTCTCGGAATCATGTCTAAGGTAAGTGCGTGCGCGCATCTCTAACTCTCAAGCCCCCTGCGCCCCCTTCGGGGGCGCAGGGGGCTTGGAGTTGAGATGCGCACACCCACATACCTTAGACACAAATCACTCGAAAGCGACTCTGGATGCATGAAAAAACATGCATACCAGCGTTATTTAAGCGGTAGGCCCAGTATTCAAAACTATGTTCAACATCTTTGATTTTACGACCGAAAAGGGTTTCCCCCCTCTTCAGGCCTGGGGCTACGAGCCAGAAGCTCAGCCGTCCAAAATTTACACGACAACCATCAGGATCCACCCGGCTGATCGGTCCGATCATTTCGAGTAGTTATACTTTTACGTGCACCACAAGTGGCTGGGTTTGAAAGTGACTTCAACGCTAAGAGAATTAATACTCTTTGGTACTTATAGGCACTATAGAAGTGGCGGCGCTACTGGCTTATACCCCCCCCCCCCCCCCCAAAAACAGCTACTTTCTTATACCTCCCCCCAATCCTCGGACCTACTGGCTTATACCCCCCCCCAAAATCAAGATTTTGGGAGTGGTCAAAACATATTTTTAAGCAATAATTTCGCCATAAAAGGTCCAGAAAAGGGGAAGGGACAAAACAGGGGCCACTTTTATAGTGCCTATGAGTACCAAAGAGTATTAATTCTCTAAGCGTTGAAGTCACTTTCAAACCCAGCCACTTGTGGTGCACGTAAAAGTATAAGCACTCGAAATGATCGGACCGATCAGCCGGGTGGATCTCGATGGTTGTCGTGTAGATGGTTGTCCCCTTGCGATGGTTGTCCCCTTGCGATGGTTGTCCCCTTGCGCCCCCTTCGGGGGCGCAAGGGGCTTGAGAGTTAGAGATGCGCGCACGCACTTACCTTAGACATGATTCCGAGAAGTACACTTGATCATAAAATGCATATAGAGTCTATTTTTGCCACGGCCCGAGTTGAAAAACATGGTAAAGCAGCTAAAAAAAGTGGCCCCTGTATTATTCCCTTCCCATCCCAATACAGCCCATAATCCCTTTTTAACTGCTTTTCTGGTCCCTTTATGGCAAAATTATTGGATAAAAATGGTTTTTAGACACTCCCAAAAAAGTCGGTTTTTGGGGGGGGGGGGTATATGACAGTAGGTCCGATTTTTCGGGGGGTATAAGAAAGTAGCTTTTTTGGGGGGGGGGGTATAAGCCAGTAGCGTCGAAGTGGCCCCTGTTTTGTCCCTTCCCTCCCAATACAGCCCTTGAACCCTATTTTAATTGCTTTTCTGGACCTTTTATGGCGAAGTTATTGCTTAAAAATATGTTTTGACCACTCCTAAAAATCTTGATTTTTGGTGGGGGTATAAGCCAGTAGGTCCGAGGATTGGGGGGGGTATAAGAAAGTAGCTGTTTTTGGGGGGGGGGGTATAAGCCAGTAGCGCCCAGAATTAGTTATTTGTTGCTCACTTTGTTTATCGCGAAAAGTACTGTTTCTAGAAACAGTTGAATACCAAAAAATAATTTCCGAAACAAATCATGTTAAGACCAATTGTTTTTCATTTGAATTTATTGTGCAAATGACTTTTCGTCCTATTCAATTGTTAGTCAAATGATTTTTCTTCTTTCCTGGGTGTGTCAACAATACATCCTTCATTCAAAACAGACGAACCTAAGGGCTATTTACACAAATTAGACATCTCTGGCAAATTTTTTTATGCTTACGCAATGAACAACAACAATTATAACAAAGTGATTTTACAAACAGGCAGTTCATAGCAGATTCAGAACGATTTATTTTATCCATAGCTCCTGTCAAAGTCCGCTAATGAGACACCTTCTGTGCTGATCTTGTTCTCAAAATTGAATACATGTGTAGGTGGCACAGCGTTGGAAGATCTTTAAGCACATCCATACCCTTCTTCCAATTTTCCTTGCGGTAGAGGAAAAGACCCGGATTCCTAAACAAGGTAAGCAGTACATTCTGAGCTTTACATGGATTCAGTAGTGTGAAACCTACTCATTGCATTGCATGTAATAAACATCGCATAACTGGCCCACTTCTTCTACCTCTAGTTCGACACTTATTCTCTTGGGATCGATGCAACTGTGCTTGATAATGTCTGGATACAGTTCCTTGACCAATTCTCTTGGATAGAGAGCTTTGAGACCATGAGAAAGATGCCGTTGGCGGAACATGAACACATGGCGAACCACTTTCTCGACCACCTTAACAAACATCTTATAAATTAGAAATTATTTTTAGTTCGGTTCTGATTTTTTTGGGTTCTAAAACCATAAATTAGTTGAATTCCAACGTAGCAATAGTATAGAATTATTCCTGGATTCCAAAATCGAAGTGTGTACGCACACAGTTATATTTGAGCGATCGTTAAATTTTTATTCAAAAAATGGTAAACATAGGGCTTTCAAATAAGTAATCGGCCAAAAAAAAAAGCGTATTCAAAAAATTGTGACCAAAATAAATGTGGGTGAAAAATTTGGGCCTCCCCGTACTTCTTCCTGTTTAAAAATTCAAACACAACTTACTTCGTACGGAGCATTGATGAGTGGTGTAATCCGAGGGACAAAACGAACCAAACCGACATCTACTTTGGTTTTGGCACAAAACAAGACCTGGAAACCGAAAAAGTATAATGGTCTAAAATAGTCCTTGTTAATATTCTGGAATATCTTCCTCGTTTGATTTTACATTCTGAAGACTTAGTGCTTTCAATTCACATACCTGGCATCTCAAACACCAACTTCGGCACGGACACAAACTGAGCCATGATTGAGAGACGAGAACGGAAGTCCGAGTCGATCTTGCTGACAATTCGCTTGGCCACTTCCAATTGAAACGTAAGAGTCAAAGGCACCCTACCAAAAGTCCATGCTCCTTCCCTTCTTGACATTGCTTTCAGGTACTATATAAAATAACTTACTGACAAAAAAACATTTTCACGGGTGCTCCGAGAAATTCCCACAATTTGAGAAAGCAGAATTTCAAATATCGATCACAGAAAAAAGATCACTGTGAGTAATTTTTATGGATAGTTTTTTGGGGGTTGTGGATAATTTCTCGAAACACCTTATGTAAAGAAAAAAAGTCCAACCTAAGAATCAAGGGAATAGCAATATTGAACGGCAAGTTTCCAATTAAATGTAGTGGCGGCAATTTCTCGTCCAACCAAGAAAGTCTTTCAGCACCAGCATCTTTCCATATTTGCTCTTCATCGGTCTTCAAAATGTTAGCACTGTGGATGTGTAGGCGACCATTTGATGAGCCCTTCAGAATCTGAAAGATCATTTTTAATTGATTCAAAATATTAGCCACTTTTCGATCCACCAAAAAAACCCTAAGCATAACCAGAAGCTTGTGAGTGGAATTTTCATACAATGACCCACTCAGATCGCATTCTTGCTTATAAAATTTTTAATACTTTATCGTAACGAAGAATAGAACAACCATAAAAAGATTTTGTTACAGTCAAAACTCCATTGACATACACCCTTGGGACCGGGACTAGCCGTATGTTAATGAGAGGTATATGTTAATGGGAGAGTATGTTAATAAGGAAATCACTATGATCAGACCAAATAGATCTTAGCCAGCCGTATGTCAATGGGAGAGCGTATGTTAATGGGGGAGTATGTTAATAGGAGTTTTGACTGTAAACAGATTTTATTTTCACCGGATATCAAATTTGGGATTGGGATTTCATGGAATTTTATACCCCTCTCTCATTAAATTTCGATTTTGTTTGGAGCTACTAGCGAACATCCCCTACTAGCGAATACCCCCTCCCTAAGAATGTGACCTTTCCAAAATCACTGTAACTACAGGGTGTAACAAGAATTTTGGAACTTTTGTTTTGGCCATAACTTTTTCTGTAGACCGAATTTTCGAATTCTGTAAATGCAGATCGACTCAGAATTCGAAGAACCATGGTTTTAGCGCGCAGCGACTGAAATAATAAATGTCTTACGCACTTTTTTCTGGACAAAGCTTTTTCCTGCTGCAAAAAGACTTTTCTTTGCTGGAAATATTACTTGGTGCAAAAAGAATTTTTTGCTGCAAATATTAGTTTGCAGCAAAAAAATTCTTGTTGCAGCAAATATTATTTTTTCTGTGTCTGGGACATGTATTTAGGGGGAGGGGGTGTGGCTGGGTGTACGGTCAGTTCGAAACGGTCAGTTCGAAACGGTTTTTTCAAAATTTTTCATACTTTTTCATATTTCATTTTTCATCATTTCATGTGGTCGTCCACTTGAATCATAAATTTTTTTACGTTTTCGGGTTCCAAAACTTGTTTTCTGCTTTAATTCGAGCATTCTAAAAATGGTTTGTTTAGTAGTAAAATTACGTTTTGGTGGTAATTTCACAGTTTCCGAAAATCTTGCAAAAGGGATTTTGCTACTCTGTAACCATCTTTGAAATTATTGTATTAGTGCAGAAAACAAATTTTTGGCACCCAAAAACGTAAAAAAACTCGATCAGGTGGACGACCACTTGGTTTTAAAATGTATCAAGGTTGGTTTTAAAAATGTACATTTCTTGGCAAGACTGATTTTGACAAACTTTTCAAAAACCGTTGCTAACTGGCCGCCCAAAAACCGTTGCTAACTGGCTCCGTTGCTAATTAGGCGTACTCCGTATTTGGGTACTTTTTGAGAAATTCGATGGAGAAAGGTGTTCGCTAGTAGGAACACTTTTTCATAAAAATAATTTTTTTTATAAATTAGCGAGCTTTTTAACTACTTGATATGTCTATCCACAGCGAAACCCTAAATTTCGGCCGCTAGCACGAAAAGCTCAAAAAAGATTACGTCTAGGGGAGGAATGAAGCGCTCGTCGATCTCGATCACATCTAGTCTTCGTACTGGTCGCTCCAGAAGTGCTCTTGTAATACCACCAGGTCCAGGGCCAATCTCTATCACCATTCCATCATTAATGTCACCAGCCTTGTGTACCACCTGCAAATTATGTTAATTATGTTCAATGATTGATACAGCGCTTTGAAAGAGAAACTAGACAACCTTTCTATTTAGTTGCATGTTCATGATGTAGTTCTGCGAGAGCACTTTTTTAGCTTTTAACCGGTACATGTGGATGAAGTCACGGAGTGCAGGCAGTGGTGGGACATCCCAATTGTGAGTCTGCAAATTAAGTTTAGTTGAGATTTGGACAGGTCAAGAAAATATTACCTGAAGTACTGGCAGTGCATACTTACTGGTGATTGCCCTCGGCGTGAATATCCTTTTGGCCATACTGCTTCTAGCTAAATTCTTTATATCCTTATAAAATCTAAAACAGGAACATATCAAGTAGCACACAAGGTATATGTAGAGCTCTCATGATTTTTAAAAAGAGCCTTCACAAATTCCCAGCTTTTCACGTTAACAACTAAACCAGATGGTATTTTATTGGAGAGATACAATGAGTTTCCAGATCTGCTGGCAGCACATTTGGTAAATCTTCATATATATATATCTACATGCTAATTTTTTTCACTAATATCTTTGGGTGCAGGATGTTTCACCGTCAATACTTTCTCCGTCGGTCAATTTTCACCGTCAGCATTTTAGGACCACTTTTTAGATCTAAATTTTTTAAAGTTTCGGTACCAAATTGTAGCCCTGAATGTCAGCTACATTTTGGTACTACAATTTCTAAAAAAAACAAAAAAATTTACGCTTTTTCTTTTAAGTTTTGGTACCAAATTGCAGCCCTGAATGTCAGCTACATTTTGGTACCACAATTTCTGGAGAAATAGAAAAAATTAGAACTAAACCCTTAAAATACGCGCACTCTCACACTTTTTCATCACCGTAAAACACAGGGTGAGCGTTTTAAAATCAAATTAAAACAGGTGCCGTAAGAAGACAGCTGAGTTTAAGAAAAAAAAACAGCATGAATGACTGATAAAATAGTGAAAATTAGTGCAAAAACCGCGTTCACCACCGAGATTTATGTACATTTATGTAGTCTGCACAAAATATGCCTCAAAATAGTTGATTTGCTGGTAGGAAAAGCAATTAACAAAAAGGCGGCCAATTTTTCAAAAAAAGGCGGCCAAATTCTATTGTATTTCCTCTAATTTCTCCCCCGGGGGAGTAATTAGAGGCATGCAATTTTTTCAAACTTTAGGTGGCCTGAAATTTCTGTTTTCATTTACTGTTTGAGCTGTGTAAAAAGTGCCTGTTAGATTTTTAAAATTCCTCTCAGGCACTTTTTACACAGCTCAAAAAGTAAATGAAAACAGAAATTTCAGACCACTTGAAGTTAGGGGGGGAGTAATTAGAGGGAGGGGAGAAATTAGAGGAAATACGGTATTTTTTATTATGAATTTAAAAAAGGCGGCCAAAAAAATAAAAAAGGCGGCCAAATTCTCACATTTGGTGGCACATTTCTCATACATCAAAATTTGTTTCTTCTTAGTACTTCTTTTACTTTTTCTTTTAATTTTTTCAAAGTTTTTATACAAGCGCGTAGCCTGGATCTCAGCTTTCTAACAAGCCATCAACTGACTTCCTGAGATTTCAAAAGGTTATAGAAAGAAGTCTTTGCATAGATCAAAATTTTTGAAAAATTTGTTTCTTACAAAGACTGTTTTCTCCATATTTTTAAAATCTCTCAAACTCAGTTGATGGCTTGTTAGAAAGCTGAGATCCAGGGCTACATTTTGGTATAAAAATGTATAGAAATTTTAAAAACGTTTTGAGTTAAAAACACATATTTACGATTTGGCGGGGTAAAAAAACAATTTGAGCCTATCTTTGTTTGCCATTGATAGCGAATAACTCGCAGCACCATGAAGTAGTGTCTAAGAGACTGCGGGACATGCACATTTCACCAGGTTTTGGAACATGAAAACGTGAAAAAAAAAATTTTGATTCAAGTGGACGACCACTCGGTTTTGTTGTACCCAGATAGTCGAAACCAGGTTGGGGAACTCAGGTAGTGTAGTGGTACCCGGGTAGTAATATTTTCGATGAATGCGGTGTCGATGAATTTGCCTAACGCCATTTGTAAGTATCAGCACACGAATTACCATTTTGTAAATAAGCACGAAATTTTGAAAAAGGTAAAATTAATTTTATTCGTTTGTTCGTCAAATAAACACTTGTGAGATATAGATAGATGAGGAATAGAGCAAGAAATCACAACTTACACATAAGTTACACAGACAGAAAAGGAGACGAGCCGTTAGGTCTCGCCAAGTATTTTAAAAAATTTACACACAAATGGTAATAAACTAAGGAAACAGCTTTGATCAAACAAAATTACTAGTATAAGATTACAAGTATAAAAAATTAAATTATACCGTAATCCCTCTAATAAGCCGCCCCCTGTGATTCAAAATCGTGTTCTTGGCATTGTGTTTTTGACGCATTTTTCGAAGACTCCTCTTTGGCAAGTTACCCCTCAATTTGTAGCCAGTAAGATGAGCTACAAAATAGATGGTGACTTGCCTAACAGTGGTCTTCGAAACATAGGTCAAAACACAATGCCAGAAACCAGTTTTTTGAATTTAGGGGGGGGGGCGGCTTATTAGAGGAATTACGGTAAACCATTTCTAAAAGGATGGTCTTTATTTCAAACATTCATTATTTTGGAAGCATAGTTGCACGGGCGCCATTTCGGCGCCGACCGGCGCCGGGCATTTTTTCCTCGAATTGATGACAAGTTTAGGTTTTAAATGAGACATTATTTAGTCAATGTGGACAGCTCTAAAAGATAGGCTATGAGCGTCGGGGTGCTTATTTGACAGAATTTTTGAGCGCAGGGCCGGCGCCAGAAAATCACCGAAAAACGGCTGAAAACGAGGATATTCGGGCGCCGGCTCGGCACTCAAAAATTCTGTCAAATAAACACCTTGGCGCTCCTAGCCTATCTTGTAGAGCTGTTCAAATTGACTAAACAATGTCACATTTAAAACATAAACTTGTCATAAATCCGAGAAAAAAATGCCCGGCGCCGGTCGGTGCCGAAATGGCGCACGTGCAACTATGTTTCGAAGTAAATTCAAATAATACCGTTAGATTTATGCGTTAAATTGTCAATGGTCTTACGAAAAAGTGTCAGGTTATTACGAAAAAGTTTCAAGAAAATTTGAAAAAGTGCCAAGTTTTCTTGGCAGTCTCGGCCGAGGCTTTAATCTGTTTAAAGGGGCATGCCCACGCTAATAAGAGGTCGGGCCCGGGAATTCAACTTTTTTTCCGTATCATTGAACTTTTACACGGATTTTTCAACTTGGTTTCTATCAAAACAAGGCCTAGGGTTTAATTTTAGGTATAGTTTTGTTAGAAACCAAGTTGAGAAATCCGTACTCAAGTTCAATGATAAGGAAAATTTTTGAATTCCCAGACACCACCTCTTATTAGCGTGGGCATGCCCTTTTAAAGGGCCATTGCCACCTGTTTTAAATTGTCCCCGCCAAATTTTTCGCCTTACCATTCAACTTCTGTACGGATTTTTCCGCTCTAGGTCAATTGGTCCACGGTCAATTGGTCCACGGTCAATTGATCCACGGTCAATTGGTCCACAGGTCATTGGTCCACAGGTCAATTGCTCCACAAAATTATTTTCAAATTAATATTTTTTGTCTTGTGAAGAACTTCTGTTATATTTAACAGTTTTTCGATAATTCAGCCTTAACCCTACTGGTTAATCCACGCACCAACCAAACCAGGTGGTCGTCCACCTGGAGCAAATTTTTTTTCACGTTTTTCATGTTTCAAAACCCGTTTCCTGGACTGATTCGGACATGCTGAAGATGGTTTGATAGTGGTGAAATGCCATTTTCTGGAGTATTTCTTGAGTTTTGGTGAAATAGAGTTTTGGTAAAATCAATTATTCCCCAATACTCAAAAAATATTCCAGAAACCCATATTTCACTATTATCAAACCATTTTCAGCTTACCCTTATTAGTCAAGAAAAAACAATTTTGCAACATAAAACGTGAAAAAATCGATCCAAGTCGACGACCACTTGGTGTAGTCGGTGCATTGATTATCCATGAAAACTGAGGGTTGGATCATAGAAAAACATTGTAAACTTTGAAATTTCTTTACCAGTCGACAATATTACTACCCGGGTACCAGTACACTGCCTGAGTTTTCTAACCTGGGTACGACTACCTGGGCACAACAAAACCAAGTGGTCGTCCACTTGGATCAAAATTTTTGGTTTTGTTGGTACATGGACACAGATCCAGCGTTGCACAGAAAAATGTTTAAAAATATTTTGTGCCAGGAAAAATTTTGTGGATGATTTCGGTATCGATGAATTCAGTGTCGATAAATTCGCTTAACGCCTATTCTCACAGTTTTTGTAAATCTTGTATAACGTGAATTCACTACTGTCAAAACATCTTTAGAATGCTCGAATTAGTGCAGAAAACAGTTATTGAAACCTAAAAACATAAAAAATTGACCAACCACTCGGTTTTTGTTGGTACTTGGAATATCCAGAAGATCGAGCTACCAATAAAAAATGGTCTAATAACAACCTGGGTACCACCTAGAAACAACCACCACCCAAGCACCACTACCTAGGCACTTCTACTCCTGAATACCGGTACCTGGTCAATGCCTTGGTACTAGTACCGTACTACTACCTTAACACCAGTTCAGCTTCCAGGGTCATTCCAGCAATTTTAACGAAACTATAAATTACCCACAAAATGGAATTTTAGTATTATCAAACCCTCTTTAGAATGCTCGAATTAGTGTAAAAAACAGGTATTAGAACCCGAAAAAATAAAAAATAATTTAACAACAAAGGGATGACCACTTGGTTTGGTTGGTGCGTGGATTAACCAGTAGGGTTAAGGCTGAATTATCGAAAAACTGTTAAAATAACAGAAGTTCTTCACAAGACAAAAAAATATTAATTTGAAAATAATTTTGTGGAGCAATTGACCTGTGGACCAATGACCTGTGGACCAATTGACCGTGGATCAATTGACCGTGGAGGGTACATGACACTTCTGTCCCGGACATTTCTGTCCCGACACTTCTGTCCCGACATTTCTGTCCCGGACAGTTCTGTCCCGGACAGTTCTGTCCCGGACATTTCTGTCCCGACACTTCTGTCCCATTCCAAATTTACTTATAATTTGCATATTAACCAAAATTTCAGTTTTAAATCTGAAAACCATCATCCAAGTTTGTTTTTATTGTGTGTATGAGTAAAACAATGTTACAATAATAAACTAGAAAAGCGCCAGTTGCATTCGCTGCATCTCCACACACTAAATCCTGACTTTAAGGTTGCATAAAAGCTTTCCTTATATCACTTTCTAAGTAACACTACCTAGGTATCACTACATAATTACCACTATCTGAGTGCAATCACCTTGTTACCTTCGCCTGAATACCCCTTCTAGTTCTCCTCCATCTTGATATCATCCACTTAGATACCCGCTCCGGAGTATACCTCATCTGGATATACCCTCCTGAGGATCCCTTCTGAATATTCTTCCCTGAGTACCATCAACTGGGAGCGCTTTCTTAAATATCACCACGTAGTTACCTCATCCTGGACGCCACCACCTCACCTAGGTACCCCTTTCTGGGTATTCCCTCTTGGATGCCACCACCTTAATACTCCTTCTGGTGGTCTCCTGCTTACCCCTTGCTATGTGTCCCACTCTGGCTACTTTTCAATAGGTGTCCTTGGTTGATTATCACTTAGATTTTCCGCAGGTTTCAAACTTAAATTTAGGATAATATGCAAATTTTAAGTAAATTTGGAAATGGGACAGAAGTGTCGGGACAGAACTGTCCGGGACAGAACTGTCCGGGACAGAACTGTCGGGACAGAAGTGTCGGGACAGAAATGTCCGGGACAGAAGTGTCCGGATCCCACCGTGGACCAATTGACCGCACGCCGGATTTTTTCAGCTTGGTTTTTAACAAAACAAGGCCTCGTATTTAATTTTAGGAATAGTTTTGTTAGAACCAAGTTAAAAAATTTGTACGTAAATCCAGCGACGAAGAAAAAGTTCGAATTGGCGGGGACAACCGTTGTCGGAGACGGCAATGGCCTTTAGAAAAACACCATCAGGTAGCCTTGCGATTCTAGTTTCTAACGAGGCATCAGTTGCTGCGTCATCCTCGCAAATATAGCACAAAAAGTTAAGAGTATGAAGGAACTCAGAAAGCTAATTTGGTTCCTACTGTTACTTTTTGTGCTATATTTTGCGGGGATACTGCAACAACTGGCCCCTAGTTAGAAACTAGAAAGGCTAACTGATGGTGTTAAAAAAATTTTTAAACAGATTTAACCTCTGCCGAGACTGCGAAGACATTTTCTCGCATTTGTAATTAGGCTTGGCTAATTATTATTTTTGAGAAGGCAAGTGGTTTATATGTTTTCCCTCCAACAAGATCTCGATAAGTTCTTCGTTATTAAAGAATACTAAGTAGGAACGGGGCTATTTCAAAAAGACAAGAATCCTAAAAGACCCTTACAACAGAGGTTTATATAACGGTCACATGCACGAACAACATCAAATATAGCAAACAGTGATTCAACATGACATTGAAGATATATTATTGCGGGAGCCCTACATCACACTTATTCCGATTGCCTTCCCCAGTCCTCTAGGCGGCCACTTGATTGTTGTTGTTGGTAGCAGTATTGCCGTGCTTCTTCAGATCTTCCATAATCAGATTGATAAATTGACTGTAAGCATGGTCTAGCTCGTCATTTACCACCACATAGTCGAATAGATCCGCATTCCGCTCAACTAAAAGAATTACATTTAGCGAAGTAACTAGGAAATGAGGAATATGTCGAGGTGAAGCTGAGCCATTATTTCAGTAAAGAACAACTCATAGTGTCCCTCACAATACCTTCGATATTATTCATTGTAAATACCGATTTCTGTTGAGGAGTCGACGTTGGGGATAATGTCCGACAATTTTGCAAAGAGGAAAATTATCCCAGACCAATTATCAATGATCAGTTGGTCTGATTACTATATATCAGCTAAATATCTAAGAGAAATCAGTCCTAAAAGACACCCCATACTCCCGCGGAACACAGGACAATTTTTCAACAATGTTTGTTTCTATCGCGGCTCCCAGCCATCATTTTCATCGCTTTCTATAACTCCATAAGAAAATCGATCCAGCTCTACAATATAGGTACAAAATATTTGCCATAACCACTACCAAACGGTTTTTAGGCTTCCCGCAGGTCAATGTCCTGCGTGAAAAATCCCGAGATTTGTCTCGCGGGACAGGACCAGCAATACAGCCGATAATCATTTCTGAATGTCTAAGCAGTATATTTATTAGTTCTACTGTCGTATCAAGGTCGATTAACCCCGAAGTCTGTTGTCAGGACAAAAAGTAGTGGTTTATGGCTCGTTCAGAAACCCGGAGCTGGAGTCGGAGTAGGAGTAAGGGGTGTTCACGATGCAAAATAATTCAACCGCAACATGTTCTCGAAGTCGGAGTTGGAGTATCTCAGAATGGTGAGCACGTTTTTCGTCAAATCTATTTTTCAAGCTTCTTGATTTTTCAGACACATAGTTGCAAGGCTGCCGCCACTAATAGCTCACAGGCGAGCGAAATGAACCAATGTACGGCACAAAAGGCCAGTCAGTGATACTCCAACTCCGACTTCTTGAACACATTGGAGTCGGAGTTGGAGTAAAGTGTGTTCACGATGCCAAACACTCCGACTCCGGGTTTCTGAACGAGCTATTATGGGAACTTGTACCGCGTTCGGCGGGAGTATGAGAGCAGCCAAAGAAAACCTGACCAATTAGTTGTCAGAACATTTTTCAACAAAATTTGGCCAAGGTTAAAAAACAAGCACCCCACTCGAGTAAAGAACAAGCACACCAGTCGAATCAGCTTGGTGGACCAAGGCAAATTTTTTTTTGAAAATTGTTTATATCATTATTTTTTTGTGTAAACACGATTTTAAAATGTTTTTTATTGCTTGTGGGGTGCTTGTTCTTTACTCGAGTGGGGTGCTTCTTCGTTACCTATGCCCAAAATTTCCTCCTCTGGATAGTCTTGCACAATGTTCAGTTACCAACTGGTTTGTAAAAAACAAAATTCTAAGGCAGGTTAGTAGGCAAATCATAACCGAGATTTAACCATTTTTGTTTACAGTATTCTTTCTATTGGTTCCACACTCTCTATTAAACCCACACCCCCAACTTTGAGGACCTGTATCACAGCTTAGAGAAAAAATTTAACAAAGCTGTTTATTGCATTTTCTTAACTCCCACGAGCTCTACTGATTCGACTTTTTAGATTTTGGTTGAGCACCCAAAAATCTCGAGATCGACCGCAAATTTTCCTTATTTTCAGAAGATTGAAAAGTAATCCCACATGTGGAAATAATAGAGAGAATACGGTATCTGTTACCCTGGATACGGGGATCTCAATTCGATTCGCGATAAAAACTATCTGCAAAGGCATATAAAACATGCTCACCTATTTCCAAATCTTTCTTGGCGGTAGAAAGTCGCTTTTCCATGGAGTCTTCAGTCTCAGTTCCACGAGACTCTAGCCGCTTTTTCTAAGTTAAAACAAATAAATTAGAAAATAAATAATAATAAATTGGTAAAGGTCACACAAAACTAACTAGTATTTCGATGGCCGGAGGAGTGATGAGAATGTATTTGGCTGGCAGTTTGCTCTTCTTGAAGTTTATCACACCCTGTAAGTCTACGTCCAGCACGCATATCTTTCCTGAATTTGCACCTCCTTCACAGCTTTCTTGCTAAAAAATTTATTAGTAATTATATTCTTTATATTGGTGATTATATTGATAATCATATATTGGTAATTCTATACCCACAATCCCAGTACTTGAAAAATTATAAAAAGTGTTTTTAAACCCCATTAAAAATATTATCTTGCAAAGAATCAGACTAGCCCATCTTGATCGAAGAGCCTAGAGATAGAAGTTACATGGATAGTCAGGTCTCATACTAGACTAACAATTAGGATTATAGGACTGCGTGGACAGTCTGTAAATCCACGAATCATTAAGCTTATTATATGTGTAGACCTGATCGTTCATATTTTGGCTAAATTGAACTATACCCCCACATCTCAATTTGCTTTGGTCCCCCCTGTTGTTTTTTTTCGTGATGTTTTAAGGCTTAGGCAAAAAAATCACAAAAAACAGCAGGGGGACCAAGGCAAAACATGTGGGGGTATAGTCCAATTGAGATGTGGGGGTATAGTTCAAGTGCTCCCATATTTTAGCTTTGTATTCCAGACTTTCAGGTGGAAGGGGCAAGTTACCTTGCTGAAAAAATGAGCGCGGGAATATCATAGATCTCGAGCTGGACGCAAACTACAGGGTGGCGCAAAAAAACGCGGCCACTTGAAAAAAAAATGCGTAGGTGGTTTCTTGCATCGATTTCCCCAGGAAAATCGATGGCAGTGGTTAAGCTACCTAGGAGCTTTGTGGTGTTTCTCTTCATCACGGCCGGCATTGTTGAGGAGGTTTCCGAGGGCTTGCCACCCGAAAATCGGAAACCGACCGGCGAGTGGTCACGTACTTCAATGTTTTTAAAGTGGCCGAATTTTTTTGTGCCACCCCGTACATAACAAGATCTTATTTAGTTGCAAATGCTCGCATAACTATTGTCGGTATAGTATCAAATTCATGGTCTTTTAAATGATTATGCTGGATATTGTATTAAACCTTTAGGGCTAACAAACATTTTCTACCACGATTGCAAATTCGTGGTATTTAAAAAATTATGCTCAATGACACTTCCTTCCTCGCCTTGTGTATAACTAAAAGTACTTACCTTGTTCCATAAAGATTGCCGCCAAACTCAGCGTGCTCGAAGAATTCGCCGTCTTCAATCATCTTCTTCATGGTGGGAATGTCAACGAAGTGGTAGTGCTCTCCATCAGCTTCACCCGGTCTTGGTTTACGAGTTGTATCTGCAAAAAATTATTGACCGTCATAGTAACAATGAGTATTCTTGAGATTATACCGGCTTCCTAACCGGTTTGGCATAAAAATTGAGAAAGTTTTAGCAAGTCTTGCATCAAAAACGGGCAATATTTTTTGAACAAAATTTACCTTTTTCTGTTTCTCCTGCTTCTCTTAATTTTTTTAATCTTTTCAACAAAGTGATAAGACTAGCAAGTAGCTCTGCGATTCTAGTTTCTCACGAAGTATAAGTTTTTTCAAGATATTTTCAAAACGCTCTACAAGAATCGAAAATATGGAACAAGACAAAAAAAAGTTAGTGTATGCTTTTTCTAACTTTGTGTTAAACATTTTGAAAATCTCTTGCGAAAAATTTATATTTCGTTACAGACTAGAATCGTAGGGCTAAATAACGGTGCTATCACTTTGTGCAGAAATTTGAGAAAAAACAGAAAAAGACAAAAAAAGTTTGGCACGAAAAAGAGTGAATTTGGTTAAGAAAAAAAATAAATTTGGAACTTTTCTCATGGAATCAGGGTCGAGAAACACGAATATGATGCTATCTCCTCGATCTGATCACCTTCCGTGGGGGTGGATTCTATACTGCAACCAAAGAGTGAATTTGGCTAAGAAAAAAAAGTAAATTTGGAACGGAAAAAAGTAATGCCCGTATTAATGTTGGATCTCCTATCAACATATACGAAAAACGTACAGCTATGAATGATTACTATGTGCTGTTCTACTTCGGCACAACAGAACCTTTGCCCTCCCACTCGCCAGAATATGACCCTCCCACTTTTTGTTGGCATAGGATAGTTAATAGTCTCGTTTTCGTTTCCTTTTGTCTTTGTATCACGTTCATCAAATCTGATGAAAGCAACTCCGACGAGGAAGAGCCTGTTGCAATTGGTGAGCAGTCAACTGGTGAGGAGCCGAATTAAAATCCCTCAAATCATAATTGTTATTAGGAGTTGAGAAAATCGAGGACTTCCAGAGGGATTGATGCTCCAATCCGATGTCATGGTTCCGTGGCCCGTGAGCGGGGAGAAAAACGTTCATACCGTCGTCACTGCCATCTCTCGGGAATATATATCAGTTCAGCAATGGAAAGTTGTTTTTCTATGGGCGATATTTGTGGGAAAAAAAGCTCGCCGAGCCATGTTGATGTGTGATAAATAAATAAACTTTTGTGTATAATTCCTTTCAATTTTTCTTTGCATATCTATTTTTTGTTGCCGATATGTTGCTTGTTGCTTCATATTGTTTATTTTTTCTGATTTTGATCCTGATAAGTGGGATGGTCGTGATTCTAGCGATTGGGATGGCCAGGGTTCTGGCGAGTGGGAGGGCAAAGGTTCTGTTTAGCCTCTACTTCCTAGCTCCATGACTTTTTAAGATTTTGATTACATTTGGAAAAAATTACGCGAAATTTAATTTTACGGTGCACGGGCATCTGACTTCTAAATCTGAGAACGACCGAAAAGGTTTTTTAGTTATAAATTTGGCAAGACATGTTATCCGAAAAGTGCGAAATTGGGTACTGCTCACTAAGATAAAATAATTAAAAAAATATCACTCACGCGAAACACTGAAAGCGAATTTGCCGGGATGTTGAGCCATCGCCTTGGTTAAAATAGTGCTTTTGCCGCTCCCCGATGGTCCAGATAGAACGATGGTTGGAGCTGCTGCCATTGCACGAATAATTGACTGGTTGAATGACGATGAGAATGAAGCTGACTTTGTTCTGAGCACTCCAACCGAATGCAGACCCACTGAAAAGCGAAAAACAAAATTAATCACGCAAAAGAATCTATCAAAACATATATCAAGTGAAATTAGCAGATTACAATTTGAAGCAGACATTTGAAATAGCCCTAATGGAATGGCAAAGTGAGAAGGGAAATACCAAAAAAACACACAGCTGGCTGCTAACGACGAAAAAGGAAGGAAAGGGAAGAAGCATTACTCCACCCCTATTTGTGCTGCTTTTAAAAGCCCATTGCATATTTCACACACTGTTTATTATAGTAATTAAGGATTAGGGACAAGCCATAGAACGCAATCCCATACGCACAGGATTAAGCTAAATCCAAGATTTGATGAATCACGGAATTGACACGCAATAAAGCTTGATTTGGTTTGAAAATATTCTTACAACATCAATAATAGTAGAGATAGAATAAAAACAACTGAGAAAATATGTCTTGGTAGATGCTCAGTATTTTTGGGTTTTGTACCGCCTAGTAACGAGGAGTCTAAACTAGTTTTGAAAATCTAGTTGAGACAATCGCAGTTTTTACAACGTCAAACCATGTTCGGCAAAGAAATTTGAGCAGAATTCTATCGCTTGTGATATCTTTTTTAACAGATCCACAATGCTTTTCGGGCTTTAGATTTTATACTCCTTTCAGAAAAATATACATGTCTTCCGAATAATATATAGTAAGGTTGATCGATCCACGGATGAAAACAATATAAATCGTCCAGTCACATTTGGTTACAACAAAATAACATCAGCAAAAACCATTGAAGCAGTAAAAAGATTGCCAACAATTACTACAAGTAAAAAAACGTGGAAACAATTCCGGAAAGGACTAGGAAGTAAAGAGAATCAAAAAAACCAAAGTCACCTGTAGAGAGAATTTGTTTCAATACCGACATAGCTGCTTCTGCGATGGCGTGAGAACTAATAAGCAAGAATCGACGAAGACACTAATTGGAAAGCTAACCACCAAGATGACACCTGAACATTATGAACACCATCACCCAATTTGTAAAACCAAGATTTAAAATTGAATAGTAGATTGAAAAAAAGACAAGTGATATAAGAATTTTTTTAGCTTGGGACAAGCAGAAAATCACCCAAACTTACATCTTTGCTTGCAAAAACAGTGATCTAACACAAAAAATTGTTTTTTGAAACTACTTCTCATACAGACATTAGAGCTTTGGATGGCATTGTGTCTTAGAAAAAGCTTTATCGTAGAGTTACCAAATAAGAATTTTACTGAAAATTCAACAGGTGACGAGGGTTTCTTCTTGTTGATGAAACAGCCCGATATTTACTTTTCTGCTATATACCCGAAACCAACCATTTCTAATTACCGTATTTCCTGTAATTTAGCCCCCGGGGGCTGAATTTTTTGGATGCCCAAAAATCTTGAAATTGTAAATCGAAAATGGCCGTAACTCTGAAGTTCTAGTCAAAAAAAGAGGGGGGGGGCTAAATTAGAGGAAATACGGTACAGTCAAACCTCTCTACTATGGCACCCCCAAAAGTTCGTTCCCGCCTTGGGTCCGACACTTTTTTTAACCGAATTTTCAAAGTCTTTTATCCATTCTGTTTTGACAGTCTGGTCCCAAATATCGTAAGGATTCCGATTTTGCCGATCGTTTTTCAGAATTATAAAAAAATTCTTCTAAAAAAGCAAAAAACTCAGTTTACCGTATTTTCTCTATTAAGTCCCCCCTCTCTAATAATTCCCCCCTCTCTAATAATTCCCCCTCTCTAACAATTCCCCCTATTTCGACCCCATATCTCAGCCTAAGGAAAAATTTTTGTAAATCTGTTTTTTGCGTTTTCTTAATCACCACGATCTTAGTTGATTCCACTTTTTAGATTTCGGTCGGGCATCCGAAAATCTCAAAATCGAAATATTTTTTTCCGATTTTTTAAGGTTGAAAAATAACTCCCCCGGGGGACTTACTACAGAAAATACGGTAAAAACAGGAAAATTCAAAAATTTCTGTTTTTAAACTGAGTTTTTGCTTTTTTAGAAGAATTTTCTTTATAATTCTGAAAAACGATCGGCAAAATCGGAATCCTTACGATATTTGGGACCAGACTGTCAAAACAGAATGGATAAAAGACTTTGAAAATTCGGTTAAAAAAAGTGTCGGACCCAAGGCGGGAACGAACTTTGGGGGTGCCATAGTAGAGAGGTTTGACTGTATGCTGTAAAACATCAAATTTTCAAAAAATTTTTTGTTTCTTATCGAACATTTTATTCTGAGGTTTTTTCAGACCACTCATTTGAATAATGTGCGAGAAGCACGACGGCTTGTTGGTAAAAATGTTAGAAAATGAAACAGAAAAATTTGTTGACCGGATTGTTCACAATCATCAAAATTGGAGTTAACCGTTATTGCGATCACTTTTTAGCGCTTGTCATCTAGTGGCATAGGAAATTTCGGCGCTACTGTAATATACACAGAGTGAAATTACGTTTTGCAAGATTTACAAAAACTTTAAGATGCAATCGAAAAGTAATTTCACTACTTTCAAACCATCTTTAGAATGCTCGAATCAGTGAAGAAAGCAGGTTTTGTAACCCAAAACGTACATTTTTTCCTGGTGAAATGCCACGAATCTATTGTCACGAATCAAAAGTATCACAAACTGATACTTTACCAAATGTGAACTTAAAATGAACAAATCTTACTACGATTCTCACTCCTATTCCAACTCTAGATACGATTACAGTCAACTCTCGATAATCCGTCACCCCTTGGGACCGGCCGTGGGGTGACGGATAATCAAGAGTGACGGATTAGCGAGTGACGGATTAGCCTTATTTATTTAAGGCAAAACCAAACAAAGTGTCACGAAGGTGACGGATTATCGAGAGTGACGGATTAGCGAGTGACGGATTATCGAGAGTTGACAGTACTGTGAACAAGCCGTTAGCGTTCATCACTGATTATTTTCTTGAAAACAACAGTTATTTGGGATCGCATTCAGTTCATTGTGCTGAGAAACAGCGGAATCTCTGTCAAACCATTTCGCTATACTGTTTGGATATTTCCTGTATATTGACCTGAATATCCCTGCCACAAGATCGTTCGTGAATTTTGGAATTTTTTTAATGGAAAATCCCTTTTCAATAGTTAGTTTTTCGAAAATATATTTCGACATATTGATTCAGCACGCGATCGGAAAATTTCGAGTGATGGTATCAACAATGAAGGAACGCCATTTTCGCTTAGGGGGTTATAACCTAAAGCAACCATTTTCCCATGTTTATCAAAACAAAGTTTGATTGCGAGCTAAATCGATGTGTCGGGACAGATTTTCAAAAACGATCTAGGAATATAACTACCGGCGAAAAACGTTTTTAACATAATTGAATTGGCCTGTATAATTATTTCCAGCACCCTAAGCTCAAGAATGGACTCGCCTTCGTGGATGTTTACTAAAGCGTTGAGTCACCGCCAGAAAGTGATGCGTCTGTACAAGCGAGCTCTTCGTGAAATGGATGCTTGGTTTAGCAAACCGGGATTGGATGGATTGTAAGTTTATCCATTGCGATTTTTTGATGTTTTTTATTCATAATTGTGTAAACTCACCACTATTTTTAGGCTGGAAAACCGCTATGAGAGGGTTGTTATGCGTGCTCGATTCGATGCTAACAAAGATGAAAAGGATGCAAGAAAGGCATCGTTGCTCCTTGCTGATGGCTGTCGTCAACTGTGGCAGAAGAAACACTGGAAACCTGTGACTTGTAATACGTTATTCCTCCTTTATATTAGACATTTTTATTCACCCGAGGAAGTTTTCAGTTCCAACAGACCCTGGTGGCAGTCAGTTCGATCGTGAATACGGGTTTTCTGAGACCGTAAGTAGCTTCATACTTATTGACTTTTTTGACTATTTTTTGGTCAAGACAGTATCTGTACGAATTTTTGTTTGAGAATATTTTTTATGCAAAAAAACTCAAACTCGTTCGCTTAGTAAGGTATAGGCGGAATTGATCAGTATCAAGTTTTAGACATTATTTTGATTCTATGTCCAACAATACCTTTTTTAAATCGATTATACCTTTTTTATTCTACAATAACTGCTATATAATGGTGTGTAAAGCGTTTAATTTTTTTATAAAATTTTTAACCCCATAGGACGCCCAAAAAATGGTTATCGAATCTGAGTGGGAACTTTTTGTCTACCCTTAGTAAAAAAGCTAGATTTTTTCGGGCTTCTTTAGTCAAAAATAAAACTTAATAGTTAAAACAGGAATAAAAACCGTCGACTTTACTATGTGCAGGGTGTTTCAAGAAATTCGGCTGTTTTGAAATGGCCATAACCTTTTTTACAGGACGTTTTTTGAAATTCTGTGTTTACAGATGGATTTTTTCTCGCCCACTACATTTCTTTGCTATAAATGAAAATTTCGGGTTTCGGTTCGGGTATTCGAAAGTCGGAGACAAGATTTCAAATAGTGAGATCAAACCTTTACAACAGTTTGTTTGTCTGTGTCAGACTGAAAATAATTTATGCATTTCTATTTTTATTCGATTTACTGTCGCACTTTCTAAAAGTTTTAACACCATTATGTAGACCTGCGATTCTAGTTTTTAATGAGATATGGTTTGTTGCATCATTTCTGAAAAATGTAATACAAGAATGTAAAAGTATGAAGCGAATAAAAACAACAATTTGGTTTACACTTTTACATTAATGTATCACATTTTTCAAAGATGATGCAACAAATGATATCTCAATAGAAACCATAATCTCAGAGCTACATTATGGTGTTAAACCCTTTTGAAAAAGGTGAAAATTTTCAATCTAATTAGGCAAAAGAAACAATTGCGCCAAAAAATATACTCGCGCAAAAAAAGTATTGTCCTTCCAGATATCGTTTAAAAAATGTTGAAAAGTGAGGTGACCGACTTCATAGATGACAGCGTGTATGCAGGAAGCCTGTTTCTGTAAATTCGTTTTTTTCGGATATCGGTTCGGGTACCGGAAAGTTTCGGTTCCGGTTCAGTTCCTCGGTTCGGGTACCCGAAATTTTCGGGTACCCGCCAACCCTACTTTTGACAATTCCTAAATTCAAAATCTAGCGATATGGCCATGAGATTGTTTTATTATAGTAAGGTGGGAAAAGTATCCATCATCCTAAACACCAGTTTGCATTTTCAGAATGTGGAGGAATACACATACCCGGATATGGAACAGTTCCCATACTACTTCAATCGTCGTGAGCAGCGCAAGAAGGAGCTTCTGGAGCAGTGGCACAAAATCGAGAAGGCGTGGGATGATGAGATTGCGTCTTTGCAAACTGTTCTGCCAGAGGGCCCCGAAGAAAAGAAGGAAGTCGGCCAGAAATAGAAAATAAATGTCTTGTTCGTTGTGTAGGATTAATTCATTGTGCCGTGTTCACTTTGTTCTATGTAGAGTGGATATCTAAGTGGCTTGTAATAAAAGGTTTGTTCGAAGAGGTTTGAGGTATGGAGGTAGAATCATGACTGATCAATCTCTATGGACTCAAATAGTCAGGCGGCTAGGTCGGGCAAGCAGAGTCTTTGCGTAAAAGCCCGAGTGTACCCCGCTCTCCAAAGAGTATTTTTCTCTAAGCGTCTTATTTTGGGTTCCCTTGGTTTTTTTAAGTTTTATTTTTTGCAATGTGTAGCGCGCCAACTTAGGTTTAGGCTTAGGCTCAGATGAAAAAAGTTTGCTTAGAGATAAATGCTTTTTGCAGGAGGCGGGGGGCGGGTGCACTTGGGTATCTGTCAGTCTATATGCAGACCATTGGAGACTAGACCGTGGATTTTTATTCAGGGTTGTTGTCATGGCGCTACCATGTCAGCGAAAAAATTAATTGCGAAATAATAGAATTGCGATAAGGCTGAATTGCGCAAAAATACAATTGCGCAAAAATTAGAATTCGTAAAAAATTGAATTTATTTTGAAATTATTTCGCAAAAATAGGGTTTTCGAAAAAAAAGGTTTGACAAATATTTGTTTGCTAAATAAATGGTTTGTTCATAGTTTTCAACAGCCCGTCGCACTTTTAGCTTTTTTTCGATACAGACATATTTTGTAGCTCCTGTTACTTCGGATTTATTTGCACACCAAGCATCTATTTAATCACACTTGATCTAACAAGCCATTTATTTATATCCCGCCATAACACACACACTATCTCAATCATTCATACCCATCAACAACGAATGACATTGAACATATTGGAGGATTTTCCCAACATCATATTTTGAAGTTATGTTCTTTCTTTGGAGGCAAATTCTTTTGTCTTCCGCCTTAAGCTTGGCTGGTGTCCCCGTTTGCAGCGTGACGAGATGAGCCTCCTGAAGCGAACACTCTTGCTTCAGGCGCCCGAGCCAACGCCAGAACCGAAGCTTCTTCCCATCCTCCGTGCCCATTGCGTATTTGAGGGAGTTGTGCCAGGCTTCGAGTGAGTTGGTAGTCTTGGCCTTGCCCTGCAGAGTCAGCGCATAGCAGTTCCATAGCCCCACAGAAAACATTGGTCTTGCGCCCCGAGCCACATCTCCAACCCATGTCTAAAAAGAGGTAGAGTCAAGCAAACAGTAAAAAGAGGCTGTAAGAAATTACATCGACGAAATACTTAAGGAAGGTGAACTCTGGAGAACCCCACGGAAAAAGCAACGACCCGTCTTCATGGCACGCGGTGGAGCGAGTTATCTCATCAAAAGCTTCTTTCACATCAAGCGGAGGGACGTAGACGAGTGATTTGAGCTGATCAAAGAGACGGGTGAACTCCTTTCCTTCTTTGTACTTTCGGACGAGCCCCAACTTTTGCACTTTTCGGAAGAGGCACTGCGAGAAATGAAAATAGCAGCCGTGCTGATTGGCGACTGAAAAATTTACATATGAATACATCAACTAGAACATTAGATAAAAGGAAGCATACATGAAACGCAGAGCTGAAGGCGCTAAGAAGAGCTCTCTCGTAATCAGTATGGACGTGCAAAACAGAAGAAGAAAATGATAACCATCCAATATCGCCATGCGTTTTCCCCTCTCACTCTTGGTCCATTCGATGTCGACCCCGAGATGATCTGCGGCTCAGGCTTTCGTTTTCGACCCGGCTTTTTAGGCGTGCCTTCGCTGGACTGGCTCGCACTCGCGGATTCTTGGCTGCTTCCAACAGATTCTTGGCTTTGGCTTGAGCGGGCTGAGCGATTCCGCTCCACATTTGATCCTTGCTCGCTGGCTTCATCGCTGCTTGCCTCATCAGGACTGCTATAGGGCTCGATGATTTCCATTTCGCAGACTAAAACTAAGAGATTAACTACGGTTATACTTACACAAAAGGCGCAAGGAATGTGCCGTGAACAAGTATCAAAATAATGAGCAAATCCAATGATTAGCAAACCAAACTATCGCAAACTTATATTTTGCGAAATAATTTCAAAATAAATTCAATTTTTTACGAATTCTAATTTTTGCGCAATTGTATTTTTGCGCAATTCAGCCTTATCGCAATTCTATTATTTCGCAATTAATTTTTTCGCTGACATGGTAGCGCCGTTGTCATTACTTTTCCTTCAGAGTGGTTGTCTTGTAATTTTTCAAAAACACATTAGTCATTTCGTTATATGTGGAACGACGCCCAGCTGGCATGATTGTCAATTGTCATGACTCGACTGTCATGAGTGTTGTGAGTAACATTTGAATACTCTTTTGTCCCGTATGGCATTCTACCGTATATTCTCGATTAGAAGGCCCCTCTCTAATAGAAGGCCCCCTTGAAGACCTATATATCAGCCTAGAAATTCGCAAATCTGTTTTCGCGTTTTCTTAGTTAGCACGAGCTCACCTGATTCCACTTTTAAAATTTTAGTTGAGCATTCAAAATCTCAAATCGAAATATTTTTTTTCCGACTTTTTTAGGGTTGAAAAATAGAAGGCCCGGGCCTTCTAATAGAGAATATACGGTATGTGACTGCATAGAATTCCCTATTTCGGGAAGGAGAAAGTTGTGCCATTTCAGTTTGTGCCCATTAAATTTGTGCCCAAATTTAGTGGATTATTCAGTCTTTTTGAACTGAATTATGGGCAAAAATTGAATGGGCACAAACTGAAATGGCACAACTTTCTCCTTCCCCCTATTTCTTCAGTTATTGTGGGGTCGTGTTATTATCGCGTTGTGCCATAAATCGTTCTCTGTTATTATTGTGTGCTATTAGTTTTTGAGAACCACATAAGCGCTTGCTCCATCTCATTAGGTCCCATATCATATTTCATTCATTTCCCATTACAACAATGAGTAAAAAAGGCGTTTTTTGATCACCTTTTAGATTACGAAACGCGACTAGCATGTTTAATCGTGCTTTTTTTTATTATTTTTTTTATTTTATTATTTTTTGTTTTTGTTGTTTTTGTTTATCCAGTTTTCCTGGAATAAAAAGGCGTTCTAGCGTATGTCGACGATATGGTTATCTTAAAAATTTTTACTGAAAGTGAGAGTGAGAGTCAAAAAAGTCATGGGTACACTGAAAGTGAGAGTGCGAGTGAAAGTAAGACTGAGAGGCAAATTTTTCCTATTGGGTAGAACACTGAGAGTGAAAGGAGAAACCGCTTATTGGATATGTGGCCTTACAGAACACGAAACTACTCTGGGGTTTCTATTTTAAATCGTGTTCAGGACACGATTCTAAATAGGGTTATTAAATTTATTCCAGTGAAGAAAAAATAATTTCTGCTACTACCGGGATTCGAACCTGTAACTTCAAAAAAAACTTCAAAAAATTTGCGCAAATGAGTTTTGCGCAAATGAGTAGTAACGCTAGGTGATGCTCTTCTCCAGGAACTCAATGGTTCAATAGGTGGCGTCCAGTGCACAGGGTATTCGAGAGTGGTCTACTAGCCAGAAAGAGCTCGTAGCTATCATTCATGCACTGTCAGTTTTTATATTTTACTCATGACAGTTCGGATTCATGACAGCTCGGATTCACGACAATTGGGATTCATGATAGTTGGCTAGTGATGCGGACTCCGTTTTTTCGATTATTTTGAGTTCAGTCTATTTTAAGCCAACTTTTCTAAAGCAGAGCTTGATTTTTATAACATATATTTTTTAACAACTTTTAACGCTTTTAAAAATGAAAATCCTCTTTGCGATATTTTTTCGAGGGGCTGTTTTCTGGAAATGAAAATTTTAACTACGAAATCCAATAATACCATGTTGTTAAGCGTTAGAAATTGTTAAAAAGATGTGTTATAAAAATTAAGCTCTGGATTAGAAAATTTGGCTGAAAAATAGACTGAAATCAAAGTTATCGGAAAATGGAGTCCGGAAAATGGAGTAGTGATCGGAAAATGGATCACTAGTTAAAAGTTTAACGGTGTGTGGACGTCTATGCAATTGGTCCTTACTGCTGAATCCGTCCAGTTTTTGGCCTTGGTCCCCCATTTTTGTTTGTTGCCTTGGTTCCTCTGTCGTTAAACAATCACTATATTATCTGCCAAGAACATATTTATTTTATATGTTAATTCGGTCCAACATGATGCAACGGGCCCATGCGAAAAAATGAACTTAAAAATATTTTTCAACCACGATAGCCTGATTGGGCACTCACAGCCCACTGAAATTCAAATCTTAGTGCAATTAAAAATCAACAAAACGCCAAGATTTTCAAAATCGATTTTTGTGTGCACTCGACATCGAATTTTTTGGTCAATATTTTCAACAAATACTAACTTTTTTCAACAAAATGCTGATTTTGAACTTGCAGTGTAGGTGATAATTCACCATGTTTGCTCAAGAATATGTACCCCGACGCTAACCCAATGACACAACAAATAAAATTCTACTAGAACTAGCTCGGTTTCTTCTGATCAAACAAAATATTCCTCAAATAAGATTCCTCGAAAATTTTCGTCAAAGTTTTTCTTCTTTCCCGCAAGCAAGCAAACCTTCTTTCCATTGCATTCACCACACAGTGCAGAGCTTCAATTGCCTATTCCGACAAAAGGCCCAGAAGTGATACATTTCCATGAACTCAGAAACATGCTGACAGAGAAGGTGACACTTGGGTGTTATGCTGAGATCCGGAAAAAATGTCTGAAACAAAGCTCATTTTTACAAGACCACAATAAATTATTATTGTCTTAATAAATTATTATTATTGTCAATAATAAAAGACTGACCCTCATTGTGTTGAAATATTCAACTGACCATTTCTAGAAGTTTTCGATTTCCTGTTCATCCAAGAAGGCGCTTTTTGCTAACCCTTGCATTTGCCCAAGAAGAGTCAAGAGCTTGTGGAAACCAGCATGTCGGACATTATGACGAATGACTTCTGTGATTCTAGATGGTCCATCACCTGTGAGCAGTTTTCTGACGTGGTTACTTACATATAAATATTGAAAACTCTTACTGTTTTCCTAGTTTTAGGTTGAACAAGGCGACTCAGTAGAGTTTCTCTGTCCTCCAGCAGCTGGTTGATTATTTTGCTTGTGAGATCGACCTGGACGCTTGCGCTCTTCCGCAGAGAATTTGTTTTTTCTAGATATATAAAAATTAACAGAGAAGCAAATACGGAAAATACAAACTTGTAATCATGCTGGCCTTAACTCTTTGTTTCTTATCATCACAGCATTCCTGATCATCACAGCATTCCTCCGCTTGACTGAAATTGCCGTTCTTAATTCCACATAAACTTTGTTATCGCTCTGGCAAGATTGCTTCTTAGTGGTCAGCATTACTAAACCGGAAATAAGTTATGACAGCATCTTCCACCAACAATATGCAAAAGAGTTATTGTAAACATTCCTAGAAAAGTAAGGTAAAACAGCTTACAAAGACGGATTTCCCTGCAGCCTTAGCTCGGTTTGCAGCCTCTGCTTTTGATTGCTTGACTGATTATTTCTTGATCGCAGTCTTGCTTTTTGCCTCTTTTGTAGCTTGATTTCCGAGTCCTCATGATACCTGAAAATTATACCAAACTTAAATCCGTCAAAAAATCGAAAAAAGTCGTCGTTTTTAGGATGTATTATATACCAAATGTAGCCTGTATATTCAGCTACCAGAAAAATCAGACCGATTTTTTTAAATTCAGAATGGCAGGGCCAGCTCAGGACATTAACTTCTAGGAAAGTAATAATGCTAGGAAAATATCTTTCTAGGAAAACTTGCATATAGAAAAACACCAGGCTGGGACAATTCACACTTGGACAATGACATGTTTGGACAGGAGACCCTAGGACAATTGACTCTAGGACAATGGCCTTTTTGGAAAAGAGCCTTTCAGGAAAAAGGACACTAGGACAATATACTCTCGGACAATCGCTTTTTAGGACAATCGCCTCTTTGGACAGTTGACACTAGGACAATGGACACTAGGACAATTGTAGTTTTGGACAATGTACAGCAGGACAATGGAGAACAGGACAAGAGACTATAGGACACACTGTTTGTAGACACATAAAGTGATGTTATAACTTTTTAAACAGTAAAAAGTTGTCCAAAAAGGTTCTTTTCCCAGATGACGATTGTCCTATTGTCCATTGTCCTAGCGTCCCTTTTCCCAAAAGGCGCTTTTCCTAAGACATCATTGTCCTAGAGTAAATTGTCCTAGTGTCCCTTTTCCTAAAAAGCGCTTTAATAATTTTTTACGGAAATCAATTGTAATTCTCAAATTTTGATTGTTTCACGGGCAAGTGATGGCTTATTCGAAAGCCCTATAAGTTGGGAGTTTTTTAGAAACAAGCCCTGCATAGGCAGTAGATAAAACATCTATATAAAAAGCAAGACATTGAGGTACTTCAAAAGTGTCTGGTTCCAAAAAATTTGAATTTCGCGCAATTTTTCGCTATTGCACTAAAATTCGAATTTCAGTGGGCTGTGCACTAGGGCCGCCTAATTCACATAAAAAATATGTTTCATTAATGGGATTTGGGTGTGCTTTATCATACCACATGTGTGGTCATCTTCTAGTGACAAAGGTCAAGCTCATTTTTCAATGTTCAAATACTTCTATGGTCATGAAAGTTAAAGGCAATTTACTAAAGGCTCTAAATAAAAACAAGTGTTTGGAGAACACAAAAAATCACATCATAAAAGGCTCTATGCATCACATGTACAAACATTATTATTAGAATATCCGCTTCCTTCTTTCGTTACAATATTAGTGCCCGTGTCCATGAGATCTAAAATTATTGAAAATATTTGGTGCAATTGCTAGTCCAACTAAAATTACTCACGATTCAGAGAAGTGTTCATTGACCTGAAGATGAAATTTACATTTTACAGTCGACGCTCGATTCAGTTATCGGTATACCTACGACCGGATACACTTTTAAATTTTTTTGAAAAATGACTAAAAATCTAAATTTAAAAAACGAATTTCGGCGCTAGTAGCGAATACCTTCGCGCGAGACAGTTCTCTTTCGTCTCGCACTGTACTCTTTTGACTTGCTTCGAATGACTCAAAAGAGTACAATGAAAGACGAAAGAGAAGTGTCCCGCGCGAATTCAAACATTTGAAATTCTCGTTGTCGGCGACGGCTATGGTCCTTTAAGTAAAAAAGGTGAAAATCGTTAGGGGGGGGGGTATTTGCTACTAGCGTCCAAATTTCTTAACAGGACTAAAATTGCCATGTGGATGTGGCTGAATTAAACGAAAATACAATTGAAATTGATAAAGCTTGAAACCCCGCTAATACCCCATTGTTTGAACTATTTTAAATTTATTGATTTATTGTATGGTTGATAATTTGTTGTTTTTTTTAAATAAATTAGATGTCCAAGATTCATCTACAAAATTTTTTTTGATATTTTTTGATTTTTTACAAAATTAAATGGAAAAGTGTATCCGGTCGTAATTGTATCCGGTCGTTGTATCCGGTCATAATGTGTATCCGGTCGTAGGGCAGTCTCAGTGATCACCCGATTTAGTGTTCAGCTCGATTTAATAATATACCGTAAATCATCTAATATAAGACTCCCTGTGATTCAAAATCATGTTCTTGGCATTGTATTTTCGACCCGCTTTTTAAATAATTCTCTTATACAAGTTACCACTCATCTTGTAGCTAATGAGATGAGCTACAAAATAGGTGGTAATTTGCTCGAGAGCGATCTTCAATGGTAGGTCAAAAACACAATGCCACAAACACGTTTTTTGAATTTAGGGGGGGGGGTCTTATATTAGAGGATTTACGGTAGTCATCCACAGTGATCACGCGATTACTTTTAATTTTTTGGCCTTGGTATTTTTCAGTCGACGCTCGATTCAGTGATCACCCGATTTAGTGTTCAGCCCGATTTAATAATACAGTCCTCCACTAAGTAAAATGACTAAACTCGACGCCCGATTTAGTGTTCGCTTGGAGCAGTCACAGAGTGAACACTAAATCGAGCGACGACTGTACTGACTACAGTGTACTCTGTATATAGTGTAGGTGCAAAAAGTTCGTTACCGCCTAGGGTCCGACACTTTTTTACCTCTATTTTTGAGACCTTTTTCTTAACCTGATTCTTCAGTCTAGTCGGAAATATCGCAAGGTTCCGATTTTGCCGATAGTTTCTGCAAACGGTAACAATTGTACCGAAAAGACCCGTGCCTCTTGATATAGTCTACCATTATTTTCTAAAAAAAGGCTACACTATATCGAGAGGCGCGAGTCTTTTCGGCAAAACTGTTGCCATTTACAAAAACGTCTGGCAAAATCGGAATCCTTGCGATAATTCCGATTAGACTGACGAACCAGGTTCGGTAAAAAATTTTCGAAAATTCAAAAGTGTCGAACCCTAGGTGGGAACGAACTTTTTGCACCTACACTATGTCGAGAGTAGACTATAGCTATTTTCATTCATTAAATCCTTACCTGTAGACCTGCAATTACCAGAAACCCGACTAGAATGGCGATCAGCTGTATGAGGTTAGAGTGGTGGTTGGCTCGTTCAGCTGCTAACACTTCAAAAAAGGTGACATAAATAAATGTGCCTCCAGCCATCCCTTCCAGCACTATAACAATGGCCTCTTTGACCAGCTCGTTGATGTTCAGATTCTAAAGAACTTTTGTTATGGTTGTTATGAAAACTAGACAATTACGGTTATCAAAACGCCCAGCATGCTTCCAATAGGTGTCATTAGACCGTACACCACCATGGTCAACACAACTACGCAAACCCGTTTGGAGTTGGCTCTGGACATCTGCAGTCCCACACTGAACGCCTCAATCCCTTTGTGGATGATCAGAGAGATGAATAGGGTCAAAATGCCTGTGGTGTCATCCTGAAATTGTTGATTGTAAAGTGGTGCTTGAGCTTTTCAACTGACTAAAAACGCCATGTCTCAAAAGGTCAAAGTCACAACCAAAGATGTGACATGAAAATTCTCGGTTCTGCCTTGGCCCTCTGCTTTTTCAGCCTCACAATATTGCCTTACCTTAACCCTATTAATTTAATTTTTATATTTAATTCTAATTTTTGAAATTTTCATGAGTTGAAAATTAATCCCCATGGGGATCGGTAGAGGTTACCGTATTCACTCTAATGAACGGGCATGCCCGTTCATTTTTCAACCCCCAAAAAGTCGAGATAAAATTTTGGGTCAATTTTTGAATTTTTGGGTGCTCGACCAAAATTCAAAAAGCGGGATCAGGTGAATTCGTAATAATTAAGAAAACGCAACAAAACAGATTTGAACATACCGTAATTCCTCTAATAAGCCGCCCCCCCCCCTAAATTCAAAAAACGGGTTTCTGGCATTGTGTTTTTGACCTATGTTTTGAAAACCACTGTTAGGCAAGTCACCATCTATTTTGTAGCTCATCTTACTGGCTACAAATTGAGGGGTAACTTGCCAAAGAGGAGTCTTCGAAAAATGCGTCAAAAACACAATGCCAAGAACACGATTTTGAACCAGAGGGGGGGCGGCTTATTAGAGGAATTACGGTATGTTTTTCTGGGCTGTGATATAGGTCCTGGGGGGTCCCCGTTTATTAGAGGATGCTCGTTTATTGAAGGGTGCCCTTTTATTAGAGTGAATACGGTATACGGCGATTTGTTTCTTCCTCAGATCCCATGTTGCGTCTTCTCGACGCAAAGAAGAATGCCCAAAAGTACAAAAAAGGCAAAAAATAACTTTTTAATATAGTGGAATTTTGCTAGTATTTTGTTTGTCGATTTTTTGCTATTTTCTCAACTTTTTTCCCCAATACACAAAAATGTTCTTTTAAGTCTTGTTTCGATTGATAGTCTGCCCAAGCCTTCTTTTTGTAGTTTGTACCCTCCCCCCTTCTCTTATTTTTGATTTCAGCTAAAGCTGAAATCAGTCTTGCCTTTTCTCTCTGTAAATGTAGCTAGTAAATGCTTTTGCTCTGGCCAGAGCTAGTAAATAATTATTTTGTAATAAAAGGCTGACATTTCTATAATAAAATAAACTAACCAGCTAAATTCTACAAAATGCCTTCTATATTCTCTAAAATCCACACACAAAAAAAACTTCAAAATTCCATCCTCCACCTTGACTCTAATTTTGTAATTTCTGGATGTCTAAGCAGCATGCAGATTTCTACACCCAACACACTCCAAACTATTATCTGCCTGGTCGCAACATTCGAAATTTCGGGATATCTTGCATGTTGCAACTTCGACCCCTGCAATACCGGCCTTTTAGTCATTGTCTTGAAAAACGCTGGCAAAATTTGTAGTGGAGGAAAATTAACTCTATTTTGCCCGGCATAAAAACTTTTATCTCGACATTTTTTTAACTAGAAAATTCAGGATCCGAAGATCTCCAAAATATGCAGTGCCTAGCCTATGGCTGTCCATTTATTATTTGGACCTCTCATGATTCGAAAATATTACTTTTTCGTAAAATATTTTTCGTAGCGTATTTTCGCGCAGGAGCAACCTGTGTCAAATCGCATTGCGCCACCGCAAATTGTGCCAAAATCAAATTGTGCCACCGCATATTGTATCGCGATTTTAATACATTTCACTGTAAAAATCATCAAATTTTATTTTTTTAATTTTTATTCTTTACTTTTCATCCTGGTACAGTTTGATTTTGGCACAATTTGCGGTGGCACAATTTGAGTTTGGCACAATTTGATTTGACACAGCTGCTCCTGCCCGTATTTTCTCAACACGAAAAAAGATAACAAAAGTTATGGATGTAACTGAATTGTCGGTCTGAATTCTTGCCCCTTTTTAATTATTTCTTGCCTTTTTTCAAATTTTAAATAAAAAAAACTGAAATCTTGTCCTTTTTCTGAAATGTTGGCTGTACACCGAAATATAAGCGCCAATTTGGTAAAAGGTCGTTTTGGTAAGAAAATTTTTAGTAGGAATTGTCTTGGTAAGAAACTTTTTGGTAAGAATTTATTGGTAAGCGGTTTTTTGGTAAGAAATCTTTTGGTTAGCCGTTATTTTAGTAAGAAATTTCATGGTAACAGCATAAATACACGAAAGTTTTTGTTTGGATGTGGAGTTGTTTTGTTGAAATAAAGAAGTGAGTGGAATAAATGTATAAGTTGGTGTTATTCTTTTGGGTCTGTGTTATTAGATTCTGGCAGCACTTACTTAAAGGGCCATTGCCGTCTCCGACAACGGTTGTCCCGCCAATTCAATTTTTTTCTTAATCATGTTTTTGACTTTGGCGGAGTTCATTTTTATCGAGTATCCAGGTGGATATCCACCTAAGCGAGAATACCCAATGCATTTCGCTCCGAGTAGGGAGAATCTCAATTTAGGTAATAACAATCCAATTACTTTCACAAATTTAAGTCAGAAAAATGTTTTTTCTTATATATTTCAAAAAAATTATTTTTCAGACCATCCAGGTGGATATCCACCTGAGCACAGGGTACTAACCCAGGTTTACGGTCCGGATGGGTAAAATCGCACTCTTTGTCCTATCAAACATAATTTCTCACAATATCTCACGTATTATAGGACTAATTTTTTTTCTAATTTAATTAACTTTTTTCAGGTCTTCTAGGTGGTGATCCACCTACAGTCAAAACTCCCATTAACATACTCCCCCATTAACATACGGCTGGCTAAGATCTATTTGGTCTAATGATAGTGATTTCCTTATTAACATACACCTCACATTAACATACGGCTAGTCCCGGTGCCAAGGGTGTATGTTAATGGGAGTTTTGACTGTACCCGATGATATCCACCCAAATTTTGGGGTTTGGACCTTTAAGGTACCACGACTATAAAAAATGATTCATGATCACTAGGATTCGAACATTCTGATAAATGGATCGCCTCCACAGGGATTTGAACCTTGTAGATGAATTTGCTGTGGATGAATTTACCGTCCGCCGTTAGAAAAATGGAAGGGAATGCAGAATTACAACTAAAAAAATTTGCACGAAAAAGCCAATTCGCTCAAAAAAAAGTTTTTTTGCCACAAACAAAAGTCTTTTTGGCCCAAAAAGTCTTTTTGACCCAAAAAAGTCTTTTCGCGCCAAATAAAAGTCTTTTTGCACCAAATAAAAGTCTTTTTGCTCCAGCTAATTTTGACCAAAAAAAGTCTTTTTGCTCCAGAAAAAAGCTTTGTCCCTTGGTTTTTAACACAACTATACCTAAAATATTAGGTTGATCCAAAAGTTGTGAGACTAACCGCGTGAATTTTTTGTCAAAATTTTTTTTTTCGTTTAAAGACTTAGAATTTTTTTTATACAAATTTTAATCGTTTTTAGACAAACAAAAATTTTTGGGTATGAAAATGTTAAAAAAATTTACCTTGGTCCCCCAAGCTGATAAAAAATAAATGAAAAAAATCAGCGTGGGGACCAAGGTAAAATTTTTTTTAACATTTTCATACCCAAAAATTTTTTTTGTCTAGAAATGATTAAAATGTGTATAAAAATAAATTCTAAGTCTTTTAAACGAAAAAAATTTTGACAAAAAATTCACGCGGTTTGTCTCACAACTTTTGGATCAACCTAATAAAATTCTAGGCTTTTTTTTTGTTAGAAACCGAGCTGAAAAATCCGTTCAGAAGTTCAATGATTAGGCAAAAAATTTGAATTGGCGGGGACGACTCAAAACAGGTGGCAATGGCCCTTTAATATAAGCCTTGATGTAGCACATAAGGCAGAATTGAACCTGACGTAATAGTTGCACGAGTTTTTTTTAAATTGTGTATTTACGCTGTTACCATAAAATTTTTACTAAAATAACCGCTTACCAAAAGATCTCTTACCAAAACGACATCTTACCAAATAATTTCATATTAAAATGATCTCTTACTAAAAAAATTTCTTACCAAAACGACCTCTTACCAAATTGGCGCTTACATTTCGGTGTACAGCCGAAATGTTGCCCCTTTTTAATCAAAATCGGGTAAATTCCTCCGATTTTTCATCGAAGGCGCCAAATTTGAGAAATTTCGCCGATCTTTATTTATTTAAGAAAGGGGCAATATTTCAGAAAAAAGGAATAAGATTTCAGCTTTTTTATTGAAAAAGGGCAAGAAATAGATAAAAAGGGCAAGATTCAGACTGTAGGGGCAACTATTCAATTTGATCCAAAAGTTATTAATTTTTAATTTTTGATAAAACTTGGACCAACTTTAAAAAAATGCAACAACTTAGCCGACATCCTAAAAACTTTAAAATTTGCGAAATTTTGACTAGTCGGCCAATTAGCCAGTAATATCTCTGGCCAATTGGCCATTCGACAACCATAGGGTCATACTTGCACGTTCCCCGAAAAAGTGAAAAGCGCCGCCCCCGCCGGCATTTTCAAAATTTCGGAGCGCCAGCCGCTGGCGCTTTGAAGGTGCCAATTTGAGCCGGTGGCCGCGGACGGCTGTGCAAGCATGCATAGGTTCCCTTATTTCAGCTCATTTCCAAAAAGTTTAACAAAATTACCTGAACACCCAGAGCAAAACCTTCGAGAATAGAGTGAAATGACATTGCCACAGCAAAAGTCAAGGATTTCAAAAAGTTGCCTTGTTCTTTGTCACTGCTCACATACCTCACTGACTCATCCATCACTATGCTGAATAACAAATATAATCATTTTGGCAGATCCAATTTGCCAAGTGGGTGTGATGTTCAAATGTGTAAGAGTGTGTAAACAAGACTATTACTCACTTACTCATGTGCCATTACCGCAAAATAGGAGTCTCTGTGTTGCTGCTGCTGGTTGTCGGTGCTGCTGTACCTGCCACTATTGCTGTACTTCCTGCCACCTTCCATGCCTGCAGGGTCCTCTAGGTTGGAGTTGCTTCTCGAGTCTCGACCATTGACCGCCCCTGCACTGGTTTTTAGAGGTTGTTCCGCTCTGTTAGCTATTTTCAGACTGGAACTGGACTGGCTAAATAAACATTTTTGTGTTAGAAAAGGATAAGCATCAACGAAAAAAAGACAAAGACCCATCAGGCCCCAGTCTGGTGAAAAAAAGCACAAAATCAACCGTTATCTTCGGTTTAGCTCGAAAAATTTTGGTGTGCTCTTTGCTCGATTGGGCAGTTATTTACTAATTTTGAAAAATTTTACCAAAAAGTTATGTGAGCTCGCAACGAACAGTATAAAGAATGAATCGATTTCAAGTGGACATAATTTTTTTTGGCTCAAATTGAAAACACCCGTCAAAATATGTAAATCTCCCGTCAAATTTATTTTTTACCCCGTCAAATTCAAATTTCAAACAAAATATGTAAATTTCCCGTCAAATTATGTAAATCTCCCGTCAAAATATGTAAATCTCCCGTCAAATTTAAATTTTTTCCCTGATTCAGTTAGCTTTTGTCATTCCAAGTGCATATTTTGTGCAAGATTCGTGAATTTGTGGTGTATTTTTAAATTTACTGCTTATAATTATCATTACAGATGCCTCGTGGACCAGCTCTTGTTTGGGAAAACGTGAAATCGTGCCGAACAAAGGAAGAAATCGATGTATGTCCTAGTGGTGGAGCAGCTGGTTGAAGGATGGAGCATTGATCCAGAAAGAAAGGTAAGAAGATCATATTTAGTTTAATTTTATGCCTTTTATACATTAGGAGCCAGTATATGTGCCGACTATTCCTCGCAACCCGAACAGCAACTTACGTAAGGCAGTGGAAAAGCTTAGAGAAGAAAGGCGTCAATTTGTCTACATCAATCACAATGAAGAGCATGTTTGGTTGGTTCGTTCAAGCGTCTGCTGCGTTGACGTCGATTTGGTTCCGCTGTGGATTGAGTTGACGCAAATTCCAGTAAATTCTCAGTGGACATTTACCAGTTGGGAGAGGTAAAATTTCATACTGAATAAGATGTCTGCTTCACTTTTCAATTATATCCAGGTACAAAACTCTTCGACAGTCTTTCTACATGCTAAAGAAATCACATGTTTTTCCTGGCTTTGTTGCACCTGTCCAGTTGGTATCAAAGATGACTTGTGCAAACATACTTTACTACTGATGGAGACAGAAGAAATGATCGATCCGCTGCCACAGCCGCTTGAGCCACGAAAGAAAAGAGGTCGAAGAAGGAAAATAGGACGAGCACTAGTATTTATTTGAAAATTGTCTATCACCGTTATTTGTTATCGTTTATTCAGCCAATAAAAATGATCCTGGTTTGGTTAATGCGATTACGTGTAAGTTACCATATAAATTAAAGAATGGATAGAAACGTATTTAGCCAAAGTAAAGTCAAATCTCTTTGTGGCCTACATCCTGATAACCGACCAAACGTGATCGCTGAAGAGAGGTGAAAGTAACTACTAAGGGATCAGCTGAAAAGCATGAATACCTAGTAGGACTCTATACAGGGGATTCTAGCAGGCTATCTTTCAAGGTGAATACATAATGTGGTTATTCGAGTGTAAAGGATATTTGGTTTCAAGACGAATGAATCATCTAGAAAAACTAAGGGTGGTATAGGAGATAAGATTTGAAAGTGTAAGGTTAACTAAAAGATGAAAATTAAAAAAACCAACCGGAATATGTCCAATCGACAGTGGACTTTGTTAAGCGTGATCTTTATAGAAAGATTGATTTTACTGAGTGAAGATGCACAAATTCACGAATCTTGCACAAAATATGCACTTGGAATGACAAAAGCTAACTGAATCAGGGAAAAATTTAAATTTTAACGGGAGATTTACATATTTTGACGGGAGATTTACATAATTTGACGGGAAATTTACATATTTTGTTTGAAATTTGAATTTGACGGGGTAAAAAATAAATTTGACGGGAGATTTACATATTTTGACGGGTGTTTTCACTTATAGCCATTTTTTTTCTAATGCGATTTCGACAAACAGTTTTTTGAGGTAGACTTCCTTGAGCCCTTAATTTAAAAAATATTATTTTTATTTGGTCCCCTGTTGTTCGAGTCCTGTCCTGCAGATGGCCACTGGACAGGCAAGGTCTAGACCCAGGGAGTACCATGCAAAATTGTACTTTTTACATTCCAATTGTATTCCATTGCAATACCGAACGAATTCGGGGCTAAAAAGTAGCCGAACGCAAAAAATCGTTTGTCTAAATCGTGTCAGAATAAAAAGTTATGACTCTTTGAAAACTGCCGAATTTCTTGCGCCCATCGTAACATAAAAAACGAAGACAGCCGGGCTGTAATTGGAAAAGTATAGGTCGTGGTGGTTTTTTTCGAAATTTTTTGAACTTTTTATTAGAAAATGCCTTTTTCACCACAAAGTTTTATTTTAAGAAATCTCACAGAGCAAAATTTTCTCAAAAATAAAAATAACAAAGAGAATTTCCCAAAAAATTGTCGGTCGCTTAGATATAACTCCCAACTAACTAACCTTTGAATGGTTGGCGCATGAGAATGACCATGTCCAGTGACACTACCATTTGGAGAAGGGGTCATGAACACCTTCAACATCAACTCCTCCAGAAAATAGACCAGGAAGAAGCCGGAACACACAAACAGTTCTGGGAAAGGATAGGCGGCTGTCCAACCGACTTTAACTTTGAACCTGGCATAGTTGGCACTGAATGATACATATATTCAAAGACTGGCTGGTGGACACAAAACAACACAGACTTGACGTGAGGGAAGATGTCCAGGAAGCAAGTGCCCATGAACACACCTCCAGCAAAACAGGAAAGCAGGGTCAAACACCAGGCTGCTTTTTTGTTCTCCACGTCTTTGTTTTTGCTGTGGATCATGTCGAGGATCTGAATCAAAGAACTTTCTTCTACTTTTGAAAATTTTGTTTTTACAATCGTATCAGAATAGCCCACTATTCATTGAGTATGTAATGCTAAAAAAAGATCATTACTTGGTCTCCCTAAGGTTTGGGCATTGCCCATCCAGAGTCCATCCATAGACCAGAACCCAAACCACAAATGGTGGACCAAGGCTAAAATCGCTTTTTCTTAAGATTTTATACTAAACGAATGATGGACATTATTCCAATACGATATTCGCATAAAAAATTTATACCGATTCGAAACGGGTTAACTTCTTGGCCACCACTCTACGAAATTTTGGGTGCCACCTCTCGGAAATTTCTAAGTTCACTTAATATTCTTTGTGACAGTCATAAAAAATCGTAAAGATACATGAAAATATTCCAATGCCAACTACAAATAATATTAGGAAATCAACGGCGACCAGACATTTTCTACTATTAGTAGAATTTGTCGCGCGACATTTTCTGCTATTTTTTAATGAAATTCGGGTGAAACAACCGAATTTGATTACAAAATAGTAGAAAATGTCGCGCGACAAATTCTACTAATAGTAGAAAATGTCTGGTCGCCGAAATCAACCGACCAAGGGATTATATAGCCGAATTTCTTAAAAATGGCAGCGTAATTTTGACACCCTCTATACCTCTTGTCTTAACAAGAGTTCGACACTTGTGCTTCTTCAAACCGCTTTAGACGAAAAAAGGTACTTTCTAGGGCTGTTCAGGGTGTAACTTTATTATTGCAGGACAAATTCATTTTTTTCACAGATAGCACTGTGATTTTGTATAAGAAAAGATTAGAAATAATGGGACGACTTTTAGGTCCTATACTATGGTAGGGGTTGAGATGAACACACACACATACAGGGTGGCGCAAAAAAACGCGGCCACTTAAATTTTTTTGCGTAGGTAGCTTTGCCCCATCGATTTCCACAGGAAAATCGATGACAGTATGTAAGCTACCTAGGAGCTCTGTGTTTGTGCTCTTTATCACAGCCGGCCGTTATTGTGAAGATTTCCGAGGGCTTGCCACCCGAAAATCGGAAACCGATAGGGCAACGGGCTATGTACGTCAACTTTTTAAAGGTGGCCGAATTTTTTTACGCCACCCTGTACCTTATACAAAAAACAACCGAAAAGTAACGATGTATGTATAAAAACGTATGAATCAAAGAGTTCCCTACGAGTAGGTCTTAGCTATCTAACCAATTGGTTCACAAAAACCATAACTAAAATCTTTCGTTTTTGACAGTGCTTACTTTTTTCTACGTTTTAACTAGGGTTGTACAATTCTCCGGAATTTCGGAGAATTCTCGGAGAATTCTCCGATTTTTATTTTTTCGGAGAATTATACAACCTTAGTTTTAACTCTTACTTGTCGTCTCTATCACACATGCGGCTTGGTTGAGAAATTGGAATTGGTTGAGAAAATTGGTTGAGATATTAACGTTACATAAATATTTTATAATTATCCATACTGACTGTTACAATCGGAAAATAATTACAGAAGAGAACCATATTCAATGGCAGTGAGAAGCTGACCGCTGGAACACGATTCGACGGCAGTACGGAGCTGGTCGATGGCACCCAAATCAACTACAGCGCGAAGTTCATCAGATCCCAATTCGACGGCAGCACGGGGCTGATATTCGGAACCCAATTCAATGGCAGCGAGGAGCTGATCGTCGGAACTCAACTCGATGGCAGTCAGAAACTGATAGCTGGGACCCGATTCGACGCGGAGCTGTCCATTGGCCCCAATCCCACGGCAGTGGCGATCTCTTCGTTGGAATCTATTTCAACGGCAGTACTAAGTTCGTCAGATCGCAGCTCGACGGCAGTGTGGAGCTCGTCGCGGCAACCCAATTCCATACCAGTGTGAACTTCATCAGATTCCGATTCGATGGCGGTGATAAGTTCATCAGCAGCTTCTCCAGTCTTTCGAGTACCCACTTGATGCTTAACTAGCTTTTCTTTGAAATCATCAAGGACGGAATTCATGAACTGCCTTAGATGCTCGATCAGGATATCGGCCTGCTCGGGGTTAATGGACTAAAACAGACAAAGATTGTTACTTAGAAAAGAGAGAACGTTGATACAGATGGTCCGTTTACCGGTTTCGGCTCGGCAACATTCGCTCCTAAAAACCAGTAATCAGGATGTATACGTGAAGCAGAACATGAATGAAAGAAGGTGCACTTACACAACTGGTCAAGTTTTCTTCATCTATCGAAATCGACACACCTATAAAACAAAGTGACTGTACGATGAATTCCAAGGTCGCAATTGCGTTAGGAACCTCGATTACTGTCGGATGCAGCGTTTCCCATCTTATACTTGATTGAAGAGCGAAAAATTTACGCAGTTTGAGTCGACTTAACAGCAAACAGGGAGCAACAAAAATGACACGCTCATGCAGCAGATTAATTCTCAGGAAAAAATCGCTGTAAACTGTGAATTATCGTTCTGAGACGAATGAAATCGACAAAATTATTTCTATTGAGTATATAAAGCCAAACTAACCGTAATCTGATTAGTTCGATTGAAGTAGGTGTTTGCTCATCAGTTGCTCGTCTCAGTTTCCTGCTCTGTGAATTGTCAGCAATCATGTCTGGAAGTCGTCCTCCCAAAAGAAGATGTTCGATTCTTGCTGCTCAAAAAATAGCCGACATTCTCAAGCCAGAAAAGAAGCCTGCTGTTGTCAAGACTCGTCGCTCTCGCAGCAAGTCCAAGAAAGTGACCATGAAGGCAGGAGGTCGAAAGCAAAGCAAGAGTCGCAGTCGTTCAGTTGTCAAGGTTAGCTTCACTTACGCTTTCTATCTTATTTTGAACTTGTCTTCTACAGGTCTCCAAGCGGAAGGCGGTCAGTAAGAAGAGCAAGAGTCGTAGTTCAAGCAGTGCTTCCAGAGTCTCCTCTTCCGAAAGTCACAAGATATCGTCACGTGGTCGTCAGCGCAAGCGTTCCGTCTCCGTTTCTAAGAAGTCAAAAGCTGCCAGCAAGCCCAAGGTTGGTGTACTTTCCTCAACATTTTGTCATCAAATTCCCTTTTAGAGTTCCAAGTCAAAGGTCACCAAGCGTGGTAAGAGCCGAAGTGTCAGCCGGTCTAAGCGCGTCTCTAATCCTATTGGTCGTCGTCCCTCTTCTATCATGGTCAAAAAAACTCGCAAGAAGGTTTCCATCGCCAAGAAAGTTCTTTCTACACCTGTCAAAGCGAGTCTAAAACTTTCTTTCCGCTTTTTATTGATTAAGCCAATATATTTTCAGGATCGAAAGAGCAAATCGAGAAGCAGAAGCAGCAGTTCTCGCAGTGCCAGTCGCAGTTCTCGCAGTGGAAGTCGCCGCTCTAAGGACAAGAAGGCAGTGCGCGGTCGCAAGAAGTCGAAGGTGGTTGTCAAAGTCAGTGGTAGCTCAAGTCGCAGCCGAAGCTCCAAGCGTGATCGTTCTGCAGTCAGCAAGAAGAAGGTGCAGATGGAAAAGTCTGTCTCTCAATCTCGCAAGCCTACCAAGAAGCAAGCCGTGAAAAAGGGCGTCAAGAAGCAATCTCTCTCTGCCAAGAAGGTCAAAAAGAGCATTGTTTCCAAAGCCTCCAATCCGGGGAAAGAGGTAAGTTTCGTTGAATAAGGATGCATAGTTTCGATAATCTACAATTTCAGGAAGCGCAAGACTATGAGGGTCGCGACGAGAACAACAACAACATCATCTATGGAAGTGGCAAGAAGAAGGGAGCTCACAAACTGCATCAGGAGGTTGGTTTATTAATCTCTTTTCAAATCTCATATTTCTTTTGTTTAGCCACTACAAGATGAGGAGCGCGACATCAATAACAATATCATCGGTGGTGGTGGTGGAGGGTCTCGCGGAAGTCACAAGAAGAACAGCAGTCGTCGCTATGCAGCCGAACCTGCCTCGAGTGATGAAGATGATTCTCTGGATTTGCAACTGACACCGGTGTCCAATCCGAAGCAGAAGAAGTCGTCTCGCACTCCGTCGTCCTCTTCCAAGAAACCGAAGGGTGGAAAGCGTGGATGGGGCGGATGCTGACTCTGCTAATGAAAGAAAGGTAACAAATTGAAGACTCATTTGTAACATCTCATGTTCTCTGTTGTCTGGTTTGCGAGTAAACGATTCTATCTATTCAACTCGAATGACTGAACTCGACTGACTATCGGTATATTCTGGAACTGATGTTCTTTCCCAATTTTAATTTACACACTCATTTCCATCCATACACTCAACATGTGGCTCTCTCTCAAAAAAAATGTGGCCCTTTACAGCATACGGTTATATGAAATCATTTAAATCGAAATGGCGAAAAAAGTCAGTTCCTAAATAATAGAGACTGAGACTGGATAAATAGAACTCCGTCATTATATAGATTTGAAATTTGGGGCCAATTATTAGAGATCGAAATCTGTTAAATTTTTATAGTTGGTGCTCAAAAATCAATAATCACTGGCAAAGATGGCACTTTTTAACAGATGTTCTTCGTTTCACAAAGACGATTTCTTCATTTTTTATTTTTATAGTTCCAAGCCCTGACATAAGGAGACGTAAATTAAAGGCGTAAGAAGAACATCAGTCGTTGTTGTTAAAACCTGTGAAAATGTTCGTTTTTATTGGCTGTAACTGAAATGCACCCTCAAAAGTCTTAATTTTCCCCTCTAATTACTAAAATTCGCCCTCTAATTTTATACTTCAATTTTTTGGTATTTTCATTGTAATTTTTTTAAGTTTTTGCATTAGCTTGGAACCCTGGATCTTGGCTTTCTAATAAGCTATAAAACTCTGCTGAATGATTTGAGGAACGTAGGGGTCTAACAATTTTATAAAAATTTACGTTTTTATTCAAAATTCTCTGATTACTGTGTTCCTAAAACCATTCAGCAGATTGTTTTAGCTTATTAGAAAGCTAAAACTAGGGCTACAAGCTAATGCAAACTCTTAAAAAGGTTACAATGAAAATGCCGATAAAAATAGAAATAAAAAGTTGGAGGGGGAATTTCAGTAATTAGAGGGAAAATTAAAACTTTTAAGGGGTGAATTCAATTTGAGCCGTCTCTATTTTACGCTTTTTTGTTGGCAACCGGACATTTTGCAAAAATTAGGCGATTTGAACGCGGAGATTTAGCACGATTTTTACAAAAATGTCGGTCGTCATTTTTGTATCATCCTATCTGTCGACTTATATCAGAAAATGTGTGGCATCCGTATTTTCCTTCTGGACAACCGAATTGCTCGAAGGAGGACTTTGATCCTTGACTGTATAATCTAACGATAGTCCCTCGACTTTAAGGACTCATGTGTAAACCTTGCAAGCAAACATTTTCCAAAGATCTTTATTGTCACGAGCTTCATCGACTTTTCATCACTTTTTAGAATTTAGTTAAGCACTCAAAAATCTTCAGATTTTTTTGTGATGTTATGTGAATTAAATTCGACAATGACAATAAGTCTGAAATTGGATTAGGACTAGATTCTCTCTCTCTCTGTGTGAATGTCGACCACTTATCCACCCGATATACTATAATAATACTATAAAATATGATCTGTAATTTACCAGTGTTGGGCGCAATTTATTATTTTTGCCTTATGAGCTACAATTCGTAAAAGCGATTTCGTACTGCAAAGTTTAACGCAACTTAACAGGAACAGGCATCCACCCTGATTACCAACCACAGAAATAAACATTTCATACACAGTCGGTCTTATTGTAAGGATATATAAAAAAGTTTGTTGCCGCCTAGAGTCCGAAAATTTTTTCACCTGAATTTTTCTCTTTTGAAAATATTTAGAATGGCTTTTTTATTCGGAATTTTCTCGTAAAAGAGTATTTTTTGCTAAGCCTACCTTTTCGGCTCCCTTAATTTTTTTTCACCTTAATCCATTGCAATGTGGAGGTGTGCTGGTCTTTGTCCGCAAAGCCGGGGGTTTACTTGGACTGCTGTTAAATTTTCTAGTCACTCGGCAACAATATTTTTCGGCAATATTTTTGTGCTTTTTGTGGACATGGACGCCCGTTGAGTTTTGTTTAACCCTGGTTACCAGCACATTATTGGTGTAAGTGTTAATCTGACCCACCTTGATCGGTGCCAATCCTGCCAAAGCTGTGGTTACAAACATCGCCAAAGCCAATAGTAGCTGCAAAGTGATTTCATCCATCTCTGCAAATAAAAGAAATATTTAGTCGTGTCAAAACTATTAATACATTGTTAGTATTTTTACATGTTTTCGGTATCATTGTAGTATTCCGAATCATCCCAAAATGCCTCAAAATGATGTTTTTTCGGCGATTTAACCCTTGGGGAAACTCATTTTTGACTGAATTTTTTGACCAAAATTCGACTTTTTGCCTTGGGGATCAAGGTAATTTAAGCTAAAAGGCACCTGGACGCCCTCAAAAGCTAGAAAAGATGAAATTTGAACATAGTTTTGTGGACTGAATATGTATTTCTAAATGTATTTCTAACCGAGCTTCAACCACCCTCCCCCTCCACTTCTGATATTATTTTGGAAAATATGCTATTATGAAAACAGGATGAAAATCGGGAAAGGTGTAGGTAAAAAACCCATGAGGTGGGTTTCGGATCCCCTCTCTTCAAAAATAGTCCAAATAATTTATTTCATTATAATTATTATTTTTATAGTATCTAAAATTTGAATTCACGCATCAGTCAAAGCAAAACTTAATATCACATTCAAAATTTATAGAGAATGTAAATTGACTAATTCTTCCGATCGGAACTGCCAGACAACCGTGGTCTCAACCATTGGGCTCAAAAGATTGAAATTGTTACCCATTCAACTTTTTATTGAAAAAAAAACTATAAAAACGTTTAAATATTTTCTTCGATCAAAAGTCATGGCTCCTTAAATATCCAAAAAATTGACGTGGAGTAGTACTCAGCAACCGCACATTTTTAAAATAGTCCAAGTACAAAAAGTACAAAATTCTAACTAATTAATTGTATAATTGTTGTTACAGAACAAAATTGATAAAAAAAAGTCTAATTCAACCAAAATGTAAAAAACAAACAATTATTTGAAGTGCCCAAATTTGTCTGTTGGCAGAATTCACAACCACATTTTAACAGTTCCGAAAATCACGTAAGCCATAGAAAATAGTGTATGTGTGTGCATCTCCAGCTCTGCCCGTCTGCCTAGGGATGGCCTCACACATACACACTCCAAATAAATTTATTGTTGAATTGAATGGGTAAATGATTGGTGGCTGGGGGAAGAGGGGGGGGGGTGGACGGACAACATAGAGAAGAAGAAAAAGATCAGCGTTCAGCCACCACTGCTGATAGAACAGAGGTTAGACAGGTGGGTGGATGACCACTACTTGGGGTAATCACCCACTAATCTTGCTATAAAACTGAGAGGTGCCATCAGCAAATAGCTGTGAAAATATTTTCTTACGTTTCGATAACACTTTTTTGTCACAAAAAATATTTTGCATTAGATTTGCTTTGGCGTCGTTGTTAACTGTGAGCGGCTTTATAGGCATCTACCTGCCTTTTTGATGACCTTTTCTAACTTATTATACAGACACAGTTTCTATATACCGATGAGTCTATATCTCGGAGCAGAGTGAACATTTTGCAAAGCTGCTTTATTGCGCTTTCTTAACTCCTACGAGCTCTACCGATTCCAATTTTGGATTTTCATTCAAAAAATCATTAGGTGTTGGACCACAGTAATTCGAACGACACCCAACTCGTAAAAAAAAAGGTGTTTTCGAGTATTTTCTCAACCAAAAAGTTGATTTTTGGAAAATTTTTTTTGACCCAAATTCGACTTTTTTCCTTGGTCCCCCATGGCAAAACATCTCATATAAGAATATTTGGGAGGGGGCCGTTTCGTATTCGCGTTTCTCGTATTTGACAAAACTCGTATTCGTAGAATTTAAGTCCGTGTTCTTGGCGTTGTTATTTTGGCCCATTTTCGAAGTTTACTTTTTGGTAAGTCACCACTCATTTTGTAGCCAGTAAGATAAGCTACAAAATGAGTGGTAACTTACCGAAGAGTGAACTTCAAAAGTTGGCCGAAATAACAATGCCAAGAACACAACTTCAAATTCTGCGAATACGAGTTTTGTCAAATACGAGAAACGCGAATACGAAACGGCCCTCTCCCGAATATTTTACCCCGTTTTGGTCACTGGAGCTGGGCAAAAAGAGTCTCTAAATGCATTTTTGATCAAGAGTCTTGCTCGGAATTATGTCTAAGGGAAGTGAGTGCGCGCATCTCTAATCCATCAAGCCCCTGCGCCCTCTTCGGGGCGCAGGGGGCAAGGTGGCTTGGAGTTGAGATGCGCACATCCACATACCTTAGACGCAAATCACTCGAAAGTGACTCTGGGTGCATGAAAAACGCATGCATACCAGAGTTTCTTTATGCGGTAGGCCCCAGTCAACAAAACTATGCTATAATCCCATCTTTTTGGAGGTCTCCAGGTACCCTTTCTGGGTGGTTTGCCTTGGGGGACTAAGGCAAAAAGTCAAATTTGGGTCAAAATTTTTTTTCAAAAATTGACTTTTTGGGTCAGAAAAGGCTAAAATTCATTTGCGCCCTCAAAATGCTTATTTACGCCCTCAAATCAATTATTTACGCCCTCAAATTTGAAAATTGATCAAAATGCTCATTTACGCCCTCAAATTGCTCATTTACGCCCTCAAATTTATTATTTACGCCCTCAAATCGATCAAATTGGGTGGGAATTCCCTATTTTAGATGGCAATATTTTCAGAACTCGAATGTCTGACTGTGTTTAGACTTTCCAAACCGGTATCTTCAGTTTCCCTGAGCCATTCTGTAGGAGAACGCATGAGGAGCTCACTCGAGCGACCCTGAGAGCCGCAAAAATTTGCACTATATCGAGGTTCGTACTAAATCGGGGTTCCACTTTCGATACTTTCAAAGACTTTTGACCAAGTCCATCGAACTCGAGGTCGCACTAAATCGGGGATTGACTGTACCAGAGAGAGAGGTAAGTTTTCTCAGGCGGAGGTGCACTGGTGATGGTACCTAGGTGAAGTACCTATGTGGGTACCAAGTGGTCGTCCACTTGGATCAAAATTTTTTTTAACGTTTTTAATGTTCCGAAACCTGTTTTCTGGATTTATTCGGGCATGCTGAAGATGGTTTGACGGTGGTAAAATGCCGTGTTCTCAAGTATTTTTGAGTGTTGTGAAATAATTGATTTTGGTGAAATCAATTATTCACCAAAACTCAAAATATACTTGAGAACACGGCATTTTACCACTGTCAAACCATCTTCAGCATGCCCGAATTAGTCCAGAAAACATGTTTTGGAACATGAAAAATGTAAAAATTTTATGATATAAGTCGACGATCGGCTGGTTTCGCTGGTTGAGACTAAAAAATTTGAATTCCCGCAAATTTTGGCTAAAATAAGCATTTTCGTCGATTTGAGGGCGTAAAAAAGAATTTGAGGGCGTAAATGAGTAATTTGAGGGCGTAAATGAGTAATTTGAGGGCGTAAATAAGCATTTTGATCAATTTCAAATTTGAGGGCGTAAATAATTAATTGAGGGCGTAAATGAGCATTTTGAGGGCGCAAATCACCTATAGCCGTCAGAAAATACTCGAAAACACCTTTTTTATCGGTTTAAGCGCATGAAAATTACTTAGAAGTGGTTTAAACATGATGTTGAGGGATTGATACGAGTTGGGATTGATACGAGTTGGGACATGCGAGTTGGGATTGATACGAGTTGGGACATGCAAGTTGGGATTGATACGAGTTGGGTTTGTACCAGTAATTCAGCAATTATATTTGATCCATTAGAAGGATATTCCGTACGAGCCCTACATTCGGATGATTCGGTCAATAAAAGAAGCTAAAAAATAATATGATCTGTGACTTGAAGTAATCCAAATTCTGTTTAGCAAAATGGTGCGAAAAAAGGCAATAAAAAACATGAATTTTCTCGACAGTTCAATAGACCAGCACAAAGACTTCGACCATCGACTAACTCTCATAGAAGGAACTTTGAAGTATATGGCAGCTTCAATTGAAAATACGTCGACTGCGATTAAGAACGCGGAAGCTTTCATTCAGAGCACGGCAGCTTCAATTAAGACAATTGAATCGTGGGTATCCGAGAACAATGAGTCTACAGTTGGCAGGAAAGGTCAGAAATCCAGGGAGAATGGCTGTTAGCTCAATAAGATTTGTTCATTGAACTGTTTTCAGATCCCAAGCAAGGTTCTTTGCGTGCCGCTTTCAATATCAGCAGTTTCACAAGGAGCGGAAAAAGTTTTGTGGTGTCGAAAAGCGTAGAATTCGCTGGAGCAAGTTGGTGAGATTCTTTTTCAAACAAGTTTCTGTTTCATATTCCAATTTATTTAGGTATTTGGCAGTTTACAAGGAGAATGTGAAAGAGGAACAAGCGTTGGGTGTCTATCTGGTTTTGAAACCCGGCTCAGGCCTTATTTCTTACGACGTAGACTTGACTATTCGATTGGTAGGATCACCGAAAAGCATCGAGAAGCAGGCGCGTTAAGTCTTGTGTCAGCTGTCTCTAAAAAATAAATTTTTAGATCAACAAATGTTACAGTGAAAATGAGCAGTATGCTTATGGATTTCTGTACGTAATTTCTTGGACACGGCTCACAAATTTCACCAATGGTTTCGTAGACAAGAAGGGCAATTTTGAGGTTCAGGCCATATTTTCCGTCATGGGCAAGACAAATACGTCAGTTACATTTTGAAAAAAGCTGACAGACGAATAAACCTTGATGTTTTTAGCAATGTTTATCTGGATGCTCAATTCCTAACTTCTGGGTTCGTAAAGTCCGATTGCATTCTTTTGGTTGAAAATCGACTATTTCCAGTCAACAAAGGGGTTAGTAACTCACTTAGTTTGTAACCCAGCTTTTTTCGACCAGACCCTTCTTGTTTTTCCTGAGTTTTTTGCTTTGCTAATTGCCTTTCGAAGTTTTTTTGGTTTGTAGCTCGAATATTATCAGAATATTTTTTTAGTTTCTTGCGTCTTTCTCAAGCTATTTCCAGACGTTGTTTTTTGGTGATTTTCGCGAAAAAAACCAAGACGAAATCGAGTTAAAAGATGTCTGCGCGGCGGAATTCATTCACCTGTTGGAAGCCATCTACCCGTCTGTTGACATCGAAGCTGACAATGAAGATTTGATGCGTAGTCTTTTGCGTTAGACTGTAAATTTCATTCAGCTTTCTTTTTTAGGCAGCAATGTGGAGTGCCTGCTGCGTCTAGCCGATTGCTACCAAGTGGATATTGTGACGAAGCGATGTGAGGTTTATCTCAAGAAGTGCCCAGTCAGCGAAGTTGCCTTGGAAGATAAAGTTCTCTATGCTCAAGACTATAGACTACCTAAACTTATGGTGTGTTTGGCTGTCTTATTGTTGTGTTGAGTATGTATTTTTTCGGAATTGCTTTTAGGAGCAGTGCATCAAGGAATTCAAAACTGTGGATGATGTGAAGAAGCTCCGTCAAACCAGTCAGTACTCTCGTCTAACCCAGAAAACTCAGCTTCTAATCCATGAAAATATCACTTGAATGATCTGCTAAATTTTATTTATTTGTCGAAAATCTTTTTTGAGTTGTGTCATTTTTGATCGAATTTGAGTTCAAATAAAAGTTTTGAAAAATTGAACACTGCGATTTTACTTGCTTAGATACAAGATGTCCATTCCTATAGAAGACTTAATATTCGACAACCAATAAGGCATAGTGCTCCTGATTTCGGTCATGATGTGAAAAGACTTGCATTTCCATGAAGTGATATGACCTGTCGTCTGTAATAGTATTTTATTCAGCAAAATGGTGCGAAAGAAGTCGATGAAAGCTAAAAGTCAACTCAATCGAGTAAAAGCAATTTTGAAGAATACGACCATATCGATTCAGAAAATTCAAGCGTGGATAACCGAGAATAAGGCGTCTGGAGTTGGCAGGAAAGGTCAGAAATCCAGGGAGAATGGCTGTTAGCTCAATAAGATTTGTTCATTGAATTGTTCACAGATCCAAAGCAAGGCTTTTGCGGGGCACTTTCAACATCAAAAAGTTTTCGAATAGTAAAGAGGAGGTATTTTTTTCGGAGAGCGTCAAATTTGCTGGAGCAACATGGTCAACTCATCTTCAAACGAGTTTTTGTATCAAAATCAAATGTATTTAGGTGTTTGGGTGTCTACAAGGGAAAGGACAAGAAGGAGCAAGTGCTTGGTGCCTCTCTTTTTCTCGAAACTAGCTCTAGCACCATTTCTTATGACGTAGACTTGACTATTCGCTTGGTAGGAGTGAAAAGCACTGAGAAAAGGGTTTTTAAGGCATTGTTTCTGAGATGTCACTAAATAGCGGGTCTTTAGACCAACAAGTGTTCTAACATTGATAGTGAGCTTGGCTTCGCCGATTTGGTTGCTTGGACACGGCTAACGAACTTCACTAATGGTTTCGTGGATGATAAGGGCAATTTTGGAATTGAGGCTTTATTTTCCGTCGTGCACAAGACCAACACGTGAGCTACATTTCGGAAAGAGACTAAGTTTGTGAAGATACTTGAAAAATTTCAGCAATGCTCCTTTGGATGCTCAATTCCTCACTTCTGGTTATGTAAAGCCCGATTGCACTCTTTTGGTTGAGAATCGTCAATTTCCAGTCAACAAAGGGGTATGTAACTAATTTTTAGTTTTCTTGGCACAGTCGACAAAATTTTCGAACTTATTCCCCAATTTGGAGGATAAGAAGGGTGATCGAGGTATTATCTACCGAGTTTTACGAGTTACGATATACTAATAAGCCCTAGTTTGGTTTGGTTTCTTGCTTCTAGATACTAAATAAGCCTTCGGGTGATTTCAATACTATTTACACTGCTATTTCAGTTCCTTTCTTCCTTCTCAAGCTATTTCAAGACGTTGTTTTTCGGTGATTTTCACGAGAAAAACCAAGACCAAATCGAGTTGAAAGGTGTTTGCGCTGCGGAATTTATTCATCTGCTTGAAATAATTTATCCATCTGTCGACATCGAAGCTGGCAATGAAAGCATGATTCGTAAGCTTGTTGCCATTTTTCGATCGGTTTCATCCGAATTTGAATTCACCAATCTCTTTCAGGCAAAAACGTGGAGTGTTTGCTGCGTCTATCAGATTGTTACCAAGCCGGAATTGTGACGAAGCGGTGTGAGGTATATCTCAAAAGATGTCCGGTCGACGAGGTTGCTTTGGAAGACAAACTTCTCTACGCTCAAGATTATCGACTACCCGAACTCCTGGTTTTTTTCGCTGTCTTCCAGTGTGTGCTGTGATTTAAAGAAACTTTTGTATTAGGATCAATGCATTAAAGAATTCAAAACAGTGGCTGATGTGAAGAAGCTCCGTCAAAGTTATCAGTACTCTCGTCTGACGAAAGAAAACCAGCTTCTAGTCCACGAAAATATTACTTGAAGTGTTTGTTGAATTCCATATGTTTGTTAGAAATTATGTTCGAATTTTGTCTTTTTTGATTGAATTTAAGTTACAATGAAATTTTGGGATTGGAGTCATTTCTTTTAAAAAACTTTCGTGTTTGAACCAGGCTCAATGGTTAGCGAGTTTATGGGCACTGCTTGAGTTCCTTCCCTTACATTGATTTAGTGAAGAATGACCCAAAATTGTCGTCTAAACTGTAGTACACTCCCCCACTCAAGCCTGCTATACCGAACGGCATTCAACTGGCATCCATTTCATGACCATAACCACCCCAATTAAGTCCAATATACCCCCTCATGTTACGCCACGATGGAAAGCTTAGGATGGTAAACTATCAACTGACAATAGATTCAACTGACAATAGTCAACTGACAATAGGTTCAACTGACAATAGTCAACTGACAATAGATTCAACTGACAATAGTCAACTGACAATAGATTCAACTGACAATAGTCAACTGACAATAGATTCAACTAATAGTTGCCGACTGACAATAGAAAAATTAATTTAACATAATTAGCCACCACACAGTGAACTTTATTTTTTCCGTGACAATTCAAACAAAGTCGCTAGTAGCGAATACTCCCCCCCCCCCCAACAATCCGACTTTTAAAAATGCTGTAATTACCCTTGCAAACAACAAGTTTAGGCTTAGCCCTTAGGCTTAGGGGTAGGCCAACGACGGAAGTTGTGACTAATAAAGAGTTTACGCATATTTCCGGGGTCTGGGACATAAATTTGGGTACTTTTTACTAAAGTAATTCAGTTAAATCTATTGTCAGTTGATTATTGTTAATTGAATATATTGTCAGTTGACTATTGTCAGTTGAATCTATTGTCAGTTGACTATTGTCAGTTGAATCTATTGTCAGTTGACTATTGTCAGTTGAATCTATTGTCAGTTGATGGTCGTTCGCTTAGGATGTTAGCTACACGATGGTGTGAATTTTTTTTGGTTTAGTTCACAAAAATGTATCTATCTTGATTAAAGCAGCCTTGAATCACTTCGAACATCTTAATTTTTCGGTTCATGGCTATTTTAGCTAACATAGACAGACTTTGTGAACTAAACCAAAATTTTTTCACACCATCGTGTATATAACATCCTAAGCTTTCATTCGTTGGGTAACATGAGAGGGTATAGTAGACCTGGAGTATACTACAATTGAGTGGGGAGTATACTACAGCTGCTCCAAATCGTCTCCTAAGCTAATTTTTTGATCAAGCAGATTAAAGTGTTTTGGCAAAACTCCATTTTATATGATTTTTCGACCCTACCGGAGTATAATAGGTATGATCATGATTCCTACTCAAAATGGTATCCTGAATACGTTTTGATGGCTTTAGGTAATTGATGCTCGGTAGAATAGTGCTCCGGTAAATCGATCCTCCAATTTTTTTAAGGTTACAGGCTCGTATCCTCATGGTGACAAACTTTATTTCTTTTGCTAAAATAGCTTGTAAAGAGTCAGCAAGCCTCAGGGTAGCTAGGAAGACCACCTGGTACCTTTTACGAACAGGTATCCAGATCGGCTTGAGTATAGAATAGATTTAATCGGGATCAATTTAAGTGTAAAAAAAGAAGTTATTCGAATGATCAAATCATATTCAGGATACCATTTTGGGTAGGGATCAAGATCATACTATTCTGGCGCACACATTACTGGCGCATAGATTACGGCACACACTTTACGTATAACCATCCGTACTATGTAAACCCTTAAAATGAGCCGAAAATTAAATAAAAATTAATAACAAAAATGTGCGACAAACGAAGTAAATTAGCACCGAAAAATGTTTTATGCCAGCATTTTTTGTCTCGTCGGAGAAGAACTTTTCTCCGGTAATCAAGGGCATCGTAAATTCTGTAATTGCTTCGCCATGTTTAAAAATCGGGGCATTGTATTTCTGACCAATTTTTGAAGACCGCTCTCATGCAGTTTACACCTCAATCCGTAACCATTAAGATAAGCTACAGATTAGGAGCAACTTGCCTGATTACAGCTTTTAAAATGTGAGTTTAAGACACCCTTTTAAAACATAAAACCGTGTTTACTAAAAAAGCATTTAGATAACTGTTCTGAACACAAGTATTAAACAAACGAAAAAGGACCCCAAAAAATGGTAAAAATTTCCAGCGTGCAAACAAGCAAAAAAACAATTACACATGCAGCTAAAGATATTCCAAAAGAAAGGGATACACCGTTGTACCCATTCGCTCCGCTCATCTGCAACTCTCTAAGTCCTACACATACACACACAATTGTATATGTGCAATTCGCACAATTACAGGCAAATGGCCAGATAGCGATGATGCTGGGGGTGATGGGGGCAGAGAGCAGGGGAGATAGCATAAACATACACACCTACCTTACCACCACCACCATCTGCATGAGTAGTGATAAGTGGTGCTGGGAGAGTAAACAAGGGAAGGGGGTAGTCCACTCCCTTCTTATCATCTGGACATTGTGACTAAGCTTAACAGGATTTGATCTTTTTGGCCACCTCACAAAACAGTTTTAAAATAAATTATAAAACGACAAACATAGCAATTGCGATATTGAGGAAAAGGTATAAATTTTAAGATTTGAGAGGGTTTTGTATTAAAGTGGCATGCTCGTCGCCGATGGGAATGTGGGGAGCGGGAAGCGGGTACCAGCGAAAATTCAAACGAGAATTAATTTGACGAAATTTTGGAAAAGTCGAGGAAAAATTGTACCTCCAGTAGTAATCGAACTGACGACCATCTTTCGCAGTCCGCCGCCACTATCCCACTAGGCCACCATTGCTATTAAACGAAAGAAGTGTTTTGAGTACTTATTGGGTAAAACGGAATTTTGCAGCTAATTCTCGTAATTTTGCAGCTAATTCTCGTAATTTTGCAGCTAATTCTCGTAATTTTGCAGCAAATCCTTGTAATCTTGCAGCAAATATTAGTGAATTTTGCGGGAATTCGAATTTCCTAGTCAAAAAATGACTTGGATCGCTCAGAATCCCAGCCCGGAGTGGTCAGAAGCCCCTGAAAGTTGGTTTTTTGGGGGTTTACTAAAGGGGGGGGGGTAAACTTTTCGAGAAAAATCGATTTAGCAGTCATTTAGCAGTCATGTCATCAAGAAAGTCAAAACAGACGCAATAAATTTTTTGTTGGTTGTGAACAAAGGCACTTGTGAACAGAGTAATAAGCCCGAATTTCTCAAATCAACAGTTTCGAGTAATATTCACCAAGCATTTCTGCATAAATGTGAGACGACTAGAGACAGGCTGTAGCTGAAAACACGAACGACCTGCGACTCGCTACAAATTGTGACTCGCTACTGCGACTCGCTACAATTGCGACTCGCTACAGATTGAATTTTCTATTGTTATGTGGTTACAGATTGTTGTACCAGACCAATTGTTGGCCGCTTCGCGGCCAAGACCAGCACACTCCACATTGCAAGGGATAGGGGAACATGTAGTACATGTTTTTGGGTGAAATGGACAAAAAGTTAAAGTGTAGCGAGTCGCAAAAAGTATAGCGAGTCACAATTGCAGCGAGTCGAAGTTTTACCGAAAACACACCCAAAATACTGATCTGACCCAAAAATATTTCGACAGACCGCTGAAACTTGAATAGTTATAAAAATAATATTATCTTGAGGGGAGGTTACATCTCTTGTTCGTATCTGGTCCCGCATACTAATCGTTTTAATTAAAATTAAAACACATTCGAAGGTTGCTGGTTCGAGTCCCTTTGGCCGTACTTTTTATTTATTAACATTTTTAGTGATTAATATAAACACCATGTGTTCTAAGAATAAAAATTACCAATTTACAGAAAGGAATAATCTCTGGGTCGATCTTTTGTCGGTAACTGCCTTAATTTCACGACTTAATGGTTTAATGCAAAAATCATCTTTAAAATAAGGAAATTAAAATTTATGTTACTTTTTTATCGTGTCGATTTCCCAGAGATTGATATTGATTTTCTAGACTCAGAAATGCACAGAAAACACAGTAGAAGCTTTTCATATCATAATCTCTTCAAAAACTGGGTAGCTTGAAAAGTTTGTTCTAGCAAAGATATGGCATGAAAGGTTTAAAATAAACATTACTAGTGTTTACCCAGGCTTGGTAACTTAGCTCAAGTAGTCGTGCACCTCTGCGCTTAATTTTTTTCAAGAGCCTTAGGTCAATTTCGATATCAAACTCGGAGAGGAAATGTTAAAAAAAATAGTGGGCAGCCAGAGGGGTTCGAACCAGTAACCTTTATGTTTGAATTTGATTTAAAACGATTTCCATGCGGAGCCAGATACGGACAAGAGATGTACTCTCCCTTTAAAGGACCATAGTTTTTGCGCGCAGTGGTATGACAAAAATTTGAATTGGCGGGGGCACTTCTCTTTCATCTATCAGTGTACTCTTTCGAGTCGTTCGTGATGACTCGAAAGAGTACAGAATTACAGTCTACTCTCGTTAAACTGGCACTCCAATAAACTGGCACTTTGAAAAAGCCCTATTTGGCTTGCCGACAGAGAAATTAGGCAGAGTAACATCCCACTAAACTGGCACCCCAGGCTGGTCCCCAGGGTGCCAGTTTATCGAGAGTAGACTGTAGACGAAAGAGAAGTGTCCGCCGCCAATTCAAATTCTTCACATGCCACTGCGCGACAAAAACATGCTACTTTAAAGTGGGAGAAAACTTAATATACGCACCGCCTAGGCTCGATGATTTAAATCCCTCTACGTGCATACTTTATTTTTTTCATAAAGTTCGCTGACTTCTAAGGTCAATTAAAGGGGCATGCTCGCCGCCGATGGGAATATTTCGAAAGGCGGGTACCAGGTCCATTCGAACAAGAATTATTTCAAAATAAATTTTAGTTGAGTACCCTGCGGGGAATAAGTACGGGTAAAACGGAATTTTGCAGCTAATTCTCGTAATTTTGCAGCTAATTCTCGTAATTTTGCAGCTAATTCTCGTAATTTTGCAGCAAATCCTTGTAATCTTGCAGCAAATATTAGTGAATTTTGCGGGAATTCGAATTTCCTAGTCAAAAAATGACTTGGATCGCTCAGAATCCCAGCCCGGAGTGGTCAGAAGCCCCTGAAAGTTGGTTTTTTGGGTTTACTAAAGGGGGGGGGTAAACTTTTCGAGAAAAATCGATTTAGCGGATCAGATTTCGGGTCCGATCGGCTTAATTGCCCACAACTCCACACTGAACCACTCCAAACCGTCATAAACCTGAAATTCTGAGCGATTAAGCCGATCGGACCCGAAATCTGATCCGCTAAATCGATTTTTCTCGAAAAGTTTACCCCCCCTTTAGTAACCCCCAAAAAACCAACTTTCAGGGGCTTCTGACCACTCCGGGCTGGGATTCTGAGCGATCCAAGTCATTTTTTGACTAGGAAATTCGAATTCCCGCAAAATTCACTAATATTTGCTGCAAGATTACAAGGATTCGCTGCAAAATTACGAGAATTAGCTGCAAAATTACGAGAATTAGCTGCAAAAAAAATTAGCTGCAAAATTACGAGAATTAGCTGCAAAATTACGAGAATTAGCTGCAAAATTCCGTTTTACCCGTACTTATTCCCCGCAGGGTACTCAACTAAAATTTATTTTGAAATAATTCTTGTTCGAATGGACCTGGTACCCGCCTTTCGAAATATTCCATCGCGGCGAGCATGCCCCTTTAATTGACCTTAGAAGTCAGCGAACTTTATGAAAAAATAAAGTATGCACGTAGAGCAGGGCTGCCATATTTTTTTTCCGAAAATCAGACAAAAATCGGAAAAAATCAGATTTTGGGGCAAAAATCAGACACAAATTCATTTATAGCTAGTAAAACCCAGAAATTGCCTGATAGTTGCTTTAAATCAAACCGCATCATCTTTATTCTTGCAAACTACATTAACTACAAAAATGCTTTAAAAATGCTTTAAAATGCTAGTAAAATTTACTAGCATTTTAAAGCATTTTTAGCTAAGCTTTTTTCACTGGTAAAAAACCAGATAAGATGGTCTATGCTGATTTTTAGATCAAATAGCAGACCTTAACGAATAAGGTCTAGTATTATACCTTATGTCATAAAGTATCATTATTAAACCTTTTATGATACAGTCGACCCTCGCTATAGTGATACCCCTGTGGACCGGCCTTGGGGTGTCACTATAGCGAGGGTACCACTTTAGTCATTTTCTTTTAGCCAAAACCAAATTAGATTTCTGTGCAGCATTGTGGAGTATATGGGCTTGGCAGCCGACAGGGATGAGATTTGCTTTACGCTGCTTGAGCTTCTTGAAAACATTATTTGGCCATTGGTGCCTCGGACCGCCGAAATTCACTGGAGCATTGTCGGCGCAGAAAGAAACCAGATTGTCAAAACTCAATTGATGCTGACCTAGGACATCCTCGATAAATTGCATAACGAGAGCTGAATCTTCCCCGAGCAGAGATTTCATATCTAGAAGACGAACTTGGACTCCCTTGGCAGCATTGAAGTAGCTAAATATGTATACTCAGACAGTGCTGGATAAAATGTTGACCTAAGAGTACCGGACAATTAGCGGGAATAGCTTGACCTCGTTATGATTGGATGCATACACGGCGATTGAGAATGGCTGATCCCCGAGTTCTGTTAGCAAACATTTCACGGAATAAGGCGCTAATACTCCTGCAACACACAAAAGTTATCGAAGCTACTCAAAAATATTAGAAATTTACAGGTCAAAATCTTTGTAGTCTTCGTTCGAGCACACGACAATTTCTTAGCCACCTCGGAGTCTGAGAAGATCGTGCGGAATAGCCCTTCGGAAGAAACGCAGTTGGCTGAGGCAAACGATTAATTATGGCTAGCAATGTGAAAGCCCATGTCCCTCGGCTGCAGTCACTCTTTGGTCGATAGCTGTTGGAGCAGTACGGCTTGGCATAAAATTCGATAGAGACCTAAATATGAAGTCACATATATGTTAAAGGAAAGTAAAAAGTTACTTTGTTGTAGCGGAGGCCCTGGCATTTTGCACATGCTTCGGAGTCTTTTGATGGAGAGAGATTGCAGTCTTCCCAGTCGCTGTGAGATTAATTTCTTGGCGGCATTCCAATTTTTTGATTCCAATTGACTGTTTCGCGTAGTCCAGCTTGAACTTGTGCTTTCGTTGAGGCGGTGGCATTGTGACGCTAGCTGAAAATACAGAATATAGCTTCAATAAAGCGAGAAAAATAGAAGTAAAAGTAGTTAACAAGTCGCAATTCTAAATTGCCGTATGAAATATTCGAGTTAAACCAGTACAAGCGTAAAAATAAAAAAAATCAGACAAATCAGACGGGTGATTTGAAAATCAGCACATTTCTGGGAAATCAGCACTTTCAAAAATTGTCAGATTTGGGGTGCCAAAATCAGCACATTTCTGAGAAATCAGCACATATGGCAGCCCTGACGTAGAGGGATTTAAATCATCGAGCCTAGGCGGTGCGTATATTAAGTTTTCTCCCACTTTAAAGTAGCATGTTTTTGTCGCGCAGTGGCATGTGAAGAATTTGAATTGGCGGCGGACACTTCTCTTTCGTCTACAGTCTACTCTCGATAAACTGGCACCCCTGGGGACCAGCCTGGGGTGCCAGTTTAGTGGGATGTTACTCTGCCTAATTTCTCTGTCGGCAAGCCAAATAGGGCTTTTTCAAAGTGCCAGTTTATTGGAGTGCCAGTTTAACGAGAGTAGACTGTAATTCTGTACTCTTTCGAGTCATCACGAACGACTCGAAAGAGTACACTGATAGATGAAAGAGAAGTGCCCCGCCAATTCAAATTTTTGTCATACCACTGCGCGCAAAACTATGGTCCTTTAAAGGGAGAGTACATCTCTTGTCCGTATCTGGCTCCGCATGGAAATCGTTTTAAATCAAATTCAAACATAAAGGTTACTGGTTCGACCCCTCTGGCTGCCCACTATTTTTTTAACATTTCCTCTCCGAGTTTGATATCGAAATTGACCTAAGGCTCTTGAAAAAAATTAAGCGCAGAGGTGCACGACTACTTGAGCTAAGTTACCAAGCCTGGGTAAACACTAGTAATGTTTATTTTAAACCTTTCATGCCATATCTTTGCTAGAACAAACTTTTCAAGCTACCCAGTTTTTGAAGAGATTATGATATGAAAAGCTTCTACTGTGTTTTCTGTGCATTTCTGAGTCTAGAAAATCAATATCAATCTCTGGGAAATCGACACGATAAAAAAGTAACATAAATTTTAATTTCCTTTATTTTAAAGATGATTTTTTGCATTAAACCATTAAGTCGTGAAATTAAGGCAGTTACCGACAAAAGATCGACCCAGAGATATTCCTTTCTGTAAATTGGTAATTTTTATTCTTAGAACACATGGTGTTTATATTAATCACTAAAAATGTTAATAAAATAAAAAGTACGGCCAAAGGGACTCGAACCAGCAACCTTCGAATGTGTTTTAATTTTAATTAAAACGATTAGTATGCGGGACCAGATACGAACAAGAGATGTAACCTCCCTCAAGATAATATTATTTTTATAACTATTCAAGTTTCAGCGGTCTGTCGAAATATTTTTGGGTCAGATCAGTATTTTGGGGTGTGTTTTCGGTAAAACTTCGACTCGCTGCAATTGTGACTCGCTATACTTTTGCGACTCGCTACACTTTAACTTTTTGTCCATTTCACCCAAAACATGTACTACATGTTCCCCTATCCCTTGCAATGTGGAGTGTGCTGGTCTTGGCCGCGAAGCGGCCAACAATTGGTCTGGTACAACAATCTGTAACCACATAACAATAGAAAATTCAATCTGTAGCGAGTCGCAATTGTAGCGAGTCGCAGTAGCGAGTCACAATTTGTAGCGAGTCGCAGGTCGTTCGTGTTTTCAGCTACAGCCTGTCTCTAGTCGTCTCACATTTATGCAGAAATGCTTGGTGAATATTACTCGAAACTGTTGATTTGAGAAATTCGGGCTTATTACTCTGTTCACAAGTGCCTTTGTTCACAACCAACAAAAATTTATTGCGTCTGTTTTGACTTTCTTGATGACATGATCGTTTTTGTGTTTTAGAATTCAATTTAACGTCAGCTCGTGACTTGCATTAGTTCGTGACCTCAAGTAATGTTGAAAAAGGCACGAACCAGAAGTGAAAGTATCGTGATTTCAGACAAACTTGCGCAGAATTAAAAGTGGGATTAGCACTATCACTACCAGAATTTTTTAATTCCTTTAAAAAAGCCCTAAAAATTGGAATGGAAAACGAAAAATATCATCAAAAAAGGTTGATTAGTATTTAATTGCAATTAAATTTTTAGGGCATTTGCCAAAAAAAATTCGAAATTCTGATAATGATAATGCTAAACCAACTTTTGATTCTGCACAAGTTTGTCTGAAATCGCAACATCAAGTTGTCAACAAAATATGGCTCTGGAACCACATTTATAAAAAAAACAAAAATTAGGATTAATCGTTTTATGTCGAGACTAACAGCTTCTTAAAAGACCATCGCCGTGGATAAAAATGGCAATTTAGAGTTTTTGAATTGGTGGGGACAGCCGAAAATGCGGAAAATGTTTTTGCAAATTATTTTCAATTCGCATCTAAAAATTAAATTTCATGTACTGGATGAGGCGAATCAAAGTTACATATAATAAGTTATAGCTTAATGTGAGTCGACTAAGTTGTCCAATCTAGCAATGACGAGCAACACTGGGCTCGACTAGTAGATGGTTCTTATCTTGAACTAATTTCAATCGCAAACAAAAAATAATTCGAAATATATTTTCGCAATAAACGATCTGCCCCCGCAAATTCAAAAACTCGAAATTGCCATTAACATTGTCATTAAAGGAGCATGCTTTCCTGTTGATAAGTCAATTGTTGATATTTGAATTCCGGGGACAAAATCCTACACTATGGTTTTGGCACGAATTGTTTTTAAATGCAAGCATTTTTTATTTCAAATATTCTTTTTGAATTCTTTAATTAAGTCAAACCCAGCGATTGTGGGTACAGCAAAAAGTATGAGTACTCACTGAACCTATCGCAATTAGCCGGATGGGATCCGAGGTTGAGCATAAGTCAGACCTCTTCGGAGTGTCGTCGACTTCGAGTTTTGGATTTGCTGAGCCTTTGGCTCGGCCTTACAAATTTTTTGGGCTGATAAGTAGGTAGCCTTTGGTTTGACTCTGGAATTGTTTTTGGTCAAATTGGTAGGTAAGATCAATTTCAACGGACGCAGATTTAGGTAGAGAGTTTGGCATTAGGGCAGAATTTTCTAATCTAAAATCTCGCCTTAGCATTGAAAAATCGCCACACTGGCGAAATCGCCAACTTCGTAAAAAATACCGAGAAAATTGAAGAAAAACTTGGTAGTGGAACAGTGGTATTTCATTGGCGCTACCCAGGTTCTTAAATTAGAAGTTATAATAAAGTACTGTTTCGAAAAAGTCAAAGTTTATAAAAAAATGGTTTCGCCAAAAACAAGTTTAAGGAAAGACTGTTTCTGAAAATAATGTGTTTGAGCAATATACATTTTAGAAACACACATTTGACAATGAAAGTGCTTCAGAAAAATTACCGACCTTTCTAAAATATCGATTTGTTGTTATTTTGTGACGGTTCATAATTTCAGATAGCCATGGATGGTATTAGGGTTACAATGTGGATAGACGCCTTACAGGCGCCTTTAATGAATTCCTTCCGTGCGTTGATCATTAAGTAGCAGATGCCACTGGCATTTCCCAATCCAAAATAAGTGTCTTCATGAAAATGTGAAATGAAAAAACAAAACGATTTTACTCAAAAAAAAATCCAAAAAATACTGCTTGAAAATATTTTGAGTCCGATTTCGTGCTCAACACGAAAAACTACCCTAGGAGTGTCCTAGGAGTGGTATCGAAATTGAGTTTGCCCTAAGCGGAGCCAAAAACCTTGAGCAATTATTCCTCGGCTAGGTAGATATCTACCTGGCTTCAAATAAAAATTAGCCAAATCGAAAACTAACCACTTTTTTCATCGTAAAATTGCCTGGCGAAACCGGTTTATAAACCAAAATTATAATTTTACCTATCTGGGCCCCAAAATCTGTAGTGGGTACCAGTTGATCAAGTGGATATCCACCTAAATGGCATGAAACAAGATAAAAATCCCTAAGAGAATCTCAATACCCTTTTCTATAATTCAACATCAGTTTTACTGAATAACCACGCACCAATTAAATCAAGTGGTCGTCCACTTGGATCAATTTTTTTTTACGTTTTTGGATTCCAAAACTTATTTTCTGCACTAATCAAAGCGTTCTAAAGATAGTTTGACAGTAGTAAAATTATGATTTGATGGTATTTTTACAGTTTTCGTAAATATTGCAAACGTAATTTTAGTACTGTCGAACAATCTTTAGAATGCTTTAATTAAAGCAGAAAACAAGTTTTAGAACCCAAAAACGTAAAAAAAATCGAACCAAGTGAACGATCACTTGGATTAGTTGGTCAATGGGACACCCAGATGATCCAGCTACGACGCACTACATCTTATACTTAAACTGTAATGGTCTTCAACGCAAAACATTGAAATTTTTGTGCAATGACAAAATATTTTAATATTGACGCACGAATTACAGACGCACTCATTAGGACGCAGCACGGCGTGTCAAACTGGTCAAAAACACGAATTCCAGTTTTCCTCTCAGGACTAAAAAATTCAAAAATTTTTTCGATCCATTTTTTGCCGATATTTTAGTGCTAGCAGATGAATGCATTGATCGCTGTTTCTTGTGCATCATTTTGCGTCAAGTTTGGACTTAAAAGAAAGCGGAAAGCATGCTCTAACAAAACTATAGACAACAATTCCAAATAATTAAAAATTTCCATCCATAATTAAGCCGTTTAAAAATGCGTGAAATTTGCTCAAATTTTGGTGTTTTTGTTTTGGCTCTAATTCTGTCCAAAAGTCGAATTTTGGCAAACCATCCGTAATTATTAAAGCTCCGGGTCTCGGCTATCCAATGCACTTTGAATTTTTGAAAAAAGTTGAAAACTCGCGATTTCCCAGCGCGCCGAATTTTGGTCGCAATTTTTCCTCGAAATTTAATGGACTTTTAAAACGTGTGGCGGCCCATTATTCTTAACAAATATGGTTGATGTTAAGTATTGAAAAAAAGCCTTAGACTCTCCGCTTTCGTTTGAGTATTTACTGAGCTGAACATGTTTTAAAAATTTGATCTAGTCACACGTGGAGGGGGTATCTACCCAGGGTATCAAGATTACAGCCGGGTAAAACAGCATTTTGCTCTTAACAAACCGTGTTCAAGACACGATTCTGGATGGCGTAAACTGATTTTAAATTACTTTCAGCTTAACCCAAATTATCGGATTCTGGAGTTTAATTTAAAATTTGTCTTTTGAAAACTCTGACTTGAAGAAAGTATTTGTTTAGCGAAGCATTTGTTTGCCAAATGTTTATTGTCGAATATGATCTTTCTTTAAACCTGTTTTTGGCCAAACCATTTTTTTATAAACTTTGACTTTTTTGAAACAGTACTTTATTATAACTTCTAATTTAAGAACCTGGTAGCGCCATTTCATTTGCTGCAGCATTTCTGTCTCATACTGTGAACATTTGCATACAGGTTGAAGGCCGAGCCAAAGGCTCAGCAAATCCAAAACTCGAAGTCGATGACACTCCAAGGGTCTGACTCATGCTCAACCTCGGGATCCGATCCGCCTAATTGCTACAGGTTCAGTGAGTACTCATACTTTTTGCTGTACCCACAATCGCTGGGTTTGACTTAATTAAAGAATTCAAAAAGAATATTTGAAATAAAAAATGCTTGCATTCAAAAAGGCTGTAGGAACTTTTGTAAGAAGACAATTCATAAGAAACTTTTTCGTAACAGCGAATTTTCGTAACGAATTTCTTTCGCAAGAGGAAATAATAGAAATTTTTTTCACTCTTATTCAATTTTTCTAATTCAGGATTTCATCTGATTCATTTGTTTTGGCCTTTCTGTCACTGTTTGACACTTCACACAGTTAATTATATGACTATTAACTGTATGAGCACAAAAGTTGGTAAGCATAGGTCATATGACTGAAAATTTTGATAATTAGTTGACCCCCAGATTTTCATCCATTAGGAGACCAGCAGAAATACCCAAAAGTATGGTGAAAAACTCCGAGCTAGAATTCATATATTATATACTACACATAGCTGTTTACCATTAGTGGCATATACGGTGCAGTAGGTAAGTTAATGGGATGAATTTTTCTCACCAGTGGTTCGATTCCACCCTCTGACTGATTCATTTTTTTCTTGACTATTTCTGGTCAAAACATCACAGAAGCTATAAGAAACATCAAAGGAGGATCAAAAAGAAAAAAAAGCAACTTAACATATCACTAATGTTACTGAAAACCGCGTTACAAAAAAGCTTGTTACGAAAATTCGCTCTTACGAAATTGTCTTCTCACAAAAGTTCCTACAGCCTTCAAAAAACAATTCGTGCCAAAACCATAGTGTAGGATTTTGTCCCCGGGAATTTAAATATCAACAATTGACTTATCAACAGGAAAGCATGCTCCTTTAACAGCTTTCACAACACCCGCCCCCCCCTCCAAGATAAGATTATTTTCATAAATGTTCAAGTTCAATGATTTGTCGAAATATTTTCGAAGACAAATATATGGCGAGCATCTACCAAATACTATTATTTTTAGTAGAGCGGAACTGGAAATTCTTTCAATAGTGTCTTCTCAGCTCCGCAAGCTTATTCAGAAGTATTTCAGTTCAGCTCCTGTGTTGTATCTCACAGATTCTATCTGGACACGCATGAATTAAAAAGCGTGAGCTTTTGCGTTTTTGGCCCAAAATAATGTTGCAGGTTCGATCCCACGTGGTGAAAAGCTATTAATTTTAGCTTGTTTGGCCAATTTAGAGTTAATTAGACTTTTTTGACGCCAGATTCAGAATCAGCGACCCAAATTACCTCAAGAACTGGTCAATAAGCCAAAATAAATAGGATGTCACCACGTGGGATCGAACCTGCTACACCATTTTTGGGCCAAAAAAACGTGAACGCTTACGCACTGCGCCATTGAAGTCACCTTTTCAAACCTAAATAGTTTTTAACACAACACCCCCCCCCCCCCCTTCAAGATAAGATTATTTTCATAACTGTTGAAGTTTCAATGATCTGTCGAAATATTTTCAAAGACAAATATATGGCGAGCATCTACCAGATACTCTTATTTTTTAGTAGAGGGGAACTGGAAATTATTTCAACAGTGTCTTCTCAGCTCTATCAGCTTATTCAGAAGTACTTTAGTTCAGCTCCCTGTCTTGTATCTCACAGATTCTATCTGGACACGCATGAATTAAAAAGTCAACGAGTTCATATTTCTTTGCAAGCTAAATTACACGGACCAGAAGAAGATTATATTTTGTACTCACCATCTAATGCCCTTCTTCGAGGACTAATAAATAAAAAATTTCTACGCTTCGTAAGAAATATTTTCGCTATTAATGAGTTTTCAAACATGGGAAGCGAAGAGGTATTTGAATGGCTAAGTGTGTTAGAAAGGCTAGCTCATCTATGGACTGAGCGATCGCTTTGTATTAATTTCTTTGACACTGAATTCGAAATCAACCAGCTGTTAGCTGTGCCGAATTTGCTGAGATGTCATAACTTAGGACTTTTTTGCTCATCAAATTCCCGTCATTTGATAATCCTGGACCCTGAAATTATGTTCGAGTGCAGGAAATTACTCTATGTGACGTAAATTTCCGTAGATGATTTAGCAGAGTATTTGCACTCAGCAGGCAAAAGAATGAATAGGGATGTATATTTTAAAGCTAATACTGGGTAAATTGTTTGATTTTTTTATATTTATTCGGCCTAAATCCTAACTTTTGACTAAAATGAAATCATGCCGTACCCAGTTTTCGTTTTTTTAGTTCTGTTTACGCAATTATGGAAGATAATTACGCGGAACTTTGATTTTTGACGTTCCTGCTAGGTGAAAACCAAATTTCGAAAACCAAATAGGAACCAAATAGGGTAAGAAAACCAAATAGGGTGTCCCTTTATCGAGGTTTTGCCTTTTTAGAGAAAAAAGTTTCAGGATTCTGAAGAGCGATCGGTAAAATCGGAATCCTTGCGATATTTGGAACCGGACTGTCAAAATAGAATTTTAAAAAAGCTTTGAAAATCGAGCTAAAAAGTGTTGGACCCAGCGGGGAACGAACTTTTGGAAGTGTCCCTTTAGCGAGGTTCGACTGTAGCACATAGAGAGCCGAAAAATTCAGTAGTTTTCAATCAAGCTGATATTTTCAGATGGAGTTTGAAGGAAATCATTCAATTTGCGATTAAGTTGAAAGAGGTGCAGGTGACATTGACATTTTCTTGAAATATTTTTGAAATTTAGAAATTCCAAAGAGCCGTATTGCCAGTCGCATACAAGACATTATTGTGGCTTGAACCATATACAGAATTTATTCAAGACATTGGACAATTTCACAATCTGACTACCAAAGAAACACTTGTAATAACTACGGAAAACAGCACAGAAACTAGCCTTTGCTTTTTTGTGAAAGAAAAACATGATACAATTCCCTCTATTATCCTTGAATTGAACTGAAAATTAAAAATGTTATTTGTTCAAGCTTTGTGTACCCTGTTCATTTGAACCTATGAAATTCTCATTGTGGCAAGCGGACAAAATAGATTTTTAAAAGTATTTGTCGCGCGACAATTTTTGGTTATTCTGTGTTTAGTGGCCCTCTCCTTAGGTATTACATCAACTTGATACATCTTCCAAAAAGTAGCTTGAAAATTAAGTTTTAGAGACGTCCAAAAGTATCTTTTTTGACCATTTTAAAGGGATTTAAGGCTGTATTGGGGTGGAAAAATAACCTGAGAAAGGATCACTTTTGAGTAAAAAGCAGGATGTTGAACATAGTTTTGAATACTGGGGCCTACCGCATAAATAAAGTCGGGTCTGCATACATTTTTTATGCATCCAGAGTCACTTTCCAGTGATTTGTGTCTAAGGTATGTGGGTGTGAGCATCTCAACTCCAAGCCCCCTCCATGCATCCAGAGTCACTTTCCAGTGATTTGTGTCTAAGGTATGTGGGTGTGTGCATCTCAACTCCAAGCCCCCTCCATGCATCCAGAGTCACTTTCCAGTGATTTGTGTCTAAGGTATGGGTGTGCGCATCTCAACTCCAAGCCACCTCCATGAATCCAGAGTCACTTTCGAGTGATTTGTGTCTAAGGTATGTGGGTGTGTGCATCTCAACTCCAAGCCACCTCCATGCATCCAGAGTCACTTTCGAGTGATTTGTGTCTAAGGTATGTGGGTGTGCGCATCTCAACTCCAAGCCACCTCCATGAATCCAGAGTCACTTTTGAGTGATTTGTGTCTAAGGTATGTGGGTGTGCGCATCTCAACTCCAAGCCCCCGAAGGTGGCTCGGTTGGTTAGAGATGCGCGCACACACTTCCCTTAGACATAATTCCGAGCAAGACTCTTGATCATAAAATGCATAAAGAGTCTCTTTTTGCCTTGGCCCATCTTGAAAAACATGATAATAACGGTATACTTAGTAAATTTTCGAGCTACTTTTCGGAAGATGTATCAAGTTGATGTATCAAGTCGTAATTTGTATCAAGTCGTATGGCGTCCCTCTCCTTAAGGAATTCGAATTCCACCGTGTCGGACACTGGCATGTCCCTTTAACGACTTTTATCGATATTTCCATATGACATGCTGAACTAGAACACAGGCGCTAAGTCGAGGTTGTCTAAAACCAGCAAATTGTCAAAAATTACCAGGTATATTGCTTTTCAAACCATAACAGTTCAACACTCCTAGCACAGAATCAGCTAAAAATTGAAAAATCACCCCATCCCCGGAGCATACCTGCACGCTCGAAATATTGGGCGCCGGGCCTTCCAAAATTGGCGTCGGCGCCTCTAAAAAATCTCGCTGGCGGCGGGGTGTATGATATGTTTACCGTGTGAAATTTTTTGTTTAAAAACATCTTTTTTAAAGGACCATGGTTTTTGCGCGCAGCGGTTATCCGCCGCCAATTCAAATTTTTTTATAATTTTTCATACATTGCATAAATGCATAAATTTTTCAATAGAAATTTGCGCATTTTTATATATTTTTTGCAACTGATCTGAAAGCGTCTCCTAACTAATATTTACCGTATTTCCTCTAATAGCTCCCCCGGGGAGTTATTTTTTGGAAGCCCAAAAATCGGAAAAATTTGAGGTCGATCTCGAAATTTTTAGGTGAAAATTTAAAATCGAAAAAGCGGAATCGGTAGAGATCTCGGAAGTTAAGAAAACGCATTAAACAGCTTTGCCAAAAATTTTACTTTGGGCTGAGATATAGGTCCTCGAAGTTGAGGGGTGGGGGAGTTATTAGAGCAGGGGAGCTATTAGAGGTAATACGGTTTATATACTTAAAACAATATGAAAATATGTTTCCTGACACTTTCCTGCATAAAAAAATTATCTGAAAAAAAAGTTTTGACCAAAATTTGACTCAATCCTCGATTCGCCTTGGTCCCCGAGGCGAAAAGTCAAATTTCTATCAAAATTTTTTTTAGATAATTTTTTTATGCAGGAAAGTGTCAGGAAATTCTCTTTGGACGAGAATTAAATGTGCCTTGTTCTGGATGAAAGTGCCTTGTTTTTGGCTGAAAAGTAGCTTTTTTTAATAGTCACAGCAGCAAGTATACTAGCAATTTTTTAAAGTGATAACACCATCACGTAGCCCTGCTCTTCTAGTTTCAAACGGCGTATTGTTGTTGCAACATTTGTTAAAAATTCAGCACAAAAAGGTGAAAGTTTGAATCAAATCATTTTTCCGAGTAGCTTTATATTTCAATGCGTTTCTGCATGTTTTTACAAAGATGTTGCAACAAACAATATCCCGTTGAAACTAGAAGAGAAGAGCCACGTGATGCTGTTATCACTTTAAAAGAATTGCTAGTATACTTGCTGATGTGACTAAAAGAAAAAACAAGGCACTTTTCAGCCAAAAACGAGGCACTTTTCATCCAGAACAAGGCAGATATAAGATTTATCCATTCTCTTTTTATCGTTTAAAGCATATACAAATTACTTAGGAGACGTTTTAAGGTGATTTACAAAATATTAAAAAATGTGCTTTTTGTTTGAGAACGGACCGTTCTTGCATGTTATATATCGAAGGTAATAGACACCGTCTTTTGATACTTCTTCGAATTTCTTCCAAATTTGATGCAAACGCTTTCTTTTCAAGTTGGGACTCTGTGAATCGTCTATAGAAGAACCATTTTGCTTTTTTTTTGACTTGATACATCAACTTGAGACATCTTCCGAAAAGCATGCATACCAGAGTTTATTTATGCGGTAGGCCCCAGTATTCAAAACTATGTTCAACATCTTGCTTTTTTACTCAAAAGTGATCCTTTCTTCGGTTATTTTTCCACCCCAATACAACCTTAAATCCCTTTAAAATGGTCAAAAAAGATACTTTTGGACGTCTCTAAAACTTAATTTTCAAGCTACTTTTTGGAAGATGTATCAAGTTGATGTAATACCTAAGGAGAGGGCCACTAAACACAGAATAACCAAAAATTGTCGCGCGACAAATCCGGAAAAAAAATTTTCGTCGCGCTACAAAACATGTCTAAAAATATTTTGTCGCGCGACAAATACTTTTAAAAATCTATTTTGTCCGCTTGCCACAATGAGAATTTCACAGGTTCAAATGAGCAGGGTACACAAAGCTTGAACAAATAACAATTTTTAATTTTCATTTCAATTCAAGGATAATAGAGGGATTGTATCATGTTTTTCTTTCACAAAAGAAACGAAGAAACGGTTATTACGAGTGTTTCTTTGGTAGTCAGATTGTGAAATTGTCCAATGTCTTGAAGAGATTCTCCATATGGTTCAAGCCACAATAATGTCTTGTATGCGGCTGTCAATACGGCTCTTTGGAATTTCTAAATTTCAAAAATATTTCAAGAAAATGTCAATGTCACCTGTACCTCTTTCAACTTAATCGCAAATTGAATGATTTCCCTCAAACTCTATCTGAAATATCAGCTTGATTGAAAACTACTGAATTTTTCGGCTCTCTATGTGCCACAGTCGAACATCGCTAAAGGGACAAATCCAAAAGTTCGTTCCCACGCTGGGTCCGACACTTTTTTAGCTCGATTTTCAAATCTTTTTTGAAATTCTGTTTTGACAGTCCGGTCTCAAATATTGCAAGGATTCCGATTTTACCGATCGTTTTTTAGAATCCACAATTGTTTTTCTTTAAAAAAGCAAAATCTAGATAAAGGGACACCCATTTCAGAAATAGGGTGTCCCTTTATCGAGGTTTTGCTTTTTCAGAGAAAAAAGTTTTTAAATTTTGAAAAACGATCGGTAAAATCGGAATCCTTGCGATATTTGGGACCGGACTGTCAAAACACAATTTTAAAAAAGCTTTGAAAATCGAGCTAAAAAAATGTCTGGCCCAACGGGGAACGAACTTTTGGAGGTGTCCCTTTAGCGAGGTTCGACTGTAGTGCAAAGACTGTCTTCTTTATGGTTTTTCGACATCGGTTGCCGATGTTCAGTTTTAGATTTGTGCTTGTGACACTTAATTGACTTTACTTTCGATCCATCTCCCACCCACTCTCAAAGCTAACTCACTTTTGAACTGAATTTTTAAAACCTATTGCATATTCGTCTTTCTCGACCCGGACTTTTACGGGATTTTTATTTTGTGTAAAGAAGTGACGTTTATTCATGCATCCAGAGTCACTTTCAAAAGTTCAATAATTCAATTTTTTTTTCAATTTTTCTAAAATGCTTTCGTACTCAGCCCATGGTAGACTTTCGTTTGAGTCCAAACACTCAATTCACCATTTTTCGAGCGGCCGAGGTTGTATTAATAAAAGGACAAAATAATAAAATTTCTCTTTTACCTGTCGTTATACTCCTGTCAGACACCGGATAATTTTTAAACACCTTTTTCTTTATATCTCGGATCCCAGCCATCATTTTTTAACAGATCCACAAGTAAATCGACCCTTTTGTACAACATAGAAATTACATATTTTCTATGAACTGTCAAAACCGGGTTTCAGTCTGTCCCGTGTGTCCCGTGCTTTTAGGGCATTTGACCAGTATCCCGCGGGAACCAATTTCGCAGAGGATAATTTCGCGACAGATTATTCCGCGGGATTTCAATTTTTAAAGTCCCTGCTAGGCATAAGAAACAAATAGTGACACCGGATTCGTGTTCAAAATGGTCGTTTACATAACCAGACGGCTTCATATCTTCAAATTAAAGATACAATTTTTTTGAAATTTTTTGTCCCGGAAGGAATTTGAAATTGAGCAATAAGTGGAAATTCGAGGAAGTTGAATGTGTAATCGACCATGCTGAATCCGAATCCGGTGTCAGAATTTGGTTTTTGCCTAGCAGGAACGTAAAAAATTAAAATTCCGCGTGATTATCTTCCATAATTGCGTAAACAGAACTAAAAAACGAAAACTGGGTACGGGATGATTTCATTTTAGTCAAAAGTTAGGATTTAGGCCGAATAAATATAAAAAAATCAAACAATTTACCCAGTATTAGCTTTAAAATATACATCCCTATTCATTCTTTTGCCTGTTGAGTGCAAATACTCTGCTAAATCATCTACGGAAAATTGTACGTCACATAGAGTAATTTTCCTGCACTCGTACATAATTTCAGGGTCCAGGATTATCAAATGACGGGAATTCGATAAGCAAAAAAGTCCTAAGTTATGACATCTCGGCAAATTCGGCACAGTTAACAGCTGGTTGATATCGAATTCAGTGTCAGGAAAATTAATACAAAGCGATCGCTCAGTCCATAGATGAGCTAGCCTTTCTAACACACTTAGCCATTCAAATACCTCTTGGCTTCCCATGTTTGAAAACTCATTAATAGCGAAAATATTTCTTTCAAAGCGTAGAAATTTTTATTTATTAGTCCTTGAAGAAGGGCATTAGATGGTGAGTCCAAAATATAATCTTCTTCTGGTCCGTGTAATTTAGCTTGCAAAGAAATATGAACTCGTTGACTTTTTAATTCATGCGTGTCCAGATAGAATCTGTGAGATACAACACAGGGAGCTGAACTGAAATACTTCTGAATAAGCTTGCGGAGCTGAGAAGACACTATTGAAAGAATTTCCAGTTCCGCTCTACTAAAAAATAATAGTATTTGGTAGATGCTCGCCATATATTTGTCTTTGAAAATATTTCGACAGATCATTGAAACTTCAACAGTTATGAAAATAATCTTATCTTGAAGGGGGGGGGGTGTTGTGTTAAAAACTATTTAGGTTTGAAAAGGTGACTTCAATGGCGCAGTGCGTAAGCGTTCACGTTTTTTTGGCCCAAAATGGTGTAGCAGGTTCGATCCCACGTGGTGACATCCTATTTATTTTGGCTTATTGACCAGTTCTTGAGGTAATTTGGGTCGCTGATTCTGAATCTGGCGTCAAAAAAGTCTAATTAACTCTAAATTGGCCAAACAAGCTAAAATTAATAGCTTTTCACCACGTGGGATCGAACCTGCAACATTATTTTGGGCCAAAAACGCAAAAGCTCACGCACTGCACTAAGGAAGCCACTTTTTCAAACCTAAACTACTGTAAATGTTCTAATAGATCCCCGGGGGCTCTATTTTTTGATCCTTAAAAATAGGAAAAATTTGGGGTGGATCTCGATATCTCTGGGTGAAAATCAAAAATCTAAAAAGCAGATTCAGTAAAGCTCGTGGGAGTTAAGAAAATGCAAAAAACGACTTTGCAAAATGTTGTCTCTGCTTTGACATACACACCCTCAAAATCGAGAGGGGGGCTCTATTGGGAAGGGGGGCTCTATTAGAGTATTAACGGTAACCCCCTCCCTTAAAGGACCATTGGCGTCGCCAACAACGAGAATTTCAAATGTTTGAATTCGCGCGGACAGTTCTCTTCCGTCTCGCACTGTACTCTTTTGACTTGCTTCGAAGGACTCAAAAGAGTACAATGAAAGACGAAAGAGAACTGTCCGCGCGAATTCAAACATTCGAAATTCTCGTTGTCGGCGACGGCTATGGTCCTTTAAAGGGAGGTTACATTTCTTGTTCGTATCTGGTCCCGCATAGAAATCTTTTTAATTCAAATTAAAACACATTCCAAGGTTGCTGGTTCGAGTCCCTTTGGCCGTATTTTTTATTTTATTAACATTTTTAGTGATTGAGTTAAACACCATGTGTTCTAAGACTAATAATTACCAATTTATTGAATGGAATAATTTCTGGGGTCGTTTTTTGTCGGTAACTGCCTTAATTTCACGACTTAATGATTCAATGCAAAAAATCATCTTTAAAGGGCCTGACCTCTTCCTACTCGGTGGTCCCCGCCAATTCAAAAATTTTCCGTCGATCATTGGACTTCTGTACGGATTTTTCCGCTAGGTTTCTATCAAAACTAAGCCTAAAATTTGATTTCAGGCCTAGTTTTGTTAGAAACGTGGCGGAAAAATCCGTACAGAAGTCCAATGATCGACGGAAAATTTTTGAATTGGCGGGGACCACCGAGTAGAAAGAGGTCAGGCCCTTTAAATACATACCCGAAACTTGTCCAATAAAATATTTCTCAGAAAAAAGTCACAACTGGCACAGCGGGACCATTCAAAATGGCGACATAAACAGCCGACCCAAATACTATATAGATATACATAAAAATGATACAAAAAATCGAAATAAAAAAAGTGTCCCGTGCGCATTTGAATTTTCCAAATTCTCATTGTTATCATGAAGTATGGTCCCTGCCTTTATTTGCACTGTAACGCGCTGGTATGCCTCTTTAATTTTCAAACTGCGTTTAGCAAAATGATGCAAAATGAGGCAATGAACGATAAAAGCTTTTCCGACAGTTCGATCGACCGCCTTAAAGATTTCGACAATCGACTTAATCTAATCGAAACAACTTTGAAGGTTGGTAGGAAGGGTAAGTGATAGACGGAAAGTAGATGTTAATCCGAATTGGTTTATTTGAGCTGTTTTCTAGATCCGAAGCTAGGTTTTTTGCATGGCACTTTCAATATCGACGAATTTCCACAGGCTAAAAATTGTAAATTGGTGTCGAATAGAATCGAATTTGCTGGAGCGGCTTGGTAATCTTCTTTTTCAGACTAGTTTCTGTTTCATAGCCCATTTGTTTAGGCATTTGGCAGTTTACAAGCAGAAGAGGACGGAGAAGCAAGTGCTGGGTGTCTATCTACGTTATGAAGCTGGCTTTAGTGGCATTTCTTACGACACAGACTATACTATTCGTTTGCTAGGTTCAGCGGAGAACATAGAGGATAAGGTGCTTTTGTTCGACTGACTTACGACTCGGTACAACAAATGACGCGGTACAATGAGTCGGTACAAGTACGACTGGGTACAACGTAGGACTGGGTACAACGAGTCGATACAACCTACGACTCGGTACAACGAGTCGGTACAATTTTTCAAAGTTTTATAACAGATTGTATTTTTGTACCAAATTTACTACTTCTCGTACCAAATCGACTAGACTCACCCTCGAAAATTTGCACTACTTGTTTCTGGATATGAATTGAATGGAACGAAAAAGTTAACTTTCTTATTTTCACTTAACGGCCTGGACATCTATTTACCGAAAGTATTCATTCTCTCCAGATATACCCATCCATCTAAAGCTGTATTATCATACTACCTGGCAACTAATACCTAAGTAGGAGCATTAGGTGCCTAGGTACACTCCAGCTCCACCTGGATACCCTACAGGATACGAAACTGCTACAAAACTAGGGTTTTAGGACCCGGTAGGGTTTTTCTACAAATTAAATTACTATTTCAGCATTATCAAGCCGTGTTCCGGACACGATTTTGAATGGAGTAAAAGTATGAAATTTTGTAAAATTTTCAAATACTTTTAGCTAAATCCAATTATTCGGATTCTGGATCCGGGTACCCATTTAAGGAAGATATCAGATAGTTTTGGTCATATGAATTGGTTTGTGACTGTTATTCTAGAAAAAATGATGTTAACTAACACTAGGATTTGAACCTGTAACCTTAAAATTATATTTTTATGTAGAGTGAAATTACCGCGGGTGAATTTCCTGGAGGGTAAATTCACCACAGGGTAAATTTAGTGAAGGAAGAATTTACCGGCGGGTAATTTACTGCTACCTGTCTGTATAACAACTGTAAGATAAGAACTGAGAATGAAACGTCTCGGAGGACGAAACAGCTGACACTGGTCTCCGAAGGGGAAGGGGACTCTCGGGGACGAGGGGACTCTGAAACCACAAGGGACTCTCGATATAGCAGACCTTATAGCCGGTCTCCAAGCAGGGATGTGAAAAGTATCCTACCGTATCACCTCTAATAGCTCCCCCTGCTCTAATAACTCCCCCCCCCTTAACTTTGAGGACCTATATCTCCACCCAGAAAATTTTTTTGGCAAAGCTGTTTTATGCGTTTTCTTAACTCCCACGTGCTCTACCGATTCCGCTTTTTCGATTTTAAATTTTCACCTAAAATCTTGAGATCGACCTCAAATTTTTCCGATTTTTGGGCTTCCAAAAAATAACTCCCACAGGGGAGCTGTTAGAGAAAATACGGTATTTAGGATGTTTTTAATGTCCTTAATTATCTAAGTAACCTAATTAGGATATACATATATACCCTAATTTGAATATATTAGGGGTATCGGAATAACCTAAATTGTCATACTTTTATAATTAATAAGATACTATTCTCATCCCTGTCTCCAGGCGCTCCGTTGTATCGAGACGTTACTATAGTTGGTTTCTCTTATAAAGCCAAAAAATCACACTGGTTAGCATTAAAAATTAGCAAGATTCCCTGGTAAGTAATGCATTTTCTAACTTAATATACAGGTTTGAATGATTTAAGACATGCTCGATACTGTCCTCTGCCAAAATAATAATGAATTAGCACAGAAAAACAAAAAATGAATATTGATAACAAGATCATAGTCCACAAGGTTAGGTACAAGAAGAAGTGGGTCGTAGCCTTTAGGCCCCTTTTTTCCATTTGTGGAAAAAAAGGGCCAAACGACTTACGTAAGTCGTTTGGCCCCTTTTTTCCACTTTTTTAAATACGCGCCTTTTATTTATTTTTATTGTTTTTGTGCTTTTCATAATCTTGGCTCCAGGTAAATTTTCCCGCGGTGTATACTCCTTCTGGTAAATTTCCCTACGGTGAATTCTCCCTCTGGCCGCTAAATTCCTCAGCAAAGATTTTCAAATTAATCTTTTTTTCTTGTGAAAATTCTTATCACTTAAGATGTTTTTAAGTTTTTTCTATAATCTAGCACCCGTATTATTGGATGATTTATGCACCAACCCAACCAAATGGTCGTCCATTTGGTGGAATTTTTTTTTCCATGTGTTTGGGTTTCCGAAATCCGTTTTTTGCAGTAATTTGAGCATTCTAAAAAAGGTTTGACAATAGTAAAATGCCATTTTCTAGGGTAATTTTGAGTTTTGGTAAAATAGCTAAAATGACAGTTTGGAATTTACAGAGTATATTCAGATTATTGGAATAAGTGAACATAATAGCTTCTCAAAGCCGAAAAATAAGAGAGAGAGAAATTTTACCCAGGTGGACATCCAAATCCACCACTTGTACCCGGATATGGACCCGGACTGAGTAGACCAACCAGTTAACTCCTCATTTCGACCTATCTGCCTAGGTATCCACTTACTAGATGTATCCATTCTTTTCCAGGTATCTTCATCCACCTAAACCATTTGAGCATTGGGTAACACTGCCTGGCTACTGCTACCGAGGCATTTACACCAGAGTACCGTTACCTAGGTAGAACAACCTGAGCACCACCTGGTTACTCTTCGGGATACGTGATTAATGCAGAACTGGGGCTCCTGCAAGTCAAATTGCTGTTTTAGCATTATCCAACCGCGTTTGGGACACGATTATGGATAGGGTAGAATGACTTTTAGTTAGTTTCAGCTAAATCCAAAATTTTGGATTTTAGAGATGGATACCCATTTGGAGGAGGTACCAGGTGGTTCCCTATCCACCCTGAGGCTTAATAGTCTTATAAAAATTAGTTTATAACGGTTATTCAAGAAAATAATAATAAAAAACGACAAACTGCAAAAAACAATAAAACTAAAAAAGGCGCGTATTTAAAAAAGTGGAAAAAAGGGGCCAAACGACTTACGTAAGTCGTTTGGCCCCTTTTTTCCACAAATGGAAAAAAGGGGCCTAACGCCCCTACGCCGAAGAAGTAAATTAAATACAAAAAAATGTAGTTTGAAATTGCACCGACTCGTTGTACCGAGTCGTAGCTTGCACCGACTCGTTGTACCGAGTCGGTGTACCGAGTCGAAGTTGTACCGACTTGTTGTACCGAGTCGTTGCTATACCTTTAGTTCTCGTTTCACTGTATTTGCAAAAATTAGATTTCTAGTTCAAAAGGTGTTTTGCTGGCGGCAACTATGGTTATGGCCACCCGGATTTGGTTGATTGGACACGGCTCACAAACTTCACCAATGGTTTCGTAGATGAGAAGGGCAATTTCGAGGTTCAGGTTGTATTTTCCGTCATGGGCAAGACAAACACGTGAGTTGGAAAAGGAAAAATCTGAGCAGGCAAGTACACCTAAAAAATTTCAGCGATGTTTTTCTGGATGCTCAATTTCTTACTTCTGGTTTTGTAAAGTCTGATTGCATTGTACTGGTTGAGAATCGTCGATTTTCAGTCAACAAAGGGTTAGTAGTTTTGTTTGTAAGTTTTCTGGCTAGCAAGCGGTGCAGTACGGTGCTCTTAGTAACAATTGGTCAGAAGTAGGGTTGACCAATGACATTTGTCCGTCAATGGTATGACTTAATCGACAATTGTCGAAAATTGACAATTAAGAAATGTGCACTACTGATACTAATATTCCAGTAGCTTCGAATTGTGCGTCTAAAAATGTCGGAAATCTTTTGAATCGTTCACAAGGAGATCAAGGCTAGAAACTAGGGTTGGGTAATTCTCCGGAGAAATACTTTCCGGGTAATTACCGGGTAATTACCCGGGTAATTACCGGTAATTACCCGAAAAGCGGAGAAATACTATTTGCTGATACCTAAACCATCTGGATGGTACCCAAACCACCTGAATGGTACCCAAACCACCGGTATGGTACCTAAATCACCTGGATAGTGCCCAAACCATCTGGATGTTACCTGAAACACCTGGACGGTACCCAAACCATCTGGATATCACTCAAAACACCTGCATATTACCCAAACCACCTGGATGGTACCCAAATCACATGGATGGTACCCAAACCATCTGGATATCACTCAAAACACCTGGATACTACCCAAACCACCTGGATGGTACCCAAATCACATGGATGGTACCCAAACCCCCTGGATAGTACCCGAACCATCTGGATATTAATTAAAACACCTAGATGATACCTAGACCATCTGGATGATACCTAAACCAAAAATTTCTGGCTGAGTAGGGTAGGTGGATTAAGTGAATGGTGAAAAAAGTGATAAAAAAGTGAATGGTTGAAAAAAAGATAAAAGAGTGAATGGTTAGTGGCGATTGTGATATTGTCGACCATAATTGCCATTAAATTGTCTATGAAGAAAGCAATTACCGTATTTCCTCTAATAAGGCGGCCCGCTCTAATAAGGCGGCCCCCCTCATTTTTTTGACTAAAACTTCAGAGTTAAGGGCATTTTTGATTGACAATTTTCAGATTTTTGGGGGTTTGAAAAATAAGGCGGCCGGCCGCCTTTTTAGAGGAAATACGGTATACTTGTAAAATAAAAATATTCAAAAATATATCAGCGTAAAAATGAAGAAGATATAGCAGAAAAATAAAATAATGAAAAAATGTATCAGCTGGGAGTCGAACCTTCGACGTTTAAAAGAAGACCAGTAGTGTAAAGGAAAAGCATGGCTCAAGCGGGAAGTGATTCCTGCATAATTAGGAAGTAAATATTGCCTCCCCGAGCAATAAATACTAAAAAATAGTATTTCTCCGATTTTTCTCTACGGAGAAATACTTAGTATTTCTCCGGGTAATTACCCGGGTAATTACCCATCACTCAACCCTACTAGAAACACGCGGTATTTGTAAATTAAAACAATCGATTCAAACACTCGAAAAAAGCACTCGATAAATATCTAAATTTCATTTTGAATTTACTGGAAGAATTACAAAAAATTATACGGTATAAAAACGTACTGTATATAAAACACAGATTTTTTGTAAAATTTATAGCAAAGTAAAATTATCAACCTGGTGTAGCGCTGTGGTAATTTTTTTTGCACGGGAGGTGCTGGTGCCATTTTTTAATAGAGGGTGGCGCTGGCACGGACCTCGGCGCCGAAACAACACTGTACTCAACCCAATTGAAAGCCCTCTGAAAGTGGAGCAACCCAAGCACTATCAAAATCTTTTTTCAGTTTCTTTCGTCCTTCTCAAGCTATTTCCAGACGTTATTTTTCGGTGATTTCCGCGAAAAGAACCAAGAAGAAGTCGAATTAAAAAATGTTTGCGCTGCGGAATTTCTTCACTTGTTGGAAGCCATCTACCCACCTGTGGACATTGAAGCTGGCAACGAAGATGTGATTCGTATGTTTGTTGTGTTCTTCGCTAAATCATATGAAAATATTCAGTCTCCTTTTTCTTTTAGGCAAGAACGTGGAATGCTTGCTGCGTCTAGCCGATTGCTACCAAGTGGACATCGTGATCAAGCGGTGTGAGGTTTATCTCAAGAATTGTCCGATCGACGAAGTTGCTTTAGAAGACAAGATTCTTTACGCTCAAGACTATCGGCTACCTGAACTTTTGGTTTGTTTTACTGTCGTATATTGTGTGTAAAATTATCTCTTTAGGATCATTGTATTAAGGCATTCAAAACTGTGGATGATGTGAAGAAGCTCCGTCATACCAGCCACTACTCTCGCTTAACCAAGGAAAACCAGCTTCTGATCCATGAAAACATCACTTGAATAATCTGCTGAATTTTATATGTTTAGTGAACGTCCTTTCGTATCTTGTTACTTTCTCAGAGATTTTAGCTGAAATAAAAGATTTTTGATTCTAAGCTGTTCTTATTTCTCGTTCATAGAAGCGATACTTTAATATATCAAATATATATATTTCTATAGAATGGGTTAGGTCTTAAACCAGGGTTCCCAAGTGGGCCAAAAAATCAGCATATATAATGGCTGATTTATCAGCCAAAAAAATTTTAAATTGCATTTTTATCATGTTTTTAAAGGGTAAAACGGAATTTTGCAGCTAATTCTCGTAATTTTGCAGCTAATTTTTTTGCAGCTAATTCTCGTAATTTTGCAGCTAATTCTCGTAATTTTGCAGCTAATCCTTGTAATCTTGCAGCAAATATGAGTGAATTTTGCGGGAATTCGAATTTCCTAGTCAAAAGATGACTTGGATCGCTCAGAATCCCAGCCCGGAGTGGTCAGAAGCCCCTGAAAGTTGGTTTTTTGGGGGTTTACTAAAGGGGGGGGGGGTAAACTTTCGAGAAAAATCGATTTAGCGGATCAGATTTCGGGTCCGATCGGCTTAATCGCTCAGAATTCCGCCCTGAGCTACTCAAACCGTCATAAACCTGAAATTCTGAGCGATTAAGCGATCGGACGGAATTCTAATCCGCCCAATCGAATTTTCGCAAAAAGTTTACCCCCCTCTTAGTAACCCAATTCAGGTTTGAACTGGATTCTATAATCATACTAAAATTAATTATTATCATATTTCTATTACAACTTCTATTATTCAAATTAAGAATTCTTTATTCATATTCAATGCTTATTATTCAGTCTTGTTACAATGCTCTCATTTCAATGAATTTTCAGGTATTTTATTGATACATTTATTCAAAATATAAAATTTTTTCGAAAAAAAGTATAACCTTTTCAACTCAAACCAGCCAAGTAACTTATTCATTGAAATTTTTATTTATTCACACTTTCATAAACATTCTTATTATTCATAAAAACACAAATGTGATTTAATACATCTTTTCAATTATAGTGTTTTAGAAAAATTTCATTCACAAGAATTCATAAAACTATAGCTTTTTTACGTTGAAATTGATCACATATATGATGAAAATTTTTGTGTTTCATGCATATTTCTGCTGTTTTTCTGGACCAAAAAAATTGTGAATGAGTGAGCTAGAACCCGCCTTTTGTATACTACTAGGATTCCGATTTTGCCGATCGTTTTTTGAAAAATAAACGAATTTTGGGTTGAAAAAGTGAAACCTCGATATAGTGGCACCTGTTTTCAAAAAAGGGGTGCCACTATATCGAGGTTTCACTTTTTTAACCCGAAATTCGTTTACTTTTCAAAAACGATCGGCAAAATCGGAATCCTTACGGTATTTGCGACCAGACTGTCAAAACAGAATCGATAAAATATTTTGAAAATTGGGTTGAAAAAAGTGTCGGACCCAAGGCGGGAACGAACTTTTTGGGCTTTACACTAATGAGAGAGTTGACTGTGACAACAACTGGAGTACAACAACAAGTGTAACAAAGAGACTGCAATGTGATATTTGGTAATCTTCATGCGCTAGATGCATCAACCACCCTCATGCTTCTCCTGCTGCAGGCTGTGCTCCTTGCGCTCCATAGCTTGCAAAATACAAATTATATTGTATCTGTTATTTTTCTTTTTATTTTATTTATGCCACTTGTCCGTACGGATTAGATAAAAGACTACCGTAAACTCAAAAATTCGTATTAATTTTTACACTTGCTGATTGAAGGCATTAATTCTAATATATGTATTGCCTATATTTGACTGCTGTCAAAACTGAAATTAAACATTTTATATTATCTTAATTTTCAGATGGACCCTCGTTCCAATCCAAACTTAATGGCTCTCCCAAGTCGTGCTACGCTGAGTATGAAACCCACAACACGAGTGCTCATAATGGTCAGGGCAGAGCGGAAAATGTAAGCTTTTTGGCACAGGTACAGGGTGTTAAAAAAAATTCCCCCTTTTTGAAATGGGGCCATCTATATGCCAGGATCCAAACCACGAACTCTAGCTCTGGTTTTATTTAAAGGAGCACATCTCAACTCCAAGCCCCCAAGCCCCCTGCGCCCCGAAGGGGGCTTGAGGGATAATAATCATGTCAGCTGGATGGGTTAGAGATAGCGTTCACGCACTCACGTACCTTGATATAATTCCGAGCTAGACTCTTTATCAAAAATGTATATAGAGTATAGAGACTCTTTTTGCCCAGCCCACCGTGACAAAAATCGGTAACAACCACCAAATAAGGTATCTGAGTACCCATTTTGGTTGGTTCACTTTGGTTCCCCAAGACCAAAAATCGATTAATAGTCAAAAAAAATTTTTTTGGAAATGGTCTTCCCCCACCTAAAGACGTGTTTTCTACACGTTAAAAGCTTTGAAACACACAAAAAAGCATCATTTTGAGTGGACCGCTTATAATGCACTCCCGCCAAGATTTCTCACAACCTAAATAATTTTCTGGCATTAACTGTACATAAAGTATATAAGTTCACCTTATTCTCACATCTTCTTTTTTGCAGGGTTACCCAGCTGCTAATAACTATGGCCTAGAGTATGTCAACAGCCAAGTCAAATTGCTGGAAGCAAAACTCAACTATGAGAAGCTCAATTTTGGCAAGAAGTTCAGCGACATGCAAAACTACTATAGAGGCCGAATAAATGAACTGGAGAGCAAGCTGGTGGCTTCCGAAGAAAGATTCCTGCAAGTAGACACGTTTGAGGCTGAGAGAGCCAAACTGGAAAACGACAAAATTGGACTGCAAAATCAGATCAAGAACAGCGAGGTAATTTTTTACATTTTTTCAAGTAGGCAATGTCCCACGACTTTCTGACACAACTGTGGCTTAGGACCTGGATTGTAGTGTAAAACTGTGAAGAACAAACCACAGGCGGATCTAAGCAAAACTTGTGACACCAAAAACAAATTTTTTTCATAACACCGCTTCTTCTTTTTGGAAACACTGCTCACTGGCTACAAAATTGGTGGTAACTTGCCTTACAGTAGAGATGATGACGGGACGGGATCCTGTTGGCATCCCGATCCCGCCCGATCAGATTTCGGTCTAATATCCCGTCCTGAAATCCCGCTCGATCAGTTCCCAAAATCGCGATCCCGAAATTTGTCGTATCCAGAGCGACAATTTTTTGTTCTAAAAACAACCATTTTCACTTTTTTCCAATAATTTTTTTATTGGAAGTTAAAAAATTTACAATTTTTTCCTTTCATGTAGGGTTGTCTACGTATCGAAATTTTCGACATGTCGTGTCGAGTCGTATGCCAAAAATGTCGACATATCGACACGACATGTCGATTTCGACATGTCGTGTCGACAGCCCTACTTTTATGATATGTTTAGGCAAAATTTTTGAATTTTGAATAAAAATTTTAAAAAACTAGCAGAAAGAAGTGATTTCACAAATCAAACAAATCAGATTAGTTTCTGAGTTCGTTTAATTAAAATCCCGGAGTTTGTTAGGGACCACGACTTTTATTTTCCAAAATACCTATCCCGAAATATTTTTGGCTCGAAATCCAGTCCCGAGATCTCGCCCGAACCGGTTTCATCATTTTTACCTTACAGCAGTCTTCAAAAAATTGTTCAAAAACACAATGCCAATAAAAAAAATTTGAATCGTGGGGGAGTAAATAGGGTTTAGAGAAAATGCGATTAAAACAGGGCTTCCAAACGTCCTTCATTTAAATATTTGTCCTTTATTTGGGACCTTAAAATTTTCGAAATTTTGAGATCCGTGCCAAAATCTTTATTTTCGGCACTTACATCCCAACAAGCACTGGATAAAATGGCACTTTTTGACCAAAAGTCTTTTTTTTTTGGTTTGGAAGCCCTGGATTAAAACAAAACCAGAGGCTGAGATTCAACTTTTACATGACCATTTATAATGTCACAAATTTTTGACACAAACTGTAAAAATCTCTGGCTCAACAAGCCCTACTTAGAACAGCATTTTTATCTTTTTCCTCTTCCAACCCCAAAATTTTCAGTACAAACTTGAGCAATCCGAAATAAAACGAAGGCTGGACCTGCAAGTCAAAGAAGAGGAGTCCAAAAAGCGCATCAGTGAACTTAATCAGCAGCTGCATGCCGAGAAACAAGCAAGAAAAAAGGCGGACGAAGAACTGGCTGCTCTCAATATCAAAGTGAAAGAACTTGAACAGCTGGTTCAAATCAAACAGACTGAAAATCAAAAGGTGGATGACCAACTAGTGAACGATCTCCGCTCCGAAAACAAGCAACTGAAGGAAATGGAGGAGCAGTGCGAAAAGAATTCTGAATCACAAAAAATCTCTGAAGAAAAATACCAGCAGATGAAGGTGAAAATCGACAAGTTTGTGACCGAAGCCAATGAAAAGCGCCAGAAAGAAATCCACAAAACCAAAGAGGAGGCCAGCGAAAAATACGTCAGAGAAATGGCCAAGTATAAAGACGAATCTCTGATGGCTGGAGAAAAGCACCATAGGGAATCCGTCGGTCTGAAGGAGGAGCTGAGGCAGCTAAATGAAAAATTGCGCCACAAGCTGTCCCAAAGCCTGATCTACTACAATGATCTGACCAAGACCAAGGAGGAGTTGGCCGAGTGAATGCAGTCCATCAGAAGCAACTGGCTGTGGCTCAAGTACACCATCGCGATTTTGAGAAATTGAGGAGGGACCTGAGTCAGGTCAGAAAAGAAATGACTGAGGAGGTGGAGAAGCACCATAAAGAAGTGGCTGCTGCAAGGGAACAGTCTGCTGCAGCCAACGCTGAACATGTGAAGGAGCTGGAGAGGACCAAGAAAAAGGCGGATGAAGTCATCCAAAAGCACATGCTAGAGTCGTTGAATGCAAGGCAAGAAGCTTCAGAGGTCAAGGAAAAGTTGAGTTTGATGACTGAGAAATGCAAGACGGCTGAAAACAGAGTGGTTGAAGTGGTTAGTTTGTATTTTTAGCGTGAGAGCTAACTGCAAACTCTGACTTTGAAGTAAAAATGAGTAAATTTGTCTGTTTTCAGGAGCACAAGTTGGCAGAATCTTCGACGGCATTTGAAAAACTCAAACTATACGTAAGTTACAGTTGACTTCATATGCAGATTTGCAGAGTACAGTCAAAACCATTCCCCGTTATCCCCTTAAGTTATGCCCCTAGCTAGATCCGTCACTTTTTGCCTTGTTTTTGAAGGCTTAAAACTGTGAAATAAGAACTAGCAAAAGCTTTCAAAAACCAAGAAAAATGGAAAAAACAAGCGAGTCAGAGAGATTCGACTTATGGAACGATTGAGGTTGGGAGATTCGCCGGCAAAACTAAATTGGAAAACTAAATTTGCCGGCGAAACTAATTTGGTAATCTTTAATTTTGCCGGGAAGGAGAAAGTTGTGCCATTTCAGTTTGTGCTCATTCAATTTGTGCCCATAATTCAGTTCAAAAAGACTGAATAATCCACTAAATTTGGGCACAAATTGAAATGGCACAACTTTCTCCTTCCCATTTTGCCCCCTATCACTGAAAAATGCCCCTTAATTCGCTGAAAAATGCCCCCTTAATTTTTTGAACTTTTTTCTTAACTTTTTCGTTTATTTTTAAAAACAATTTCAACTATCGTGTAGCCCAAGATCTCAGTCTTCTATCGAGCTATCAAACTCCACTTAATGATTTGAAAAATGTTGAAATTTAGGGGTCTGGAAAAATTAGAGAAAAACAAAAGTTACTTGATTCAAACCTTTAAATATCTACACTTCTGTGATTTTTTAATAGAGTTCGATAGCTCGTTAGAAAGCTTAGATCTTGTGCTACACTATAGTTAAAAAAAATTAGAAAGTAAACGCAAAAATTGAAAAAATATTCTATTCATGATTAGAGGGCGTTTTTCAGCGAATTAGGGGGCAAAATTAAATACCACCCAGACGAATTATCGTTTAATTTTGGCGAATTTGCAGAAAACTTTATCGAATTCGCCGATGAACTCACGGGTGAGACCGAAAATCACCGAACCCTAGTTTTGACTTATCCTAGAGACATTATTTTATCAATGAGATACTTCCGGGTTTTCAGTGCTGAAAATATATATAATTCCAAAATCTAATATTTTTCTGCAACACCACTACAAAATCGCAATTTCGAAAAGTCAATTTCAGATTTCCGAAACATTAGTCAGAAAAAAGCAAATGGAAGATTGCTGACAGAGTTCAAAGCCAAGGCTCATCTGCTCAAAAAGGTAAATTTTGAAGTTCTGGAAAAGCTGGCAAACAATTAATAAATATTAGTTTAAGAACATACTGAGCTCAAGAAAAAGTTCCAGGAAATGGCAGAGGAGCTGGAGCGTGCCTACGCCGACAAAGACAAGCAAAAGTGTGAGCTGGAGTCAAAACTAAGTAATTTTCCATCCTTTTATTAATCTGACAAAATTTTGAAAAAAACAATTAATTTAGATGCCGCTATTGAACGGTGCGATAAAACCACCGAGTTGAACTTCACCGCTGTTAGAGGTAACATTTATAAATGAAGACTCAATTTCATGTAAGACATATTTTTATAGAAAACCTGCACCTTAAAGATGTGGAAGCCAAGAAGCAAAGTGAGGTGGAAGAACTGAACAAAAATTAGCAGCTGTGACTGAGCAATGCAAGAAGGATAAAGCTGATTTCGATGCAAGAATTAGTGAGTTTTTGGGGTGTGCAGTAATTTAGATGGTTTTTCCAGTATGCCGTATTTCTCTAATAGCTCACCGGTCTCCATTAACTCACCCCTCCCTAATAACTCACCCCTCTGAGCGCTGAGCCAAAAATAACTCACCTCTCTTTAATAACTCACTCCCCCCCCCCCCCCCTCATTGGAGTAGTTCCTGTTTATTCGTTTGAATAAAATTTTGTTAAAAAAATGCGAAGGTGGGCTTTTTTATTGCTTCAAAGGGGCACACCAACTCGTTAGATTCATAATCAAAGCGAGGACTAGCAAAAAATGTTCCTGTTTTCACTCGTTTTGTGTTAAATCTGACATGGATGACCTTATGCTATTTTGAAAACTAGATAGAAAACTTTTCCTAATCATTGAACTTTCAGACGGATTATTCAGCTTCGTTTCTAACAAACCCATTTTTGAAATTAAATTATAGGCCTTGTTTAGTTAGAAACCAAGTTGAACTATTGAGAAAAAATTTGAATTGGCAGTTGATCATATCCTTTTCAAAAATGAGATGATTCTGGAAATTTAATTTGACCTGAAGGAAGGGCGAAATCCGTTGAAACAAGTCACTAACAGTGAAGAAGCCAATGTGAAGTGGGAGGAAAAAAAACGAGTATCTGAGGGGAGAGGGAGATACAACCGACTACAACTGGAAGCAGAGTAGATGAGGGGTTATTGGTTCAAAAACGAGGAGCGTAGGAAAAAAAATCCGACGCTTTTGAAGCCAACCCGTTGAAAAATAACTCGCCCCTTTCTAATAACTCAACCCCTAGAGCGAGATTAAAAAAATAACTCACCCGGGTGAGCTATTAGAGAAAATACGGTAGTTGAAATTCAATATGAGAAGCCCTTGGACCTTGGATGTTTTTTTTTTGAAAATATGTTTACAGATTGACTCAGCTCGCTCTACCAGTTTCTTTTGGCATATAATGTGAAAAGTACGATTTTCACTTGGTCCTCCTGTGGTTTTGGTTCTGGTCTGTGGATGCCCTTCGGATGGGCAAGACCCAAATCACAGGGGGACCAAGCAAAAATCGTGTTTTCACATTATATGTCAAAAAGTTGTTAGAGCGAGCTGAGTCGATGTTAAAAAACAGATTTTCAAAAAAACGGCCAAGAAAAAAGGTTACGGCCGTTTAAAAGTGTTCGAAAATCTTGAAATACCATCTACAGTTAAACCTCGGTTATGCGGTAAATACCGTATAACCTCTATTAAACGGGCACCCCTACAGTTAACGTTTTTCAAATTTGCTTTGCTTTTTTAATCCCAGTATTGTTTATTTTTCGAAACGGACGACCACTCATTTTGTAGAGTTTGTGAAGCTCTACAAAATGAGTGCACGTTCTTTACGAAAATAAACAATATCGGGGTTAAAAAAGCAAAGCAAATTTGAAAATCGTTAACTGTAGGCGTGCCCGTTTAATAGAGGTTATACGGTAGACGCTATTAGGCTAAAATTTTCGATTTTCTGTCATCCGGCACCTGCCTTATCCAAGAGATTCCGGTCCAAGAGGTTCCGGACTACCGAGGTTTGACTGTATGGTCTTGTTCCATTATCGTTTTAACAATTTTGAAACATTCCCTTAGTAATCAAGCCATATTTTAGAAGCTGCATTGATAACGCCTCCACTCAACAAGCATGAAAATCAGAAGTCAGGTCAAGCAAATGCAGACACTTTTAAAGCTTCTGGTGCTCCGTTCAGCTCTTCATCGTCCACCAACATGAATTCTCAAAACGTATGTTTCTTTTACAAATTTTTACTGTGGTTACACAATACTCATTTTTCAGCAAACACGGGAGCAGTCGAAGGTCACTAATGGTGTCATGGCTGATCTGCTTGAAAAGGAGAGATTGAAGGTAGATAAGCTAGCTAAACAATGTCTAGGTAACTTTCCTATTACTTTTAGAGCTCCACGATTTGCAATAAGTCCAAATCCAAGGATGCAGAAATCGCCCGTCTCAAGAATCTCATCAGCCAGCAGAAAAAACCATCTCCACCAGTAACTCTTCGCACCAGTCCTCCTTCCACTCCAGCTGATGTCAAGCCTCAGACCCTCACTACCAAGAGGCCAGATGCTCCAGTCACTGCCCCTCCCAATTCAGCACCTGTAGGATCGCCTATTACTGGCTTCAAACCTGCCCACGATTCAGTAAACTCTCCTCGCTCTCCTATTCTAGTCAGAGATCCAACTAACGCACTGAAAAGAATGGCGTCAACCACATCAGGAGGAGAACCTGCAAAGCTGCCTAAAATTCCAAAAAATAATGAGAATCAAGATCCGAAAGAAAATACACCTAGGAATGCGGAAAACGTCGGCTCCGCCAGGAGGACACCTGAAGCAGAGTTGGATAACGACTGCAAAATAGTGAAAGTGATCAACAAGAAGAAGCCACTACAAGCCACCAAGAGCTATGCTGCAGCGGTGGACATAAAACCAACTATAAAGTAAAGGAATACCCAAGAAAAACGGTGGTTTGGCTCATTAGTACATGGCGATAACACCTCCACTCCAAACAAGTCCTAGTTTATTTGTCTATATTGATTGTGATTAGATGAATACGTGATTAGATGAACAAATAAAAAGTAGTTGACAAATAAATATATCACACGCATTTGTGTTTACGGCTCTCTACTGTTTCTGCCCAAATCGTTTCCGCCAAAAATAATTATAGCCAAAAACCGTTACATTTTCAATTAATGTGACACTCGACTCTCACCATGGTGATCGCCCAAAAAGTTCGTTCCCGCCTAGGGTCCGACACTTTTTTACCCCAATTTTGCAAGGCTTTTACTGATTCTGTCTTTATAGTTTGTCCCAAATATACAGTCAACTCTCGATTTAACGAACCTCTGGGACCGACAGAAATGTTCGTTAAATCGAGTGTTCGTTAAATCGAGTGTTGGTGAACAATCTTTATTGAAATGTTCGTTAAAGGAGGGGGGGGGGGTAAAGGTATACCACCGATTCGATACAAAAACTGATTCGATACACCGATTCGATACAACGACGATTCGATACACCGATTCGATACAACGACGATTCGATACACCGATTCGATACAACGACGATTCGATACACCGATTCGATACAACGACGATTCGATACACCGATTCGATACACTGAAGTAGAACTTTTTCGTGTACCCACTTAGAGTTCAATACAATAACCCTTACATGCAGTGGATAGACATTTGTTCATTGCCTTTTCGAAATCTTATGACATTTCATTATTATTTGTATGGGTTTACCAATATTTTTTTTACAGTGTATTTGATGGCTAACGTGCAAATGGTTCATTCGAAGCGAATCGGAGCAAGAACGGCGCCCATAACCTACACAGAAGATCGCAAAGGGTGCTATATTTGGACGAAAACCGGTCGAAGGTCTTTGAAGGATGGTGTGGAGCAGTGCTATTTTCGATGCTCTGGATGTCAAACGATCAAAGATGGTGGTCAAGCCCAGCAAGCATTAATTTCCTCGGTCAAATTCAACCTCAGCGCGATGGAATGGATTGGTGATGTGGCGCAATACCAACATATCTGCGAACCGAAGAACGTCAATGAGATATTTTTGGATGGTTTGTTGTAATTTTCCAATCAGTATTTTAGGTCACTGGAAAAAATACGCGCCGAAGCATTCAGGCAGAGCTGGCAGCCGGAACGCAGGAGACAGGAGCTCAAGCGAGAGTGAGGATTGATCGAAGACTGGTGCAAGAGTTCGGAGATCTACCTGATCAAGGTAGTTACTAGAGTTGTGCTTAATGTCTATAGGGGATATTAAGACTTCAACGTCATTCGAAACGCTGCAATGGGTAGTGCCATAGCCACAGAAAGAGCTCTTTACCGTGCCAAGAGAAAGAAGTGGCCGAGCATCAACACTTTTCAAGAATTCATGGCGGAAGAGAATAAAACTATGCGTCTCACACTGCGCGCATCAGAAGCACGTCAAGGGAACCAGCATTTTGCCAGCCAGCATGCGCTGCAGATAACGCCTATGGTCGAATGGATCTCTTGCCTGGGGCTTTTGCGCAGCAAATCAACAGTGGTGCGTTTGACAAAAATCTGATGGAAAAGCTAGAACAGTTAGTGACATATTTTGAGTGAGATACTAATTCAAAATAAAAATCATATTTGATTATGTTTTCTAGGAACACTTGGCTGTCACGGCGGACGTTTTTTGCCTCTTTGGTTACGCCGGACCACGAACGACTAATCATGCAGAAAGTTACCATGGCAAGCAACGCATGCATTTTTCAATCAATTCCAAGTTGGGACATTGGGCCGTCGCTTTCAGACAGGTGCTGATTTAAAACAAATATTTAATTTTGTTTGAGCTGACTCATTCATTTAAGCTGACCCACACAGAAGAGATGGATGCCTATGATGTTTATGAGGGACGACAGCCACCGAGAAGGCAGCGCACTGACTACACTGAGATAACTAGCTCAATTCTGGAAGCTAAGGTTGGTTTGCTTCAGTTGATGCTGACTTTAAACTTTTCATTTAGGACAGGCTGCTCGAATTTTTGCAATCTGACGATGGGCTTGAAAAAGGTGAACGCTATGTGAGAAAGCTGGAGCGGTATCTATCGCGTGTCGGCCGCCTCATGGGAATTAACGCTCAAGAGTTCAGGTATTTACTATTTCATTTTCCCACGTATCTCTGTTTTCTTATGCTTGCTTTAAGAGTGATGCTTCAAGACGAGGACGAAAATGAGGGAAATGCTCAAGCTGCAGCTGCTCGACCTATGAATCAGCAAGTGCTCGAGGAGGTTGTCCAGGGAGTACAGGAACCCCTACCAGATATTGTCTTTGATCAGGGAAGAAATGTGTTTCGTCGCGCTTAGTTAACCATTTGTTTTGTTTAAACGTTGTGCTTGTTAACTGCTTGAAATAAATAGAATGCTAGATTGGTTCTTGGCTGAATTGTCTATAGCGGCCTGAGTTCAGTGAAAATCCCGATGTAGAAGTGAAGCGTTTTTAATCAGCGTTTTTGTGAGATTTGAGATCATCTACCGTATAACCTCTATAAAACGGACACCCCTACAGTTAAGGTTTTTCAAATTTGCTTTGCTTTTTTAACCCCAATATTTTTTTATTTTTCGAAACGAACAACCACTCATTTTGTAGAGTTTGTGAAGCTCTACAAAATGAGTGGTCGTCCATTTCGAAAAATAAACAATATTAGGGTTAAAAAAGCAAAGCAAATTTGCAAAACGTTAACTGTAGGGGTGCCCGTTTAATAGAGGTTATACAGTATATAAGATTAAATATTTTTCAAAAAAACAACTCGAAATCTAGACATCGACTCACTTCGACCTTAACATCGTTATTCTTATTGTGTCCAGGCCCTTGAAAATTTAATGCTTTCAGTGTATCGAATCGGTGTATCGAACCGTCGGTGTATCGAATCGGTGTATCGAATGGTCGCTGTATCGAATCGGTGTATCGAACCGTCGGTGTATCGAATCGGTGTATCGAATCGTCGGTGTATCGAATCGGTGTATCGAATCAGTTTTTGTATCGAATCGTCAGGCGTCCGGGGGTAAAAGCCATTTAGGTTTGAAAAAGTGGCTTCCGTGGCGCAGTGCGTATGTGCTCGCGTTTTTTGGCCAAAAATGGTGTTTTTTTGGTGTTGCAGGTTCAAACCCACGTAGTGGCACACTATTTTTTTAGGCTTTTTTGGCCAGTTTAGAGGTAATTTGGGTCGCTGATCCCGATTCTGGCGTCAAAAAAGTCTAATTACCTTTAAACTGCCCAAAAAAGCCAAAAAAAATAGTGTGCCCCTACGTGGGTTTGAACCTGCAACACCGAAAAAACACCATTTTGGGCCAAAAACGGGAGCACTTACGCACTGCGCCATGGAAGCCACTTTTTCAAACCTAAATGGCTTTTACCCCCCCCCCCCTCTTTAACGAGTACACTATACCGGCTTGCTCAAAAACGCCTGTAATCCTTGTTTTTTTTAACGTTTCAGCAGCCAATACACCCTTAAAGTATCTTTTCAGGTGGCCGTCGACACTTTTCTGCAAAAAGAATTAATAACAAAATTTTGACGTTTTGACTTGGGGGACCAAAGTAATTCAAGCATGCCTTGATACCCCTAAAGAGTCCAAAAAATAAATAAATAAATATTATTTTGACAACTGGGACCTGAGGTTTTTGTTGCTTAGCTCTAGTCAAAAAAACAAAACATCTTTAAAACAAATATTTGCTTTGGCCTTCCAGGGCAAAAAGTCTAATTTTTTGTCAAAAAAAAATCTGCCAAAAAGTCTCGACCGCTACCTCAAAACATGTTTCAAGCATGTATTGGCTGGAACGTTGAAAAATGAGGCTTTTGTGCGTTTTTAAGCTAGTCTGCATGGTGAAATTCCATATTTTCGCAGAAAAAACCTTGAACAGACAAGAAAAAACCTAGTATTCGTTAAATCGAGAGTGGCTTATTAGTAGGGATCCGAAAAAATGTTCGTTAAATCAAGAGTTTCGTTAAATCGAATGTAAGCTTAACCTTACTTTAGATTTAACCAAGCAAATCAGGCTAAGAGGTTCGTTAAATCGAGAGTTTTGTTAAATCGAGAGTTGACTGTAGTAAGGATTCCGAATCCATCGATCGTTTTTCGAAATTCGAAGACTTTTTTCGCTGAAAAACAAAAAACTTTCCATAATCATCACCCTTTTTAAAAAATGGTGATCACTATGGAGAGTTTCAGTCTCAAATTGTTTTCTTTCGAGATGTTCGTAATGTTCTTTTGAGAGTGAGAGTCTCATTATTTTTCGTTACTGAAAATTCAGTGCTTAACTCTCTCATGCTTTTATTATATAATTATTTTCTCTCCTCGTAAGGACGTGGTAATGCTAAGAAACAAGTTTTTAAGTGTGGGAAAGCACTTTTTGGAAAAAAAATTAGACTCACAAGGGGGGTGGTTAAACGGGTTTTTTTGGTCAAAAATACATACCGTATTTATTCTAATAAGCGCGCCGGCACGCTTATTTTTCAAACTCCAAAAATCTGAAAAACTTCGGGTCAATTCCGAAAATTTCAAGTGCTCAACCAAAACCTAAAAAGTGGAAAAGAAATGTATTTAACAGATTTGCAGAAAAAATTCTTCTGAGCTGAAATATAGACCCTCAAAGTAGGGGTGTGCGGGCTAGGTGATACTTGCCGAACACGACATTTGACAAATCGAAATTCGGCGAAACGACATTTACCAAAACGACATTTGCCAAACGTGAATTTCGTCTGAAAAAGACTTATGAACTTTAATTTGATACTATTATTTTTGGCAGGGCCAGCTCAAGACATTAACTTCTAGGAAACTAATGATGACAGGAAAAGGCCCTTCTAGGAAAACGTGCATATAGGAAAAATGAAAGGTATGGACAATTGACAACTGGACAATGTACTCTAGGACAATGACGTTTTTGGAAAACCGCCTTTCAGGAAAAGGGACACTAGGACAATTTACTCTAGGACAATGCTGTCTCAGGAAAAGCGCGTTTTGGGAAAAGGGACACTAGGACAATATACTCTAGGACAATGCTGTCTTAGGAAAAGCGCTTTTGGGAAAAGGGACACTAGGACAATTTACTCTAGGACAATGCTGTCTTAGGAAAAGCGCGTTTTGGGAAACGGGACACTAGGACAATTTACTCTAGGAAAATCGCCTTTTTGGAAAAGCGACTTTTAGGACAATGGACACAAGGACAATTTACCCTAGGACAATTGCCTTCCTGGAAAAGCGCCTTCTAGGACGATGGACACTAGGACAATGTACTCTAGGACAATGTACTCTAGGACAATGATGTTTTTGGAAAACCGCCTTTAGGCAAAGGGACACTAGAACAATATAATCCAGGAGAACCACCATTTTGGGTAATGGACACTAGGACAGTGGACTCTAGTACAATTTACTTTTTGGAAAAAAGCACTAGGACAGTTTCTTTTTGGACAGCTGCGTATTTGAATTATAAGCAACTAGACGACGGCATTTCATACTTAATCTTCAAAGGCAAAGGAAAACCCGCACGCTCATTCTAACTTGATTTTTAATTTCATTAGCAGTTTTTCAGATAGGAAAAATATAAAATTCTAACACACACTGTTGCTTCAGCTCTCCCTTCACTCTATCTGACTCTGTTCCTGATGAAAATTGGGTTCTTTTCCATGGTTAGCTTCATACTCTTGACACTTTTTATTAAAAAAATTTTGACATCTCTTTTTTTATTATTTTGAGGTGGTCTAAAGGACGTTCGAATAAGCTAAAAACCTTAACGTGCCGTTTAGAATATATAGCAAACTTGCTTTGAAAAACTAAAAAGACCTTTATACGTGAAACAGTACAGCGCGAAACAAAACAGTGTGAAATAATAAAAAAGAAACGGTAATTATCCGGCTCGACGCTTGGTGACTTTTCTTTTCGCTGTGCTTGATCGCTTTTTTCTTCTTGAAGATCTTCTTCCCCTTCTCGTGGATCAGGCTGAGCTTCCAAGGCAGCACGGGTGACTAGTGTTAGACTTTTCGGAATTTTAGTCAAATCAAAGGCACGCAGCTGTGCTTTCAAAGCTTCTTGCTGCGCTTTGCGACTTCTTGTTGGCTCCTTCTTCTGTTGTGTAAGAGTTTCCAAGCGAACGACCTTGTTCTTAGAGACTATTCTAAATGAACAGGAAGCTCAGTTGTACGATTATACATTTCCCGTGACTCACCAAGCTCTTTTTTGAACAGAAGTAAAACATCCAGATCGTATAGCTACTTAAGACTCTCACGACATATTTAATAGACGATGCCAGTTCTCGACCTGGCAAGTGGAAATCGCAGAGCCAGGTACATCAATTCCACCGTGATTCCAGAGCTCTGAATTATAACGACCGTATTTCCAGTCACCATTGCACAATCGCTTGCCGACCCAGTTCTAGATTTAACAGAGTTTGTTATATTCAAGTGACAAAACATAACTTTGAACTTACTTCACGCACATAATTAATGAACACATCCAAGCCGACAAGGTTAGAGAACGGCAAATGCTCCGGAATACTCATGTCCGTCAGATATTCAAAAGCTTTCTCAATTGCAGCTGGCGGAACCAATGCGAGCGTAAATTGCTTGGTAGCTAAACATCAGTAAGAATCATATTACAGTAGTTACTTGTTCTTCTTTCGTTGCTCCGAACAAACATGACGAAATCGACCAATTTCTGAGCATATTTTTGAATACAGTCGTCGGGATGCGAAGTCAAAAATATGTCGCCCTTGTTTGCTAGCCTAAAAGACATAACATTTGAATTCTGATCGCCCTATCGAGCTCCGCATTGAACATCCTTTCGTGCTGCTGAAATCCTTCGTGAAAATGCTTCTGCAGTCGATGTTGAGCGAGTTGATTGTCCGATCCTCGAATGTGAGTTTTCTTCCGCCGCCAGCAAGTTTTTTTTTGCCTTTACAATTGGCGATGATTCACTAGAAAATACAACACTGATAAAATAGAAAAAGATATAATACATTGTAGCTTCAACTTGTCCTCGCTTTTGACCCAGTCATTTACTGTGCTCCAGTCGATTCCGAACTTCTTGCTAGCGGAGTTCTTTGATTTACTGTCTTTCGCGTACTTGATCACCTTCAGCTTGAATTCAATTGAGTATGCTTTCCGCTTCTTTGGAGACCTTGCTTCATCGACTTCCGAAAGATCCACGACACTTGCTTCGTCTATATCGTCCATTATGCAGTTAAACAAAAAGTTATTTTATCAAACAAATACATAATGATCACAACAGCTGAAATGTGACAATGAATTGAATTCATTCCCACGAAACAAAAAGCGCAAATTTAAACAAAGATGCTAATTAATTTAGCAAAATTTTCGTAAAAAAAATTAAGGTGTAGGTAAAATCACTCTTTGGGGTCTGGCTCTATTAGAGGCTCTGGCTTTATTTTTCAATCGACCTCTAGTCTCTGGCTTTATTAGAGGCTCTGGCTCTATTGGAGGCTCTGGCTCTATTAAAGTAAATACGGTATGTGGGTGTGCGCATCTCAACCCGAGCAACCAAGCCCCCTGCGCCCCGAAGGGGGCTTGAGAGTTAGAGATGCGCGCACTCACTTACCTTAGACATAATTCCAAGCAAGACTCTTGATTTAAAATGCATAAAGAGACTCTTTTTGCCCAGCTACAGTGACCAAAACAGGGTAGAATACCTTAATAAAAGGTAATTTGCCTTGGTCCCCCAAGGCAAAAAGTCGAAAAAAAAAATTCTAAAATATCATTTTTGTGTGGAAAAATGTTAGAAAATAACTTTTTTATCGTTTTAAGCATATAAAGATTACTTAGGAGTCTTTTAAACACTATTTTAAAATAAGTGAAAAACCCGCCTGGATTTTTTTTGGATTTTTTCAATTCGAATTGTCGCAAGCTGTCGCTTGCCTATTGGCTAATCTCGGGAAATCGCCAATCGCTAATCTTGCCTATCTCATCGTTGTGAAAGATACATAAGTTGGCGTGTTTAATTTCTGCATGGTGCACTAAACTTTCTGTTTTATTGATTTTGAGATTTATGATCGTTAGATTTTTGTAAGATTTTCATACAATCGTTAACTAAAAAGATGCCTTTTCACATTTTTCCTCTTTTACCAGCGCAACGTTTTCGGGTGCACATTTTGATTTTTTCAGACATATTTGCATATTTGGCTGCATATTTTTTTATTGAATTTTCAGTGCATATTTTAGATTTTTTTCATATTTTTGCGATCCCTTAGAATGATCTGTAATCATCTGGTCTGCCACAGTGAAACTTCCCGTTAAAGCCTAGTGTCCAATGACTGAGAGGAAATTCCATGTTTTTTAACGTGGGTAGGGCTGCAAACTTTTTTTTGTTCATACAATTTATTTTCTTTTGTTCACATTTTGTAGCTAAGATTCAGGGCTACCCAATAAAAATTTTTCTAACCACAAATCGCTGAAAAACTTTGATAAAAATGCGTTTCCTCTCACTCTGCCTTTTACTCGGCCATTCACTCTAATGACTGAAAGGCAGAGTGAAAGGCAGAGTGTAAGGAAACGCATTTTTATCAGAGCTTTTTCAGAGATTTGGCTGGAATTTTTTTATTGGGTAGCCCTGAATCTTAGCTACAAAATGTGACCTGCAGAAAACAAATTGTATGAACAAAAAAAAAGCTTACAGCCCTTCCCGCGTTAAAAAACATGGAATTTACTCTCAGTCATGGGACACTAGGCTTAAGGTTGTGCACAGGGGGTGGCAGGTGGGGGTGACAAGGGGTGGCAGGTGGGGTCACAGCGGGTGTCATGTTTATTGGAAGTTTGTGTAAATAAAAAGTTCTGTTATGACTTAATCACATTCTTAGAGTTAGAGTTCGGGTAAGAAGTGTTCATGTGCTCAAAAACCCGAACTCTAACTCTAACTCGATGGTGTTCACGTACATCGAGGTTGAGGTCGAGCTTGATAGTGTTCATGTATATGGCCTAGATAGCTCAGAAACTCACCCCTGAGCCGTCTGAAGCCGCTAAAAGTTAGTTTTAGGGGGGTTTACTTCAAGTGCATCCAAGTTGTATACATAAACACCTTCAAGTTCAACCTCTAACTCTAACTCGAAGTACATGAATACCCTCAAGTTAGAGTTCAGATCAGAAATGTTCACGTAACCAAAAACTCGAACTCTAACTCTAACAACGTGAACAAACCATTAGCGAATAGTTATACTCTAATGATGAATAATAGATTATCCGCTCAGCTGCTTTGCATTAAAAATCATGGATGAAATATTTGCTATGCAAGGAAAGAAGGAGGAGTTACAATGGAGAGTCGTGCAAGAGGTTGCTAAAGCCAAAGGTAATATCATTGTCTGAATTCTAACCTAAATGGAAAACTTATTAAGAATACTGCAAAAAAGTGGACCATATTACAAAGAGGTTGAATGATACTAAAGAAAAGAACGCCGCCTTGCTCACATCCGCCAGTCAGTCTTTCCAGCTCGTCGAACTTTTGCAATTCAAACTATCGACGTGAGCCGTAATTTATCTCTTTGTCGTTCCACATTGTGCCGTTGTTTTCAGGCTTGAAAACACTCTCAAAGAAAAAGATGAATTCGTATCTGTTATTAATTCACTGTGTCAAGTAAAAATTTGAATTTATCTCATATTTTTCAATCTTCTTTTCAGCACGAGAGTCCTCGCAGTAATGACTTGAAGAAGCTCGAGATCATGGTGCAGGATTTTCAGAAACAATGCACTTCAGCTCCTTGGCTTGTGCACAAGAGCCAAGTTAGTTTTAAAAAATTTTATAAGCTAAAGTTTTTCGGCGCTACTCGGTTTTAACTCCCTTTCCTCCAACAATTCGGTCTAAAACCCAGTAGCTTTGTGAAGAGAGGTGGTTAAAAACAATTAGCGTCATTATTTTAATTTAAGTACCTCACTGAGCTAGAAGGCGTCTGTAACCAGCTTGGAATTCTAAATCGGGACATCAAGGTCATAGATAACAAGATTGTTGAACGGAAGAAAATAGGTATCATTTTTTTCCTTTTCGACTAGTTTAATTTTTCTAACTTCAAGTGGAATCACACCAAGAGATGACTTTTCTCAAATTCTGTATTCATCTCGCAAACTACAAAAGAAGTATGGCTGGAATCAGAAAGCTGCTTGACAGGGAGATGAAACTAAATAATGATGTACGTCTTAAAAGTCTTTATTTTTGGAAGATCTTTAAGCTAAAAAGCTTTTAGTACAAGGAAAAGCTGAGCAAACGTAATTCTTCGGATGTTGAGTTTATGGATATTTCGATGATGTCGGACTACGTCGCTAGGAATATGACTGTAGTGGTTCTTCACATTACTGTTTCACTGATGTTAATCAGGTTGTTTAGTCCACTACGCATCCAAACGTAACTTCGGAGGTCAATAATTTCTCTATCTTCAACCAGAGTGACCGACCGCGGAATGAAAGTTAGTTATTACTGTCTTATGTATCAAGCTAGTTTGACAATCCAATGTTTTACAGGTGATTCAATAGCCGAACCGTTTGACATGGAATTCAATGCTCCGTCTCTTTTCAATAAGAATATCTTTGGGTTCTGATCGATTATTATGATTTCGGTATTATCGTGCTATATACATCAATAAAATATATTGTCTTTTTCGGGGGGAAATTTTTTAGCCACCTTTCCTGGAAGTAAAAAATCGATTTACAACCTTTTACTGATAAACTTTATTTGCATTTCTGGAAGTCATTACAAGGAAACCTGGTGCTAGGCAAAAAAATTTCTTTGCTCATTTTCGATTATGAGTCTTGCTGAGAATCATGACTAAGGTGTGCACATCTCTAACTCTCAAGCTTCCTATGCCCTCTTCGGGGAAAAACATCATTTTGAAGCATTTTTAGAGGGCTCGGAATGCGACACTTATACCAACTTTTCACATCTTGGGCTATTGCGTGCAAATTTTGCGACTATGGCTGAGGTTAAACTCAGCCATAAGCCGGCTGAGGTGAAATTTTGGGCCGATTTTCGAAACTAATTTAATAGATCATGTTAACCGTTAAGCCGTTTTCAAAATCTTGCTCTTGGTCTTGGTCAAAATTTCAGCTAAAATCTTGTCTTGGAATCTTCCTTGGTCCCCACTTTCTGTCTCTACAGGAAATACGGTATCTGGCTGCATATTTTTATTGAAATTTCAGTGCATATTTTATGCGCCTATTTCAGATTTTTTCGAATATTTTTGATCACAAATTTTAAGTTTTGTTTCAACCACTTTGTAGTTATTAATCTCAGCTTTCCAACAAGCTATCAATTGACCATATGAATTTTGAAAAGTTGGATTTTATGTTTTCACAATCGATTAAAACTGTCTAAAAATGTTACCGGTAGTTGTAAGCCAATAAACAATGATTAAAATTCCACATATAAGACTATTGAACCTAAAGTGCTTTTAAAGAATTGTAAGCTTGTAGACGTGTGGATATTTTAGTTTTTAAATATTTCAATTAGGACATTTTCGGATTTTTTCATTGTTCGAATATCTATTAGGTTGGTTTCCTAATTCATATTACCAACTGCACTGGGAGGGAGAGCTGTAGTATAGTTGCAAACTTTTTTTGTATCCTCAGGCTTTTCAATAGAAAGCCCTGTGGATCATCTGTAAGTAGTATATTCTAGGGAACAGGATGAATTGGGTGTGCGCTTATTAGAGGAAATACAGTATTTTGAATTGGCGCTTTTTGAATTAAAAAGGGAATAAGCGCTGTATTGGCTGGAAGGAAATAAAAGGGGCCACTAATGAAGCAGGGCCCACTAACAAGAAGATGTTATACCAGGGCTCCCGATCGTACTTATTAATAAGATTTGTACTTATTTTGGGACCCCAAATCTTATATTTTTTAAATGTACTTATTAATAACATTTGTACTTATTTTGTAATTTTGTACTTATTTGTACTCATTTTCTGAATCGACGCTTTAAATGTAAGAAAACACTTCAAATTTTCAAAATTTCGCCTGCGGCGCATTTTTCATTTTCCCGAAAAGGACGAATTCCATGCTCACTGCATTCCGTGCAAAGACTAAATCAATTTGGCTTCTATCGGAAAAGATGGCTAACCCGGGAAAGGTCATTGAAAGAATTGTGAAGCTAGAAGATTTGCTGACTGTGCTCTTGTTGTCTGCTAAAACATCGACTGCACCGAAGCTGAGGAGCTGGCGAAACAAGTCGCGCCTAAAATCTCACAAATAAATGAGCTCTATAACTAAGTGGAAAAAGTCAATTGAATGCTGCGCCGAATTCCTGATGAAGTTTTTAATGTGGATCCAGCGAAGAACAAGTAGCAGAAGATATTCAACGAAAGTCGCAACAATTATATGAAAAATTTCAGATTTCGTAGAATAACGAGTAATGACAATACAATCAACCCTTGATTAACGGCCCCTCGATTTAACTGCACCCTCGATTTAACGGCACCTAAAATAGGCCAATTTGGTCGGCATTGACTAAGATTTAGTCAAAGTAAACCTTCGATTTATCGGCACCCCGGGCCCGGTCCCTAGGGGTGCCGTTAAATCGAGGGTTGACTGTACAAACTTGTCAACATCGTACTCTTCATTCAGCTGGCTAATGCGTTTGTGGAGCAAGTCTTCTCTTTGTGCAAGTTGCTGTAGACAGATGCAAGGAATTCTCTGAAGGTAAAAATGCTCAAGCTCATCTTCAAGTGCAGGTGAATTTCGATATCAATCGCGCCGGCGTCTCTGATCGGCTTATGAAAAAACGAGGACTGAGAAAAAATTGTGAATTTTTCTGTTTTTTTGCTTTTTTTTGAGCAATGTATTTTGCTCTGTTTTTAGCTGAAAAATAGCAAAAAACAAAACGAATTGAACAGAAAAATTCAAAGTAGGACATAGATAGAGTGAACCGTCGATTTAACGGCACCCCTAGGGACCGGGCCCTGGGTGCCGTTAAATCGAGGGTTCACTTTGACTAAATCTTAGTCAATGCCGACCAAATCGGTCTATTTTCGGGTGCCGTTAAATCGAGAGGCCGTTAAATCGAGGGATGACTGTTTATGGGAAAGCAAAACTGTTTCCATTGTTTTATTTCTTTGAATGTGGTATCTTTATTGAAAAAAGTGTTTAAAGCCGATTTTCGCGTGTTTTAGAAAATGTGCTTATTTTCGGTGTCAAAATCTTATTTTTTTAGAAAATGTACTTATTTTCGGTGTCAAAATCTTACTTTTTTAGAAAATGTACTTATTTTCGAAAATTTTCACCGGGAGCCCTGTGTTATACATAATTTTAAATACTGGGGCCTACCGCATAAATAAACTCTGGTATGCATGCTTTTTCATGCATCCAGAGTCACTTTCGAGTGATTTGTGTCTAAGGTATGTGGGTGTGCGCATCTCAACTCCAAGCCCCTAGCGGGCTTAAAGGGGGCTTGAGAGTTAGATATGGGCGCATTCACTTACCTTAGACTTGATTCCGAGCAAGACTCTTGATCGAAAAATGCATATAGAGTCTCTTTTTACCATGGCCAGTTGAAGCGATGGTAAGACAGTCAAAAAATACAAACATTTACTTTTCTAACGTCCGGCCATCAAAGTGGCCCCCTTTTATTCCCGTCCTCTCCCAATAAAGTCCTTGTTCTCTTAAAATTCAAAAGGCGCCAATTCAAATTATGTATTTTTGACTCAACATGGTCTAATCCACCTCATCAAATACAGTGAACCACTTCAAAAATGGTCTAATATACTAAACCATGCGTACACCACCTGTTTAACACTAGCTGAAAAAAAAATTCATTTTTTCCTGGAAGTGGCTTATAGGGGTAAAAAATGCGAGAAATCGATTGCGATCATCAGAAAAGCAGAAAACGGCATCTTACGCAAACTATAAAGATGAATGCGTTTATTGTGCTCAAATTCAAACACTGTTTTGAATAGTGAAACATGCGTGTTTAGGGGCCACAGATGTTCGCTTCTGCTTTTCTGATGATAAAAATCGATTTCTCGCGTGTTAAACCTTTTTAAACTGTTCTATAATTTTCTTAATAAAAAAGATTAAGTAATACATTTTTTATTATAAACATTCAAATTATGGCAAGAGTATAATAAGGGCGCCTGAGCCGGCGCCTTTATTATACTCTGGCACCTGGCGCAGAAATTTCAAAATAGACTGGCGGCGGCGCCCTCATTTGACCCTGGCGCCCCGGCGTTATAATTTGAAAATTTTCAGCGTAACTTGCGGATCCGGTGCAGATTTTTTCAAAAGCTTGGCGCCGGCACTGGCGCACTATTTTCCGGAACGTGCAAGTATGGTTGCGATAATTAATATTTTTCGGCAGGCGCCTCTAAGGCGCCAATTATACTAGTTGTTAACTATTTTGAACACAAAATTAAAGTGTATGCTGGGAGTGATAACGGGATAAAGCGATAGGAGATAGCATACCGTATTTCTCTAAAAGAGCCCATGCTCCATTAAGCGCCCATGTTCTTATAAGCGCCCATGCTCAAATAAGCGCCTGTCTTCTTTCATTTTGGTACTAGAGCTGGAAACGGGATTACAACGGGATTGATTTTGGGAGATCGTGTCAGCCAATATTTTGATTAGTTTTAAAAATTCTCTTTGACCATTCGATCCAGCGTGAAAAAAGAGGCCCGGGATTTGGTCAGAGCATGACCATGAAGTAAATTGTTTCAGTGACTAAATGCGACGCCAAGGATCGCCGAGGTTTTTTTTCTGGAGTGGTAGAGAAAAACCTTGGCGTCACATTTTAGTCACTGAAATAATTTACGCAATGGTCACGCTCTGACCAAATCCTGGGCCTCTTTTTTCACGCTGAATAGAATGGTCAAAACAGAATTTTTAAAACTAATTAAAATATTGGCTGACACGATCCCCAAAATCAATCCCGTTGTATCCGTTTCCAGCTCTATTTGGTAGAAAATATATTTTTGCAAAAAATACAAAACAAAGAAATTGTACCCTATTTTCTTTAAAAAGAGCACATGGATTAGATTGAGTATATCCCGCTGTTATGTAGACTTTATATAGACTTTAAACAAAAAAAAGGTCTATTTGTGGTGCCAGTTTTCTTTACGGTTTTTGTCAGAGCTCTCAGCTATGACAGATTAAAATATATGCGCCCATGTTCTAATAAGCGCCCATGCTGGAGGGATGTCGAAAAAAGCGTTTTAGAGAAAATACGGTAAACACATACCTTACCACCACCATCATCTGCAGGAGCAATGATAAGTGGTGGGACATTAAATAAAGGGAGAGGCTAGTCCACTCCCTTCTTATAATGTGGTCATTGTGACTAAGCTTAACAGGAGTTGGTGTTTTGGCCACCTGACAAAATAGTTTTAAATTTTTTGTAGAGCAATAAAACACAGTCATTTCTTACGGCAGTAGCGTCGCCTTTTGATATAATTCCCTTTTTGGTATATGTTATATTGGAAACCAGACTGTAAAAATAAAACTGGCAAATTACTTCAAAGAGCAAGGTCGAAAACAGTGGCGGACCCAACAGGGAACAAAATTTTTGGGGGTATGCTAACACGCCATGTCAACCCAAAGCAAACTTTTGCTTGAGTGTGTTGAATCGATTTATTTCCCGAAAAACTAAGATCTGCCTGACCTGTACTACCGTATTTCCTGTAATTTAGCCCCCCCCCCTAATTTAGCCTCCCCCTCTAATTTAGCCCCCCTCATAGAGGATCCAAAGAATTTAGCCCCCGCCTCTAATTTAGCCCTCCCCCCTCAACCGAAAAAAATATTTTCGTAGTCATTTGGCGGTACCGGTCAATTTTTACCCCGCAATTTTTCGCGGACAATTTTTCGCGGACAATTTTTCGCCGACCAATTTTTCGCCGACCAATTTTTCGCCGGACAATTTTTTGCCGACCAATTTTTCACCGCCACATTTCAATTTGTGTTCTCGAATATTTCCTTCAGTGATGGGGGTCGAGTTGGAACATTATTAGTACCTAGATTTTTCGTTATTGAATTTAACAACTTTTTCGTCCTCGGTCAGCTCACATTTTTCTCGGTTTCTCGCTACTAACAAAATTTTCTCTATCGACCCTAGTCACAACACTTATTTTCTTGTTTTCTTTTTTTTTGTTCTTCGCGTTACGTTTTTTGCTACACTTTTTACAGTTTACATTTTCTTAGATCAATTCATAAAACAGAGCAATTAGCAACTTTATTCAGACAAAGATAAGATCTGTAACAGCCAAAAATTGAGTATAAGGAAATAACATCACACAAAAATACATTGGATCTTTTCAACTCAATTCACCACCAAGAATTTTGCTAACCATTTTCTTTCGCATCCCTTCCATGTCGCCCTGCAGAAAATCGATCGGGGCACCACGAGATATTCGATCTGCAAATCGACATACGAAAGCTCCGCAGTCATACCCATTGTCCTGCTTCGGGATGTTCTGCAAAACTCTTATAAAGCACTGGAACAAGCAATTAACAACATACCTTTGCGCAAAAACCAATCCAGTTGGAAGGCTCTGCCTCTTCATCATTAGTTTTCACTGAGTATGCTGCCAGAAAATCCTAAATATATCTTGATGACCAAAAACACCTTTAAACTTCCTACTTGATTGAGTTGAGCGCGTGACTGCCATTTCCGAGAAGGGAGTCGTAGTAGATCAATCTTCTGTGATTTATTTTGACTGCCTGAACAGACAATATATAATTCCGTAAAGTCCAAAACGGACATACGAAGGCTTCGAAAATAAAAAAACATACCACTAGATCCAGTGCCCAGGAGTGTAAACCGGAAAGAAGAGAATGTTCTTTGAAAAAAGCTTCACGTTATTGAGGCTACTCAAAACAGCTTTAGCACCCTTTCCCTGGAGTCGCGGGAAGAACAAAGTATCGAATGTGTAGACCTAAGAAAAATAGTCAAATTTCCAGAAGAACGAATAAACAACCGTTGGCAAATTAACATCCATATCAGAGCGGCGAATAATAAGCTGCATGTAGTAGTGGATTACTTCACCCTTAAGGCACTTTCCTGGCTTGAGGCAGTACAAGTCTTCTCTGGTGAGCTTCATTCCAAACTCTTCGGCACACACGTCATTCTGATCATCTGAAGCTTGATAATTTTTAAAGTACTAATTCGAAGAAGTTTACCTGGGGCCTGATCCATGTCGGATTTACTACTGTCTTCTCGTCGTCAGTTTCTTCAGAAAGCTCATACGGACCTTGACCCATTCGGAAGTTGTAAGCAATCGCGAGAGATATTTCATAGGCACCTGCTCTGCCCAATTCTTCAGCGCTTCTTTCACCAGTTTTTTCAATCGCATCATCAGCCAGGCGGTACTTTTTGCGTTTGATTGGTGGTTTACGCCTAGATTCATTTCATTGTAGACTTCATCCGTTCCTCGCTGATTTAACTGAAAATGGCAAGTGAAGCAGAAAATTAACTTAGAACTTACTTTCATGGAGTCATAAATTCCAGATGTTGGATGTGCGACGCCAAGGGCCAGGCAACTTTTCTGTGATGAGCTTCTAAATTAAATTATTGTAACTATTTTTACAGCCACTAATAATTTGCAACATACCAGCATGGTTGTCAGTTCTGTCATCGTCATCCATCATGCGTTGAACCAAATGCCAGGAGTCAATCGGAAAGAGAGCGGTTTTGCGTATTTCATTATTTTGCATAACACCTGAAATAAGAAATGAACAAGCTAATCGAAAAATTAAATATACCCAAGTAGTTAGGCTCAAACCAATCTAACAGAATAGGCGTAAGCTCCATCGGCAAGTTCTTTTCATAGCATCAAAGCATTCGTTCAGATGTTTCATGGGCACACAAGCTGAAGCCACAATCTTACGACACTAAATTGCTCGAAAATCAATTTGATTACGAGCCACTGCAAAAACATACATCATGAGCAAAAAGTTGATCATTATTGTATCGATTGGAGAGACCTTCTTTCTGCAGATGTTTGTAAAGGTTTGAACATAGGTGCCAGTAGCAGCCAGCAATAGTAATGCCCTCCCATTCTCCTCGAGCTGCATTCTGGATCGCCAGTTCAAAGTCGCACAAGATAGACTTCGGTTTGAGATTCGGAAAGACGTGTGTCAGCAGTTGGAAGAGACGCCGGTATGTTACACCTCTCTTGTTCGGCAGAAGAGCAGTAGCGATTGGGGAAAACAAATCCCTTTCTCTTGGCAAGTACCACGAAGACCTAAAATCAATGTTCAAAGAAAACTGGTGGAACTCGAAAGTACCTGTGCGAAAAAGCGGAGGTGTGATCAGAAAAGTTCCATCACCGTAGATTTTCTTGACACTGCTCATCCATTGACCATAGCTTTTGCGTCCGAAACCAAGAATTCTTCCTCAAATTTCTTCTCCATTCCTGAGTAGAACAGAAGGAATTCATCTGGCTGTCTTCCACTGACGGCTTCGTGAGGCGGTACCCAGCGGATCACAATTTCTTGAAAATAAACATTTTTCAGTGGCTATGCTCAGTTAAAAAAGGAACTAACTTTGACGGACGATGGAATAGGAGGCGGTTTGCAATCATCGGAATCAGTTCTGGCCCGCCGGATCCCTCGCTTTCGGTTGTCGATGTCTGGAAGACTGTCTTGAATGCCTGATATCTTGCTTGATTTCTAACTTGCTGAATGATTTCGCCGGTTCTCTACAAGGATAAAACATGAGAGGAAACTATCAGAATTTGAAAGCCTTACCATTGTGGTAGTTGTTGCCAACTGCTTTTCTTCATTTCGAATAGCTGTAGCAAAAACATGAGACGGGTGGCCTCGCATCCGTGAGGCGTTATGAGTCTAAATGAAACACCAGTTTTGCAGAAAAAACCATGAAGTAGAAGAAACCTACTTAATGAATTTCCCGCTCGCGATCCAAAACCAGGCTCTGCCTTTGCAACCATTAGCATTGCATAGTGTGGAAACTTTTCCTCGTTATCTCCTTTTAGATCGCGACTTCTATAGTACATTCGACCTTCGTTGACGAACTTCCTGTTTCCATGCTCTGAGTTAAAAGCATACGGCTTTGCAAGAATAGAGTTCATCTGGAACATTATAATGAAATGCACTAGAATACGGCGGTGAAAATAACAAGAGAAATGGAAAAAGTCATCCATAGACAAAACCTTGATGAAAAAGCAGGAATGAAATTATGGCGGCGATAAATTGGTCGGCGAAAAATTGGTCGGCGAAAAATTGTCCGGCGAAAAATTGGTCGGCGAAAAATTGTCCGCGAAAAATTGTCCGCGAAAAATTGGCGGGTAAAAATTGACATGTACCCTCATTTGGGTATATAACCAGTGGAGTCGGTAATTTCATTCATTCTTAGTTTTTGTGCTGTAATGAGCGGTTGTGTTAGATCAGTTTTATGATTGAATTAGTTTAGTTAGCTGGTTCGTTCCGACTGTATCGATACAACTAGCTGAATCAGTCCAATTGGATAAATTGGTCCAAGTGTATTGATCCAACTGACTCACACCCCCCCCCCCCCAAAAATTCAAAATCATAATCACTTTCGAAATTTCGCGCCAAACATAAAAATTCGAAAAATGGTCAATTTTGGACCCTAATTGTTTTGTATGTCAGATATGATTTTTTAAACATTTTTTGTGAAATGCTGTTGACCAAAAAATTCCTCATACTCAGGGCTTTCGAATAAGCCATCACGTACCCACAAAACCTGAAGAATTTCAAAAGGACAATTTCGGTCTGTTAAAAAAGTTCAAACATTTTCTTCAACTGGTTGACTTTATTGAGACCCTAGATTATTTTTTTGTCGATTTATTCTCAAACAAAACCGGAGACTTGAGAGAGGAGTAAATTTTCTACATTATGGTACCAAGGAAGTATGCGAAAAATACAAATTTTGGGTGTCTCATACAAAAGTTAGACGGAAAACGCAAAAACCCCTATTTTTACTCGGAAAAATGCCACTTGTTTGCTTTAAACGGTCTCTAGTTTTTAAAATTCTGACTTTACAAAAATCGGTCTGACTTTTCTGGTTCCTGAATGTACAGGCTACATTTTGGTACATGGATTGCATTAAAAAGACCGTGGTTTTGCATTTTTTGTCCGTCGAATAAGTCATGAAACTTTTTTGCTATTTTAGGCAAGCCTGATGGTTCAAACAAGACGTGCCGCTAAAGTGAATAACAAAAAATCGTCTTGCCAGCAAAACCATCTGCTCACCAAGTGTCCTTGTCGCCAATGGAAGATGTGCGGTTATGCAGCGGAAAGCTATCAGGTCAGCAACGTCGTGAGCGCTTCAACTAGCATCTGCGAGGATATCTCACCTTGGTAGGGTTTGCTTATTCAGTTATTCGATGCTTAACTGTTATTTGAACTCAAGACAAGCGCAAAGCAGCATCACAACTGAGTGAGCAGCAGTCTAAGCAATCATCTCAAGGACTTCTGTTTTGCTGGTGGGAAGGATGGTCGGCAAGTGATCGATAAGTACAGAGAAGGTTTGTAATAAAGTTGTCATTACTATGAAGATAACCAGTCTTTTAGCTGTGGAATAGGACGACTGCAGCTCTCGCTCTTCAAGATGATTGTGTCGCCATTACCGGAGGCAAGATTCAGATGATTCTCACGGCTGCTGATGTCACTGTCGAGCCGTTTTGGCCTGGTCTATGTGCAAAAACTCTCAATGGAGTTGATGTCAAGGTGGCTCTCCGATATCTTTGCAGTTAAATTATGTTCCAAATTTTCAGGATTTGGTCTCTAACATTGGATATGGTGTTGCAACTGCGCCTAGTGCTGCTTTCGCCGGTGATGGTTCCAAGCCTGAAGTCGCTGCCGCTCCTGCCAAGGAAGAGAAGAAGAAACAAGCGCCCAAGGAAACAAGTGAGGAAGAGGACATCGGATTCATCTTATTTGACTAAATTCTGCTTTTAAAGTGCTCCTCTTCTTCTGTTGTTACATTGTTACGAATAAATTTTGCTTTTTTCTTAACGCTTATTTTCCACAAAAATGTAAACGGATAATTATAAGTCACAACGTTGATGGTGATAAGATTAACGAGGTTTTTCATCATTAGGAATAGACAGAATATCTTATCAGAAACTTATTGGAAATTTGTGTAAGAAATGTTGTTTTGATTTTGAATGTAGAAATTGATGTTAATGTCTATAAAAATTAGCTAAATTGTTCTAAGTTTGAAAAGAAGTCAAGAAAACATATCCATGTCTTCAAAAAACACGTAAAAGGCTAATAGCGACAAAAAACTCTTTGAATTTCTGGGCGTTTTGTTTATTTTAAAGTAATTTGATTTTGATTTTGGGGGGGTGTGGACTGATTGATTTATCTAGCCCTATATATGGACGATGATATTAACATCCGACCAGAATTTTACATTAATTGTTGTACAGGGTGGCGCAAATATTCGCCATGATTTGTATTTCGCTCATATCTCAATCGTGTCTAGGCGAGATATTTTTTTTATTTGAAGAGGACTCCGGGCAATCATTGCAGTGTTCTCATAGTCAGAGACAGAGTCAGAATCAGAAGTTCGAAGGCAGAATTCAAAGTCAGAGTCAGAGTCAGAAATGATAGTCAGAAAATTTTAAATCAGAATCAGAGGCAGAATGACAATCAAACATTATCAAAGTCAGAGTCAGAATCAGAAAGTTTCTGACTCTTGACTTTGAAATTCTGACTCTCACTTTTGATTCTGACTCTGAAAAATTCTGACTATCATTCTGACTCTGAACTTTTTTCTGACTCTGACTTTGATTCTGACTCTGACTTTGATTCTGACTTTTGCTTACTGCTATTTTTATTCTGATGTTGAAATTGACTGTAGTTTTTATGTTGTAGTTGGATATGTCGGTCTTCGAAAGCTATTCACCTTCTCAGTCATTTTTGCACGGTCAATCCGGTCCGAGCCTCATTTCCTTTCAACGGTTATATGCACCCTTATCGTACTGATATACCGTCAATGGTCTAAGTCCACATTAATGCTCCTTAACCACCCTAACTAGTCCATGTAGCTTATCGGTCCAGATCCATGTTTAATGCTTTATATCTATCCTCAACATCCTGATCTACTCTCAATGATCTTGATCAACCCTCAGTAGTTCTCTTTTTCCCTTCGATGTCCAGACTTTCAGTTGTCCTCTTGGTCATTTGGGTGTGCAGTATCTGAAAAAAAATTCCGTTCTCAAGACCACCTGAATTTTTGATATGCTAAATAACTACGTGAGTTAGATAACATATCTTTGATTTGATGCTTTTGATCACTAAAATTTTTTTCAGGGTGTGGACACCCAGACATGCAGAGGGCACCAAACAAATGAAGTTCAGTCATAAACCAATCAAATGATCTTTGTTGCCAAAATATTCCAGCCACATGAAGTGCACTGTTAAAATATTGTCTGGTATATTTATGTCTAGCCATGAAGTCTAATCATAATTATCAATCTGCCACATTCGATTCGGTATTTGATATTCGGAAAATAATCGATGTAATGTAATATATTATTTGATTATACACCACATTGACCTTTAGCCGACCCAGTAAACCTATTATGAAACGAATCCACAAAAGCAATGGATGCTTGAAACAGAATTCTAAATTCATCACACTCTGTACTGTAAATTCACACTGTAAATTCATCACACTCTCGGCGCTATATACTTTTATCGTTGTCCAAAATATACCTTGGCCCTTTGTTTTTTTTCTTGAATTTCGCTTGGTCCCCTGTTCACTGTAACTAATTTTTACCTTCAAAACAATGGGGGGACAATGTGAAATTCACGAAAAAACCACGTGTACCAAGTCATATCTTGGACAAAGGATAATAGTTATATAGCCTCCACTCTCTATCAACACCGCTCTATTCGAAAAAGAAGTTCAAGTTAGCAGAGATTTTATGTCAGAAAAAATGTGGGAACATATAAAATGGTAACGGACAATTTCTGATAGAATATGGTGTCTGGTCAGCAATTTCAATGAGCACTGTACTTGGACATAGCTTCAGTTACCTCCGAGATAGCATGCTTGGCCAGCTCTCCGGACATGACGAGAGGAACGGAAGTCTGAATTTTGCGAGAAGAAAGCTTGCGAGTCTTGCTATACTTGACCAGGCGGGCAAATTTATCGAGCAAGCGGTCGAAGAGATCGTTAACCTTGAGAAAAGACTAATTAATAAATCACACTTCCAAAAAGACCACCATATAATTCATGAAAGCCATGTCTTTCTAGGTGATTCGAATCTCCGGGTGAACTTGCTTGAGCACTCGATTCAGGTAGATCTGAAACAGATTCTTATCAAATATATGGGTAAGAATAAAGCGGTAGAACCTACACCATAGCTTCGCTTGTTTTGCCCTTGCTCGAGTTCTTCGGCTAGACATCCTTCGATTTCTTCGTGATCCTTGGGAGATTGGGCTGCTTGCTTGGTACGAGTCATTCTTGATATTAGACGAAAGCTCGAAGATTAATCGCAAATGTGGGGCTGAAAGTTTTGACGATAAACAGGATGAGGACTAGAAAAGCCGCACAGAAAGAAACAGTATTGACAATACAGTGAGTCACACAAAATGACAAAATAATTAGAATGTAAAGTCAGAATTGATAGTCAGACAGTTTGAAAGTCAAAATTAGAAATCACAGTCAGAAATTTTCAAAGTCAGAATCAGAGTGATAGTCAGGATTTCTCAAAGTCAGAATCAAAAGTGAGAGGCAGAATTTTTCAAAGTCAGAATCAGAATCACAATTATTCTGATTCTGACTTTGAAAAATTCTGACTCTGACTTCTGATTCTGACTTTGATGTCATTCTGCCTCTGACTTTGGCATTCTGCCTCTGACTATTGAGAACACTGATCGTATGACATCGAACATGAATAATGGCATTTGAAAAAAATCAACAAAAAGAAAAACAAATCTTAACAATGAAAAACAACAATCTCGTTCAATATTCCGAAAGTCTTCATTAATGCTTCCTCCTTGGAACAAAACTAACAAATGGCGAATGAGGTATCATCCTATTGCCCCAAACGTCTTCTTTCATGTGAAAAAAGATCTGTTAGTCTACGAGTCGTAGAGACATGATCAATGAAAGAAGATATGAGCAAAACAAATCTCGGCAAAAATTCGCGCCACCCTGTAAATTTGATGTTGTTATGAAATCCGAATAAACTTGTTGATGTTCGTCAAAATTTTTGTCACCCGAGAGGACCCAAAATATTTAGCCCCCCCCTCTAATTTAGCCTCTCCCTCTAATTTAGCCCCCCTCTGAATAGGATCCCAAAATTTAGCCCCCGGGGGCTAAATTAGAGGAAATACGGTAATGTTAATTCTATTCAGCATAATGGTGCAAAAAAAGGCGCTAAAGGATAAAAGTTTTCTCAACTGTTTGATCGACCAGCTTAGAGACTTCGACCATCGACTCAATCAAATTGAAAAACTTTGAAAAATACGGCGGTTTCAATTCAAGCGTGGATGGCCGAGAACGAAAAGTCTACAGTTGGCAGGAAAGGTTAGAAAGAGACAGCAAATAGCTGTAAATAAAGCTATACTTGTTCATTGAATTATTTTCAGATCCCAATCAAGGCTTTTTGTGTGCCACTTTCAATATCAACGAATTTCGAGAGGATGAAAATGATTCAGTGTCTTCGAAAAGCATTGAATTTGCTGGAACAACCTGGTCTACTTCTAGTATAGTCAAATTGGTTTTCGTTTCCTTATTTTTTTTAGGTACTTTGATGTTTGAAGGAAAAGTATGAGGAGAAGCAATTTCTGGATGTCTATTTGTATCTCGAAGATTGTTGCAGCAACATTTCGTACGACGTAGACTTGACTGTTCGCGTAGTAGGATCAGCAAAAAGTATCGAGAAATCGGTACTTTGAGTCCTGTTTTGGGATATCTCTGAAGAAATAGATTTCTAGTCCAATGACGAATTTTTTGATGGCATCGACAGTGGTTGTGGCTTCTCGTACTTGATTGAGTGGACACGGCTCACAAACTTCACCAATGGTTTCGTGGATGAGAAGGGCAATTTTGAAGTTCAGGTTATATTTTCCGTCATGGGCAAGACAAACACGTGAGCTACATTTAAAAAAAACCAAGTAAGTGAAGATACTAGGAAATTTTCAGCAATACTCTCCTAGACACTCAATTTCTCACTTCTGCTTTCGTGAAGTCTGATTGCATTCTTGTGGTCGAGAGTCATCAGTTTCCAGTTAATAAAGGGGTTAGGAACTCAAACTTTAGCTTTGACGGGAAGGATGGGGCAAGTCTCAATAGAAAATTTTCAGTTATGTGTTGCATAGAGTAGTTCAGGGGATATCTCTTTTTTCGAATAGACTTAATTTTTTTTTAAACGAAAAACGAGTGGCGTCAAAAAAGCTGTGTCGATTTCAAAAAAGGTCAATATTTTGGGCCATCCTCATTTGGATATTATCCGCTTGCACTTCAAATTCTCAACTTACTAAAACACGAGTTATCGTCTTTTTTCTGTCCTTTGTGTAATCGAATTCTGAGTGACTTGATGATATTGATTTATTTTTTAAGCTTCTTTCGTCCTTCTCAGTTATTTCAGACGTTATTTTTTGGTGATTTCTGTGAAAGGAACCAGGATGAAATCGAGTTGAAAGATGTTTGCGCTGCGGAATTTCTTAACTTGTTGAAAAACATTTACCCATCTGTAGACATCAAAGCTGGCAACGAAGATATGATTCGTAAGCTTGTTGCCATTTTTCAATCGATTTCATCCAAATTTGTATTTATCATTCTATTTTAGGCAACAACTTGGAATGCTTGTTGCGTCTGGCTGATTGCTACCAAGTGGAGATTGTGACGAAGCGATGTGAGATGTATCTCAAGAAAAGTTCGGCCAGCGAAGTTGCCTTGGAAGATAAACTTCTCTACGCTCAGGACTATCGACTATCTGAACTTTTGGTTTGTTTTACTGTCTTATATTGTGTGTAAAACTATCTCTTTAGGATCAGTGTATTAAGGCATTCAAAACTATGGATGATGTGAAGAAGCTCCGTCAAACCAGCCAGTACTCTCGTCTGACGAAGGAAACCCTGCTTCTGATCTATGAAAATGTCACTTGAATAATCTGCTAAAGTTTATGTGATGGCTGAAAAGCTTTTTGGCATTTTAGATTTTAGTTATAATAAAAATTTTAATTTTGAGACATTTCTATTCTGAAATTTTCGTGTCTTGAACCAGTTGCCAAGGGATTGGTGTGGTGTGCACTGGTCACTGAGGCATGGGTTCGGCTAATTTTCAAAACAGATGTAAGTACTGTCAGGCCTCGGTTATAAGCCACCCCAGTTATACGCCACCCTCGGTTATACGCCACCCTAAATATATTGTATTTGGCTGAGGTTGGCTTATTCTTAGTCGACTGAGACCTCGGTTATACGCCACCCTGAAGACGGTCCGCTGGAGTAGCGTATAGCCCAGGTTTGACTGTATTTTTAATACATGATGACCATCTTAATATAATAAAAGCAATATCCATGATCTTTGGTCTATGGTTTAAATCACATTTGTGCACTAGCATTTAAGCTCCCTAATTTAGGTGACCTGCGCTTTAGCACCAGCATGTAGCCTCGCATTTGGCCTTGTTTTAAAAATCCAATATTTTCAAAATAGGCGGAAAAAACGTGATCTTACATGGAATCATTCACTCTGTGTTTCATGCCTAACTACACAACAGTCCAGAAGCAATAAAGTTGTTTATTATCATGATCATAATAATAATAATAGTTTAGCATCATGCAAACCATATACTTCCAAGAATACATAATACATCAGTTCTCAATAATAAAAAACAATATTTGTTGTTGAGTAGCTTCAGCGAGAAAAAAGGGAATTGGTGGCTGTTTGGTGGGTTAAGCTAGCATATATATTTCAGTAGTAGTATTTTTTAGCTCTAAGTAAGCAGCAAATGCCTTGAATTTTTTTTAAATTGGGGTTGAGGAACAGGGTAAGCAGCAGCAGTCAATTATATTAATAGTTAATATTTAAAGCTTTTTACAATAATCAAAGAGAATAATTAGAGGGTCCAGACAAAACGGGTAGAAGAAATTGAAAACAAAAATGCAGAAATTATTACATACACAACAGCAGCAGTAATTAAGCCAGAAGAGCAGCAGATTTTTCTTGTTTGGCCAGGCTGGCTGCTTGGCTCTGCATTTGCATACCGTAAATACTCCAGTATACGGGCAAACCTTTTTCTTGGCGTGAAATATTTTTTCCGATAAAATACTTTTTCTGCCGCGTATTTTATTTTTCCGCGAAATACCGTTCTAGAGCAAAAAAATTTTTACGGCAAAAAGGTTCGCATTTACATAGTCTTTGATTCGAAATCTTATTTGTGGCGTTGTGATTTTAACCCGATTTTTAAATCAACCTCTCAGGCAAATTACCCATAAATTTTTAGCTCATCTCATTGGCTAGAAATCTATTGGTAACTTTCCTGAGAGCAATCTTGAAAAATCAGGTCAAAAACACGATTTTGAATCAAAGACAGCAATAATTGAAGGTTTTACGATGCGTGTCACAACAACAACTATGGCTTAACTGTGCAGTTTAAAATAACTGTTGGAATAACTACGACTCACGGTCCACTCTTCATTCAACCAGAAACTCACAAAAATCAAGTATGGGTCTTAAAATTAGCCATAATACTCACAGCTAATTTTTCAAACATACAGTTAACCATGGATAATTGTTGTTCAAGTGTGTTACTACTTCAGAGACCATTTTTTCAGAACGTCTGACTAGCGATTAGAAGTCGTCATCATCTGACGGACAACAGGGGGAAGGAAAACCAGTGGAGCAAAGTATAGACTAGCAGTAGCAGGAGGAGAGTGGAAAAGAAGTGGTGAGAATCAGCGTAATAATAATAACTAACTATGGAAGACAAATTGGGCCACAAAGAACAATAATAATAGTAATAATAATTAGAGTGTGTGCACAGTTAGTAGAGACCACAGCCTCTCAGGTTGTTGGCTATAATCACATCTGTCACTGCATCAAACACAAACCTGAAAGCAAAAAAATTATGAAAAATATGTGAATGGTTTGCGGTAGTTTTGCGGTTGAAGATCTGAAATTGGCCTAGGACCCAACTTCGTATCTACTTGTAAAGCCAAAATTCTTGAGACTTTTCGAACTAGGTTAACCAGAAATAATCTTGTCTTCGTAAATAGCGTTAAAAACGTGTCGGACTCTAACCTGTAACCAACTTTTTCGCTGTCCTTAAACCAAGGATCGACTCTAAGTAGTAGTCGAAAATTCCCGTCAAATCCCGATATTTGTCGGCATTCACCAGACCCGCATGTCACTAGGGTTCGCAATCGAAAGAATCTTTCAAAGAACAAACCGGAAGTTATTTGGTTTCTCAAAACTTCATATTCTAGCGGTTCTAGTGGACTATCTGTTGCCTTTTTTGCCTTGGTCCCCCCTGTTGATTTTTAACAAATTTCAGCACTTTTTGTCTTGGTCCCCCCTGCTGATTTTAACAAAATTGAGATTAACATTTTTGTACCGAAATTTTCTGCATGCCCCAATGCGATGCGCTCGTTTAATTTTTAAAACATTAATCAGAGGATTTTTATTTAAACGCTTTTATTCTTACAATATACAATTCACATAGAAAGAAAATATTCTGAACTCAAGCCAAACGCGGAATAGTGATTTTCAAAAATATGATAAAATGACATAATTTAGAATTTTACTGTTCTCTTGCAAAAATTTATTCTATGACAAACATAAATTAAACAGAAAAATTTTTTTGACCGTGAAGCGTTAGCTGGTGGCGCGGTGGCGGCGATGGCAGCGCCGGCGGCGGCGAAATGAAAAGTGCCGCCGGCGGTGGCGGTCGTGGCAAAGCGGCGGCGGCGCTGGCGGCGGTGAAATTTAGCAAGATTTTTGCGCCGGCGGCGGCGGTGGTGTTGGCGACGCCGCCGGCGGTGGCGGCGGTGGTTTGTCAGAGGCGTCCAAGTATGGTAACAACGGTATTTGACGTGTTAAGAAAATACTTGTGCAAAATTCTTCAAAAAACATGGTACAAAAAAGACCAACGGTATTATTAAAAAAGATCTTTAAACACGTGTCACAGCAAATTAATGAAGTAAAATGCAAGAACAAGTAAACAAAATTAAAATTACGTGACAAAACAAAAAAAGAACTTGAAACAAATCTTAAAGTCATCATGAAATCAACAGGGGGGACCAAGACAAAAGTGCTGAAATTTGTTAAAAATCAACAGGGGGACCAAGGCAAAAAAGGCAACAGATAGTCCACTAGAACCACTTCATATAACATAAATGTGTTTGACCCGGGTCTCTGGAGATGGTTGATTGGGGAAACATGACAACCCTATCGGATGGCAACAAATTAATGGGGATAAGGGTACTTATCCTCACCCCTGTTTTTGGTATTACATGAGTACACCACCAATTTCTGGGTTAGTACATCGGGGTACTTACCCGAGGGTAAAATGGTTAGTAAATAAACATACCCGAGGGTACTAGCCCAAAAAATCGGCGGTTTGTTCATTTTAGAAATCGGGCAAACTATGCCATTCACCCCCAATTGGCCTGTTTAAAAGGGCTTTTTAGGGCAAAATTCCACAACTGAAACGCCCCGGGAAAATGGCAGAGCCGAAATGCCGGAAAAAAATGGCACGAAAATGGCATAAAAAGTTTTATTTGGAGGCACATTATTTGGAAATATATTATTGGAATATTATTTTGGGTTAATGTGTGGTATGGGTTGAATAGCAGATGCCGGTAATTAATAGCCTGGGGGTATTTCTGAGGTCGTCATATAGATTTATTTGTTATAAAAGTTCCAACTTACTGTATGTTTGTGGTATCACAAGCACAGGTCTAAAATATCAAATTGATTAAACACTCCAAACATCCATATAACCAAAGTCTACCATGTGGCAATAGATCTCCTTTTGGTGGACTTGTTTTTGGCCTCAAACTGAGCTTGGATGTAGGCGGATGCTTCGTGGTAGTCTTGTCGACCTTGAACAACAAAAGTTAGATCAAATTTGTGATAAAAAAAGATGAGGGCACTGACCATTGTATTCAGGGAAACACACAGTTAATGGTGACTTTTTGATCTTCTCCTCGAACAAATCTTTCTTGTTGAGGAAGAGGATGATGGATGTGTCTGTGAACCACTTGTTGTTACAAATTGAGTCAAACAGCTTGAGTGATTCGTGCATTCGATTCTGTAATGATTGGTATAATTAGTGTGTTTGGGTTTTCAACTACAGTTAACTCACCGTTGTCTCGTCTTCGTGCAGCACCTGGTCATACTCACTCATGGCCACACAGAAAATGATGGCTGTCACGTCCTCAAAGCAATGGATCCACTTTTTCCGTTCTGACCTGGAATTTATTAACTGTAAGGAAAATTACTGGGGTTTAGGACAAATTTTCGGTGGTCATTTTTGGCTGCACTTTTTTCTGTATCGAGAAAAAAATCTGTTAGCACCACTTTGTAGCTAAGGTTCAGGGCTTAAAAATGAGCTATTTACAGTCAACATCTCAATACAAATTTATGGATAAAAATGCCCAGTCTGAAACTGAGTCTGACACTCAAGCCCAAAATATCCAACTCCCTTTTTAGTGTCAGACTGGGCATTTTTCCCGGAGTTTTGCAATCAGACGTTGATTGTCAATAGCTCATTTTCAAGTTCTGAATTTTAGTATTTTACTAACACAACTTCTTTCTCAATAGAGAAAAAAATTAAAGGCAAATTTCGGCCGAAAAATGTCCAAGTCTCCTACTACCGTTTTATTTTAATAAAAAATTGATTTGATAAAAAATTATAATTCATTTGATAACCACCCCTCCTGCAAATATTTGCTTTTCAGGAGAACTAATCGACATTTAAAATGTAAAATTGTCCAACTTTTGTATTATAAGGTTTTTTCCATATTCTTCGATTCACTTATCACGAATAATATCCCAATAGACATCGTTTTGTCTGACCACAAAAATTTTATTGTTGGGTGTTGTGGTCCCTCAAGCTGATTTTTGTTACATATCGAATGATTAAAAATTAGCTTGGGGGACAAGGAATCCGAAAAATTAAATTTGTGGTCAATCTCAGAAATGGCTATTGGGGTGTTTTTCATGTTCAGTGAATCTAAATACATAAAAAAAACTTAGAGCGAACGAAAATTTGAAGGGTTCACATTTTACAGTTTGATCAGTTATCTTGTGCGATAATTGCAGGTCATCAATACATTAGAGGTTATACGGTAATTGACTGTATCAAACGGTTAACTGCGGAGCTATGGTAATATTGGCAAATTGGTGTAATTACTTACCTCTGCCCACCCACATCAAACAATTTGAAGTTGAGGCTTCTGAACGTAAAGTGCACTTCCACAATTCCGGTGGTTTTGACTCGAGTGCGCAAAATATCCTGTTCCGTAGGCTAAAATGATCATTTTTTAATATCTATTTTGTAAAATCTAAAAGTGTTCAATTTACCCTACCTGATAATTTGTCTGGCTGAGGCGGTCGAGATCGTCAAGGAAACTAAAAATGAACTGATTTACCAAAAACAAATAAAGCAAAATCGCAAATTCGGCTTTACAAGTATTGATGTGGCCAACGAAAAAATGCCTTTCTGCCCCTGTAGATTTTTGTTAAATTTTCCCAAATTCATTTCTAATTTGAAATGAATTGTTTTTGTGTTTTTTCTTACCTTTTTATAGTTTGAAAGGCCAAATTTCGATATACACTCCTCAGTCAATAATCAGCTCGGGGACCGAAGCAAATTTTTACATTTTTTGCGAAAAAATTTTAATTTTCATAAAAGTATTTTTTATAAAAATAATTAAAATTTTTTCATAAAAAATTTCAAAAATTGCGTTGGTCCCCCAAGCTGATTTTTGACTGAGGAGAGTATATCGAAACTGCTCCGTTTGAAAACATTTTTGAGTCCATCTCAAAATCTGCTAGCCTGCATCTCGAAAAAATTAACAGGAGCCACCCAATCACATATAGGGCAGCAAATTCAATAAAAAATATTCTTCGTGGATTTGGAACCGTAAATTTTCCGAGAGCACATCTTCCTGCCCATCATTCAGATTTATTGGCCTGACCCAAGTTAATTTGTAAACAGTGGGATTTTTTAGAATTATGAAAGGGTCGAATCCATTTTATTACATCGGATCAAGTGAACTCACTATTTAGCAGAGTCATTCAGCTGGTACTCGTTGGAGCGGCTAAAACAATCCTGCACCCCACTATCCGACCACAGCTTCTTCATGGCAATCAGGAGTTCGTCGCTAAAAGGCTCGGTGTCTTCCATTCTGGCAACCACGTCCATCACTAGTTTGGCGTCCGCCTGAAAATAATTGAAGATGACGGTACAAATCAAAAATCGTATAAAAATTTGACCCACCTCTCTTTCTGGTGATCCAAACGGCACTGACAAATTGCCCATGGCTCGCAAAATGGCAACCAAGGACTGGATTGTATTGCTGTAGACTACAGGTTTGTACTGCTTGTAGTCTTCTGCGGTGAAACCGGACTCGTGAATGATCCTAAAAATAAAGACAGTGTTCCAAATATTTGAATTGAAATATAAAAAATGAATATCGCAAGGATTCCAATCATGCCGATCGTTTTTGTAAAGGGTAAAAATTTCGGCAATTTAAAGGGCAGACTCTCTCGTTAACATACCGTATTTTCTCCAATAGCTCACCCGGGTGAGTTATTTTTCAACCCATTTTGAAGCCGATCTTGAGATTTTTGGGTGAGATTCAACCAAAATCTGGAAAGTATAATCGATAGAGCTCGTGGGAGTTAAGAAAATGCAATAAAGAACGATGTAAAATATTTCTTAGGGCTGAGATATAGGTCCTCAAAATGACTGCACCACGACTCGGTACACTTTTTTCAAATTCGCAGCTTTTACGTGCTAAGTCTGGGGCACACGTTTGAGCCCGCCCTAACATGCGCTGGCCTACCCTTGCCTAAGCCTAAAGCCTAAGTTAAAAAAAGGTTACAAAAACAGGATCAAATTGAATTTCCGCACCAAAAGTGTGAAATTCCGCACCAAATTAATTAAATTCCGCACCAAATTTTTAAAAAATTATTTATGCCTTTTTCTGTCCAAGACCAACCAAATTTTGCAAGAATTCAAATTTTTTAGTCTGAAAATTACTTGGATTGCTTAGAACCCAAACCCCAAAATTTGTGCTAAATAAAAACATGTGTTGAAAACATGAGAAACCGAAATTCCGGCGACATAATTAGAACTGCCTAGAACTGCCTTCCATGAACGAAAAAAGAGACAATGCTCAACTTTTTATACACGATAAACAGCACAGACAATGAAATAAAAAATTTGGTGCGGAATTTCACAATTTTGGTGCGGAAATTCACTATTTTTAGAACGAATTTGAATTTGGTGCGGAATTTAATTAATTTGGTGCGGAAATTCACTTACAGCCACAAAAACACACAAAAATCCGAATTTTCAAAACGCGCGAATTTGAAAAAAGTGTACCGAGTCGTGGTTATACCCGGGCACGTATCCATGGGGGGGGGCTAACTGGGCTTTAGCCCCCCCCCTTGAAATTTTTATTCCCTTCTAAAAACACCATAAAAGTCGAAAAAGGTGTAGGTAAAATGACATTTTGGGGCTTCAGCCCCCCCCCTGAATTTTTTTTCTGGATACGCCTCTGATTATACCCTCAAATTAGAGGGGGTGAGTTGATAGAGACGGGTGAGCTATTAGAGAAAATACGGTAACGCTTTTTTCAAATATCATTATGTTAACGAGAGAGTCTGCCCTTCAAATTGCAGAATTTTTTTTCTTCACAAAAACGATCGGCAAAATTGAAGCTCTTGCTATATTTGGGACCAGACTATCGAAGAAGAAAAGGTAAAAGACTGTGAAAATTATGTTAAAAAAAGTGTCGGACCCAAGGCGGGAACTAACTTTTTGCTCATCTTAACGGGATTATGTTAACAGGAGTGTCGAATGTATACCCCTACTACTAAGCAGAAATGAATCAAGCAAAAAATCCAGGTTGTAGCAAAAAAAACAGCCGTAAAATTTAAAAAAAACAGGAGGGATGAAGGCGAAACCCCCCCCCCCCCTGATTCTCTACTAGAGCAGCAAAAAAAAAGTTCTGCAGCAAAAAAGTGTTTCGGCGGCAAGGTTTGCCGGTAAAGAGCGGTAGTTGCCTGAAGCTGGTCGTCGGTTCGATTATCACACGAGGCTTACTTTTTTACAATAATGACTAATTTTCAATTCACAATCGTCAAGTTATAAGCCGAAATTTTGAAAATCTAACTCACTTCATTTGCTTGACAATAGTGGACTTTCCTAAATGTTGACATTCGGTTAGTGGTTTTTTATTTTTAGTATTTGTAATCAATCTGAACCTTACCCGATTCACCAGCACCCAACAGCAACAACTTGATGTCTTTAGCTGCCTGAATGCCGTCCTCTTTCAAGTTCTTCTCAATCATTTTGGAGCGCTCGAGGGCTGCCCTCTCTTCTTGGCTCTACAATAAGTTTACCATTAGTTCCAAAACTATTTATATTTTTCATTTTGGGTTTTTGGAAAGGGAGGCCAGTTTTGTCTCATCACACAAAAACCCTAAAATCGAATCCCAAATAATATATAAGGCTTTTCCATTTTTCTACACTTAACCACGGGTTTCATAGTGACTCAGAATAGGTGGTGGTCATTCTGGATGAAAATAACAATAACGCAGGGCTTCTTCAATCACAAAATTTTGAAAATAAGTACATTTTAAAGGGGCTTGCCCGTGGCCGATGGAAATATTTCGGGTTGCAGTGACGAATCCCCCCCCCACGGGGACTGATCAGGTGGAGGAGATAACTTCATATTCTTGTTTCTCGACCCCGTTTCATGAGAAAGCCGCGCGTTTTTTTGGTTCTGAGAAAAAAAAATTTTTCGAACCACAGGGGGGTATCATGGTTTTTTAGTCAAAATTTGAAAAATTTAAATTGGCGCCTTTTGAATTTTAAAGGGAATAAGAGCTGTATTGGGAGGGGAAGGGAATAAGAGGGGGCCACTTTTATGGCAGAACGTTAAAAATTCAAAATTTTTGTATTCTTCGGCTGCCTCACCATGTTTTTCAACTGGGCCGTGGCAAAAAGAGACTCTATATGCATTTTATGGTCAAGAGTACTTCTCGGAATCATGTCTAAGGTAAGTGTGTGCGCGCATCTTTAACTCTCAAGCCCCCTGCGCCCCCTTCGGGGGCTTGGGGGCTTGGAGTTGAGATGCGCACACCCACATACCTTAGACACAAATCACTCGAAAGTAACTTTGGATGCATGAAAAAGCATGCATACCAGAGTTTATTTATGCGGTAGGCCCCAGTATTCAAAACTATGTTCAACATCTTCTTGTTAGTGGCGCCTGTGTGATTAGTGGCCCCCTTTTATTCCCTTCCCCTCCCTATACAGCCCTTAATTCCTTTCAAATTCAAAAGGCGCCAATTTAAATTTTTCAAATTTTGACTAAAAAACCATGATACCCCCCTGTGGTTAGAAAAATTTTTTTTCTCAGAACCAAAAAAACGCGCGGCTTTCTCATGAAATCGGGGTCGATAAACACGAATATGAAGTTATCTCCTCCACCTGATCAGTCCCCGTGGGGGGGGGATTCTGAACTCAAGCCATATTTCGAAAGGAGGGTACCAGTGAAATTCAAAAAGGATTATTTTAAAATAATTTTTCTTGCGTACTCTACGAAGAATAAGAATTAGCACCGGTAGCCTAGTGATAAAGCAGCCGCGTAGTGTGAAACCAGTTCGTCGGTTCGATTCCCGTTAGAGGTATAGTTTTTCCTCGACTTTTAACAAATTTCGTGAAATTAATTCTTGTTTGAATTTCCCTGGTGCCCGCCTTTTAAAATATTCCCATCGGCGACAAGCATGCCCCTTTAATATATTTTGGAAAAATATGCTTTTTTATCCAGTGCTTTTTGCTCTTTGGAGCTCAAAAATAAGATTTTGACGTAAAATTCTAAAAATAAATAAGATTCGGGGTTCCAAAACAAGTACAAATCTCATTTGTAAATACAGGTCGGTACCCTGCAATAACGGGGAAAAAAGAAGCCTACCACCAGCCCCGCCCAATATCAGAAATAACAATGTTGATTTGGAGGCTTATCATATTCAATCACCAACCATAGTGCAACCCATCTTGCCAAAACAAAAGCTGATCTTTTCAGGACTCAGGATTGACAGCGACGTTGTGGCGGATTCAGGTGCAACACTGATCAGTAAATCTGGTGGTTAAGACGACAAGGTTGAGCAACCAAAATAGTTGGTGGGATCCTCGCTATAATTATGGTCTGGGAAATAACAGGTAGTAGGGTCAGAAGCCTTGGCTGCACAATAACCCCGAAATATAGATCTCTTTCCAAATACTAGTAATAGCTGATAGCCGAGACTCTCTAGCTGGCCAGCAAATTCGACCTGGTCTTGCTTGCAAAATAATATGCAGTGATTGACTTGGACGTTTAAATCTCTTCAAAGTTGGAGCTGGACTAGGGACGAAGCTCTAAAAAGCAAATAGCTTTAATAAAATGTTTTTTTGTGGAGACACATGTAAAGCCAAATAATGGAGTAAAGAGCCTAGCTGGGATGACAAATAATTAATTAAACCGAGCCAAAGAGTGTGTGCCTACTTCTGCCAATGGCAAGTGTTAGTTTTATTGAGGGCAAATGGTTGGCTAAGGATGACAATAAACACTTCAGAAAGTGGAGCGACCAAAAAGATTGGGAGAACTGCGATAATTGTGTGTTCTACGGTGTATGTTTTGGGCAAATAAGTTTTTCGTAATTTTTTTTTTCAATATGACGAAGACTTCAAGAAATTTCAATCAGCAGACATATCCTATCTTCAGAAACAGGTGTCGGTTCTACTGTAGTTGCCGGTGCCAAAAACAACAGGGGAGATTAAGTTAAAAATAGTGGACAAAGTTTTTTGTGGCAAAAAAGTTTTTTGCCACCCAAAAGTCTATATGATCCAAAAAAGTCTTTTTGACCCAGCTAATTTTTGCCTGAAAAAGTATTTTTGCCACAAATAAAATCTTTGTCCAAAATTTTTGCCTTCTAAAGATCAAAGGAGCCAGCCCTCAAAAATCATGCTAAAAAGTGTCGGACCCAGCTGGGAACGAACTTGAGGGAGGATTTGACTGCAAATAAAAACTCAAAAATATGAATGTGAAAATATGAGATAGAAGAGGATGGTTTGAAAAACCTTCCGACGAACATTTTTCGGCTAATATTTAAATCTGCTGCCAAAAATTTGAATTATGCTGCCAAAATCTTTAATTCTGCTGCCAAATCAAATCTGCTGCCAAAAATTTGAATTTTGCTGCCAAAAATTTGAATTTTGCTGCCAAAAATTTGAATTTTGCTGCCAAAAATTTGAATTTTGCTGCCAAATCCATTTTTCTGCCAAAAATTTGAATTTCGCTGCCAAAAATTTGTAATTTGCTGCCGAAATTTCTCGACCTATTTCCACAGCCTGATCTTAGTTCCATGTCCATCATTTATGATTTTACTTGAGATAGTTGCACCAAATGCTATATTTTTTAAACTACTGTGTGAATTTAAATTCTACCTACGAATAAATTGTAAAGACGAGTTTTCTTTCTGATTTTATTAGAGATAATGACAATGCAAGAGACGTTCGTAACGACAACAACAAATCACTGCATATCTTAACAAATGCATAAATTCAAACACCGAAAATTCACTAAGCTTGTGACGGTCGGAGCTGCGCAGGCATTGTTTCTGACAAATTCGAGATTCCAATGAGCAGACAATGCAATGCTAGCTAAAGAAAATTTTCGCTTGAAAAATCACTCATCATTTCACGATCTGACATACCTTGGCGGAATTCTTATGGAAAAGCAGCCGATTGAAGGAAATCGATCTCAGCTAAAAATTTCATTCTCAGTCACTTGGGCACTTTAAATTCTTTCTTTTTTACTACGGCTTTGATTGCCAGCAAAAACTGCTTGTAGCACCATTTTGTCTCAATTGATAGTGCAAGGGAAATTAGACGAAAGACTTTATTGGCATGGTCGGGCGACGAATTCTTAGCACAGCAGGACAACTAAAAATTTTCTTCCTTTGTAGCTTCATTGATAGGTTTCGACAGTGTGCTTATATCCAACGATAGGCAACGATAGGCACTAGCCCAAACTTATTTCAATAAATACTGAGTAACACAGATAACAAAAAACTTACAGTCTCCATTCATTGCTTGACCAAGGATTGTCAAAGAGCTTTTTCCAATCTTCCAACTCGTCATCTGCATCTGAACCTTCAAAGTTTTGGATCACGGCGTAGATAATTTCCGCAGTACGCTTTTTCGGATAAATGACTTGTTCGATATGCATCTGAAACAGATAATAAAATGATTAAGAGGTGAACGAAGATGGAAAAAATACAGATCGGCGACTAAAAACTGAATAGGGATAAATTGGCAGCAAATTTCAAATTTTTGGCAGCAAAATTCAAATTTTTGGCAGCAAAACTCAGATTTTTGGCAGCGAAATTCAAATTTTTGGCAGCGAAATTCAAATTTTTGGCAGCAGATTTGATTTGGCAGCAACATTCAAATTTTTGGCAGCAAAATTCAAATCTTTGGCAGCAAAATTCAAATTTTTGGCAGCAAAATTCAAATTTTTGGCAGCAAAATTCAAATTTTTGGCAGCAGATTTGATTTGGCAGCAGAATTAAAGATTTTGGCAGCATAATTCAAATTTTTGGCAGCAAAATTAAATACCACCCACATTTTTCAGCAACCTTAGAAAATAGAAGCCATTCTCTAATATGAGCCCCGCCTTAGACGAAATCTAAAAAATAGAGACCGAGGGACTTCCAAGAGAGGGAATGCGGTAATAAACAAAGATGGATTTTTTAAAAGTGCAGTAGCTCCAGTTACCCAATGTTGATTTTGAATAAAACCACTTAAAAATAATGACAGTTTGATTAGATTAAAAAAAGGAAACTATTTTTTGCAGAACAATTTACCTTTTTCGCATGTAAAAATGGATGTTTGCATTAGCTAAGAAGGCAATATTATGGCTGTTTGGCGGAAACGAGGTGGAACTTAATGAGAAGTTAATTGGATGGTGCTTTACTAAATTTACTCCAAACAAATAATTAGTGTTAAATTTAATTGAGGGGAGGACAGCACCTTGATTTTAGTCTAAGTAGCATCCGTACTCAAAGTTTTGAGTCAAAACCATTGTTACGGTCAGCTATGTTTTGATTAAATCGGTTCAAAAATTCTGGCTCCCTTCGTTGTTGATGTTGTCATCCTTCACTCCGGCCTTAGGTATTAAAAGACCATAAAACTTGATAAGCACAGCAATTTGCGAAATTTGAATTCGCGCGGGACCACCCTTATTTTGTCCATAATGTTTTTGAATTGATTTTCTTGAGTGCATTGAAAATATGAATTCCGTTTATAAAATAATTTAACACGGACTCGTATAAGTAGTTATGGTGCAGTAAAAACTGTAAAAACACAATGCCACAAAAATTACATTTGAATAAGACGGATAGAAATTTTGGGACAACCTAAGATCTTCTCTGCTTTGTGACTTTTTCAACCATCGCTCTAATTGGTTTGATTCAGCCTTCGGTGATGATCATATGGCCGGCCACATGGTGAAATATGGTCGACCCATATCAAAATGGCCGACCCCTAACCATAGTTTTGATCAAAGGTAGCGTAAAAGTTGTCAAAAAAAATTTGTATGACTTTTGGTATTTTGTATTTTTTCCGCACCATAGATAACAGTCAACTCTCAATATGGCATGCTCCAAAAGTTCGTCCCCGCCTAGGGTCCGATACTTTTTTACTTCAATTTTTGAATTTTTTTATGCTAAAACTGATGCGCATTTTAGTCCCGAATATCGCGAGAATTCGAAATTTGTTGATCGTTTCTTAGAAATACGATAATTTTGCCATTTAGACCTGCAACGCTTGATATGGCATTGGCCTAGATTCAGAAAAGGCAATGCTATATGGAGCGTTGCGGGTCTAAATGGCAAAATTATCGTGTCTCTCAGTAGCGATCGGCTAAATTAGAATCCTTGCGATATTTAGGACTAAACTGACGCATAGAGGTAAAAAAGTGTCTAACCCTAGGCGGGAATGAACTTTTTGAGGGGATTCTATATTGAGAGTCGACTGTATCTTCTTTTCTGTTGTTTAGTGGACTATTAATTTGTCTCGGATGCCTCTAGCAGCGCCTATAAAGCGAGGAGCTAAAATGAGGCAGTAAATATAAGAAATATATCTTTCGATCTAGAGCCCATTTGTCTTAGTGAAACATATGAAATGAGCTTTTTATGCGGTAAGTCTGCGGCTAAATACACATTTGAACACACAATATCAAAAAACTAATAGTGGGATTCTTATGATCTTAAAAATTGTCCTTCAACCACCTTTTTCTTATTTCATACTCTGGCCCAACCTGCGCCTAAACCTCAGCCTAAAAAATCAAGAGGGGAACCAAGGCAAAATAGGAGGTGGGAACCAACGGCACTAATGCTCTTGCGCCCAGGGTGACCAACTTTACCGATTTTCTGACCATTTACCGGATTTGCCCTATTTTCGCTCGGATTTTTTCCCAAAAATTTAGGCATAATATGTAAAGTTGCTTAGACATTTCAGGGAATTGGCCAAAAATAAGAAAAAATGCCCGGATTTATAAAAAAAATGTCCGGAAATTCGAAAATGGAGTTGGTCACCCTGCCTGCGCCCTAATCACAAGCTAAAAAAACAGGTAAAGCAAGTCACAAAAACGTTCACTGGCGCTGATAGGACCACAGTTGACAACTGTATATAGTTAACACCCATATACACACGATTACAGTCAAGCATAGTCCACACAGTTAACTCTAATTATCTCATATCACCCAATCAAACCACACACCAAGAAAGCCAAATTTGATATCCAAGCCACACTTTTCCGCCGCCTCCACTTCCTTCAACACCACCACCAAATACAACCTAACCATCCTAACCGACAATAGACACGCAGAATAAGCGGAAAAGGAGAAAATGGCTTCTAAACACAATGATGATGAGACCCAACCAAAATCCTCCCCAACCACAACAACAACAAATAAAACATCAAGAAAAAGTGTGTAGAGCCATGCCTCCTCCTCCTACAACAGCCAAGCAGGCATGGCCAGAAAGCTTCTTCTTCTTTTAAAGTAGTGCACTGCCATTCTTGGAAGGCTAGAGCCACTAATGCCAGCAGTGGAGCAGCAGCCAGCCAGCCTTAACTTAATTGAAAGTCCCAGCCACACGTACAACTGTAGAGGAGGGGAGCTGGCTGGGCAGACACTCACACACTACTCACTCACTATTATTATTGGATTTAATGCTGCGGCTTGGTGCTACTCCCTAACTTATAGCTGGCTGGATGGCTAGGCTAGCTGGCGACCGGAAGCTGCTGGCGTCACCACCTTTTATATTTTCTTCTCCTACTACTGCTTTTCTCTAGAAGTAGCTAGTAAGTGAAGCAGGCCTTTGTTGTTGCTATTGATTTGGGGTGGTGGTGTGGGAAGGGTTGGTGGTGCATCCAGCTGTCAACTACTACTGAACGGCTGCCTTTGCTTGCTCGCTAGGGTGCCGGGCTAGGGAAAAAGAGGTATTAAAAGTAAATTTAGGAGTTAACTGTAGGAAAAGTCAACCATGATACAGTTGACTGCGAAGATAGTTAACTATGATCCACTAAATAAGGTATTTACCCTAATAATCCCCGTCCACGTTTTTTCAATAGAATTTCAGAGTTTGGGCCATTGTTTTCATTTAAAATTTCAGGATTTTTCAGGGGTTGAAAAATAATTCCCGAAAATCGCCAAGCGGCTGAACTTGTATCTCGGTCATGGTAACGTCCAGGAAGGGGCGGGGGGGGGGGGGAAGGGGTTAGTTGCCGCTTGAGCTGAAGCCCCTTCCGAATTGAAAACAGTGTAAAAGCCGAAACGTAAAATGATCTACGGGAGACAAGAGGAGATGGATGTTGGAACCAATAGTCTTTAACTTCCCCTTGAAAAAATTTTGGGATACGTCTCTGATCTCAATGCAGGGAAAACATTATATGCCGATGTTTTCTACATTTTAATAAGCACCAACAAGAGCTTTATCGATTCTGCTTTTTAGATTTTTCTTTAGCACCTCAAATTTTTCATATACCAAAATAGGTTGAGGAAAAAAACTCTCATGGGCTTTTAAAGGTATACATTAAATTAAAGGGGCTCTCACGTTGGCGGTAGTAGAAAAAGTGACCTCGGTGGCGTAGTTAGTAAGTGTTTGTTTTTTTTGGCCCAAAATGGTGTTGCAGGTTCAATCCCACGTGGTGGCATGCCATTTATTTTGGCCTGTTTGACAAGTTCTAGGGTAATTAGACTTTTTTGACGCCAGATTCAAAATCAGAAACCCAAATTACCAATAGAACTGGTCAAACAAGCCAAAAAAACAGCATGCCAGTACGTGGGATCGAACCTGTGCACGATTATGGGCCATAACACACAAACGCTTATCCGCTGCGCCACCGAAGCCATTCTTTTTCTACTCCCGCGAAGGTGGAAGCCCCTTTGACTATTTGAATCCAACCTTTTATATTTTATATATTTACAGTTAACTGTGTAAAGTCAAAAAAATCAATTGCGGTGGCGAGACAGGGGTGTAAGATTGTTATGGGTGAGGAACAGGAGAGGGGTAGCAGTTTCTGCAGCTGCCACAACTGCTGCAATAATGCCTGGCTAGCTGGGTGTGTGTGTGCGGGCAGGGAGAGTTGATTGAGGCTGCTTGCCTCGCTTAATCCTCTAGGGCAAACCAGCCAGCTAGCCAGCCAATAATAACAATAATGTGGCATTCAGAGAGTTTTTGCTTGCTAGCCAGCCCGAAGTTGGTGTTGCCATAAGGGGCTCAGAAAATGAAAAACAAAATAGATTTTCGGTGGGTTTAAAAGTTTGTTTTTCTTGGTCTACCCTATAATCGAGACCCTAAAAACTCTGGAAATTGCACTTTTAAATAATTTCATAAACAAATTTCAAAATATCAAAATTGACAACTTAGCCTAGAGATCAGTCTAAGGAGGCGGAAAAGCTATTTAGGTTTGAAAATTCGGCCTCGGTGGCGCAGTGGGTAAGCGTTTGTGTTTTTGAGCCGAAAATTTTGGCCCAAAATCATGCGCAGGTTCGATCCCGCGTGGTGGCGCGCCATTTAGTTTGGGGGGGGGGGATTTTATACTCAAGCCAAAAGTCGAATTATTCCTAGACATTGGTCAAACAAGCCAAAAAAAGTAGCGTACCACCACGTGGGATCGAACCTGCAACACCGTTTTGGGCCAAAAAACACAAACGCTTACTCACTGCGCCCCCGAGGCCACTTTTTCAAACCTAAATGGCTTTTCCCCTTCCTTTAAGCAGACTTTTACACACAAATATCTAACCTCGAATCTATTGCTAGAAGTTGTTGTGTTAAGAAAAATATGGAGTTGAGAAGAAAACAAGAGTACAATAGAAAAAGAACAAAAATTAGCACCAATTTTTGCCTTGAGCCTCCTAAATCTGGCAGTGGTGTTTGCCTGGCTAATTAGAGATGCAGGAGGCATCCATCCAAACCAAAGGCATGATCTACATATACGTACACTCCTCTATCGATAATATAGCCTATTTGGCTGGACACCGGAAAATAAAATTGTGAGCAGAAGTTGGCGAGGAGTGACTACACCACACAAAAATTGTATCAGAAAAGTCATAAAAACTTACAATTATAAAAATAAATCAATAGACAATTTGAGAGTGAATTCTGGTTATCAAAATTTCTAGGGTTGTCAAATTCCTTAAGGAATTGTAAAAACGGGAAATTCTTGGGGATTCCGCGAATACGGGTAAATAGGAAACATGAATTTCCGATGCAAAATATCTAATTTTATCGACGAATATAATTTTATGGCATAAAACGCCATTTCGGGCGCCAGGACATTGTCTCGTTTTAATGGACAATGTAGCCCGGAGGAAAGTTTTGTTAGCTCAATTTTTATCATGCATCAAGCTGCTTTTTTCAGGATCAGTTCTTTTCGGCTATGTTCACTGATCCTGAAAAAATCAGCTCGATGCGTGATCAAAAGTGAGCTACAAAACTTTCCTCCCGGCTACATTGTCCTTTAAAAAGGGACAATGCTCGGGCGCCACCATTTTGACCTAAAATGAACAAAATCGGATGAAGCGAACAAACTTTCAACAAACTCCGCTTTGGGAATTAAATGAAAGCATGAAAATCAACTACTTCGATGTGAGACAAAAAAATCTTGTAAATCGCAGAGTTTTTATTTTTTTATTCAGAAACAGGCGGGAATTCTCAGGAATTCTCCATTTGACAAACCAAATGAAAACCGGCGGAGTATTTGTCGCACCCTGCAACGTATTTGTCGCACCGTGCATTTTGATTACACCATCTATTAAATGAAAATGATATTTGGCATTTGCAGTGATCCTTGATCTAGCAGAATGACTGACAAATGTAATGAGAAAAAATCAGATGTGGTTGAGTCAGCGGCTGAGCGTTTTCGAAAGCTGGGTAATGAGCAGTTCAAGGCGGGTAGATACGGGGAAGCGATTAATCTCTACACAAAATCTCTGGAAAAAGTCAAGACCTGGGAAGCGCATTCGAACAGAGCTGCCGCATTTCTCAAGTTAAGAAGGTTTGTATTTTGATTCATGGTGGGGAAAACCGATAAAATTGCCCTATTTTATCGGTTTTTTATCGGTTTTATCCCTTTTTATTTATTCCTTATTTTTGCTGATTCAGACCTTTTACTGATTTTTTTTACCAAAACGATAAAGAAATTAATACGAGAATATTAGCGACCTATTTTACTGCAAAAAACATCAAATGGCTTTCCTAGTTGACGTTATAAAAAAACGATGAAATCGACCAAATTATGACTATTTTATAACGTCAACTAGGAAAGCTATTTGATGTTTTTTGCAGTAAAATAGGTCGCTAATATTCTCGTTATACCTTTCTTCATCGTTTTGGTAAAAAAAAATCAGTAAAAGGGTCTGAATCAGCAAAAATAAGGAATAAATAAAAAGGGATAAAACCGATAAAAAACCGATAAAATAGGGCAATTTTATCGGTTTTCCCCACCATGTTTTGATTACAGTAATTCTTTTGGATTACATTCTAGATTTTCATAAATAATATAATTGAGCTATATTAAGGTTCGATCATGCGCTTCATGATTCTACCGAAGTCCTGGCCATCGACAAAAACAATTTCAAAGGGCTCTTCCGGTTGGCTCAGTCATTTTTTGGAATGAAGCAGAGTGTTAATGCGGTCATGACGTGTGAAAATGGCTTGGAATTTTGGCCTGGACAACCGGATCTGATCAAATTGCTGAAGGACATCAGGGTAAGTTGAGTTTCGATCCTGGTCTAGTTTTACTCTACTAATGATATTCAGGATTACGAAAAAAGAACTGATCTCTCGCAGTTTCGAACCTTGTTCGTATATCCGTCTAACATCGTTCTGACTGCTATGGATTCCGAGGTTTCCTATTCGATTGTTGGAATCAGTTGACTGAAAAGCTCCGAAGCTGTCACACTCCCATCAAGCGTGTGGTCGTCAAGGAGTACTTAGATGAAGATGCTATGGAATGCTTTCGTTCGGTTGATCCAGTCTGCTTCTCTGACTACATTGGCTTCGACAGCGTCGATTTTTCCAAAATCAGCGGATCTTTTCGAGAGCTTTTTGATGGACTTGTGAAGGCCAAAGAAGTTGCTTTGTGTAGTGTCAAAGGAGTTGATGATGCCCCATTCTGCCATGCTTTGAACAATGTGCGTGAGCCTTTTTTGTGTTTGTAGGAGAAATAGCAGTTGGCTCTTAAAAAATTTGGTTGTCGAAGTTAACACATGCACGGTGTGTCCCAAGAATTTTGAGACACTTTGAACCTGATAATGTTTCAAGGCCGTACTTTTAATTCTGTAGACTCAAATCGGCTTAGTTCTCTGTAGCAATTTTTTGGTATGTGATGTGAAAAACACGATTTATTCTTGATGTCCGTTGTGCTCTAGATCCTGGTCAGTAGATATCCTTTAGGTGGGCAGGGCCCAAATCACAGGGAGAACATGAAAACAGGAACCCAAAAATTATCACCAACCTCACGTTTTAGAGGATTCTGCCAACTGTCGGATCTCTTGTGTTCACTGATGTTTTTATCTTTGCTGTATTATTCAGTTTTCATGCTTTTGCAATGCATGGTCGCTAAATCTGTCTGACCCCTTCCAGAAGTGTGAAAAGCCTTTGGTAATTAAAATCGGAGTTCTCTTTTCTTTCTTGCATATCTACAAAGGCAAATCCCGGTACTTCATGATTGATTATCGTTCTTTGGATATCGAGATTGAAGCGCTTTGGGAAATGTTGGTTAAGGTGGACGATTTTTTGAAGATATTTTTCGGTTCACATTTTGTGTTTTAGAAATTTTCGCGCGAAACAGAGAAATCTCCATTTCTATTGGAGGTCAGTTCACTTTTTTGTTTACGAGAATATCTCTTGAATTGCAGATTCGTTGTCCGGATACACTGGTAAAGCCGAAGGAACGTTACGAGCGCAATTTGAGAACTTCTGAGATGCTGGAAATGAGAGCGGATTTGCCAAATCTCTTCGCTGGTGAGCCAGGTGTTAGCAACTTGACCTCTGGATACATCATGGGCATTCGTCGGATCAACCTCTGAATGACAAGAATTTATCCGAAAAAAAAAAAAAATTAAAAATTTTAAAATTTTTTTTTTTTTTTCAATTTGTTCTTTTTGTTGTCGGGTTATTGATTGAAAATAAAATTTCACAATTTTTTAAAGCTAGCATGTTGCCCTGCAATTGTAGTTTTTTGATGGCTCGGTGTGAGTTGCAGAAGCAGGAGAGCAGTGTGCCTTAACAAAAAAGTCGATTTTTTCACTCAGTCTCCCCTTTAATTTTTTTCCGCATTTACACCTGTTTCCGAAGATGTTTATTCTGTTATCTTCAATTTCATGTTTTGTTGTTCTGTGAAAACGCCTTCCAATAAAATTGTTAAGAAATTGGTTGAAATTGATTTTGCAAATCTCCAAAAAAACCAACAGGGGGCGCATCAACTTGACCGCAATGGGAACAAGTCATATTTTCTTTTAAAAGTTGCTTGAATTTCTTATAAAAACTAAATCACTTTTCTGTCTAACGAGAAACTTGTTTTAGTATGTCCTATTGTACGCTGGCCTACCCTTATTTCTAAATTAAAAAATGAAACTGAGGATTAAAGATAAATAAATAAAGAAATACGTTATTTTAAACAACACAGAAATACTAACATTCCAGCAATGTTTTCTTAATTTCGCAAAACTAAGACTATTATTGGTTAACAATGTAATAATAATGATGAGAATAGCATCAGTTGCCAGCATTAGCTTGCAAAAGAAGCATGTTGTTGTGGGGAATGTGCTTAGCCAAATTGGACACATAAGTCTTTTAAGATAGCAGCAGATACTGTTGTTGCAGGTCCAGACCACAAAGATATGCACCAACGAGGAATTCGGACCTATTTTTAGTTTCTGTTGAACCATGTGAATCAACTCTAGACCCATATTTCCTCTAATAAAAATCCATAAAACCCCATTTCATTTTTTAACCTCTCTGGTGACGTGGAGACATTTTTTAGGGAGTGCGGGTTTTTAGAGACAGTCGGAACATTTAATGATTAGTATTTTTTAGCTATTTAATTATAGTTACCGTATTTACCGTAAATCTTCTAATTAAAGCCCATGGGCTCATATTAGAAGATTTCTGGAAATTTTTCATTTGTGGCATTGTGTTTTTAGCCAGAAAAACCCCAACATTCTCGGGCTTACGACCACTCAAAATATAGCCCTGTTCCTTAGCTACATTTTGAGTGGCTGTATGCCTGAAAATGATTGATTTTTCATAGCTTAAAACACAATGCCACAAGTGACTTCAGGGGTCACGTCTTCTAATATAAGCCCATGGGCTTTAATTAGAAGATTTACGGTATTCGAATAGAAGGCCATGGCCTTCTGTTGTTGTTCAGAAAGTTTGCTACCACTCCTGAACACATTAATTACTTTCTACACTTTTTAAGGTATTAGAGGGACATTTTTCGGCTATTTTTACATTTTTAGCTTAGGCTCTGGCAGGCCAGCGTATGTTCAGATTCAAGTGTTTCTTGAAGTTAAAAAAATTAGGAAAACATCTTGGAGTCTGTCCTAACATACTCAGGCCTACCCTTACCTAAGCCCTTAAAACACATCAGGATGACCAAGTCATGGTCTTAATAAGCCAAATGGCACAATTATTCACCTATATATGTGCATATAATAGTTTCTATATACAGTAGGCACTAAAAAGTATAAAACACATTCAAAACTCATCACTTTTCCCCATATTTGATCGAAATTTAGTCAAAAATGACCCTAAAATACCCTACAAGACCATCTGGACTTCATGAGTTGAAGTCAAAATTTTTTGAAAAATTTTCAATTTTCGAATTGGAAACTGTTTAGAAATGTTTCTTGTATGGTATTATGCATAAAACAGTGGCTTAGAACGTGTTTTTGGGTCATTTTCTAAAAATTTGATGGTAGGGGTGGTGGTGAATGGGATAAGTACCCCTTCGTCGACACACAGTGAAACCTCACCCAGACCTGTCATGACCCGACCCAAAATTTAGCTAAAATCAGATTTCGAAATTAGTATATCTTAGCTAAATCTTGAAGGGTGTCATATTATCGAGATTTGACTATGTTACAGTTAGCAATTAACAATACACATTTTTGATCTAATAAACTGTTAAAATAAAATTTCTGTTAGCTCTTAAAATTCCCAAAAATGCAAATCAGCAAAGTTAAAAAATTAATTGGAACACAATAATAGCCAAACCACACTAAAATTGAAAGAAAGCGAGGAAGAAATGCATAAAAAAGAATCAATAAAGTAGGCAAGACAAACACACACACTCAACCAGCCAGCAAAACAATAATAATGCCGCCGTCTTTCTCAGTCGTTGAGGCGAGCTGGCTGGAGTGCTCTTGCCACTGACTAAATGCCACCCACCACTACTAATATTGGCTACTAGTCTAGCCAGCCTGAAGGCAAACGCTCGCTTGCTAGACTGGCTGGTCTTGGTGTTGGTTTGAGAGGCAAGAAAAGAGGGAATCGATCTTCTTTCTGCCGCAATGAACACAACAAATTGCTCACATACACTTGGGCATTGCTTGCCTGCCTGCTATGAGCCACAGCCATGAATGCCAGGGAACAACAAAGGCTAAAATAACTAAAACGAGCCAAATGTGGAAATAAACACCAGAAAAAGCTAATTTTTAGAGGTAATGATTAGCTGTGAATGTCAAGTGGTAACAGGGGGAGGTCATCAAGGTAATTTTTTTATTTTTTCCCAGACTTCTTCCTCATTCTTTATATTTATAATAAACCAACTATATCGGTCCTTTTTTTTGGTATACAGTTGTAAGATTCAGTTTATCGACTCTCTCCGCAGGTATCCACTGCCCTTTTTAGGTTGTTGCCAAGTTCACACGTGCCACCACCACCCGATGACGACAACAACCCTCAGCCCCTCACTTTTCTAATCAACTAGAAACAAAGCCAAAAAAGTTTTTGTCACTGGCTTTGACGCAACTCATTATTAATTTTGGTGCTCCTGCTTCTCTAACTATTGGACCAAATAGGAAAAAATTTTCAACTGTCTCAGCATAAACAACTGCTGATTCAATATGGTGGAACTGGAGAAGTAGATAGAGAATTTGGACTGGTGGCTGGAAAATTATGATACAGTCGTCGCTCGATTTAGAGACGATCTTGAAGTGTGGAGGTAAAGTTCAAGTGCTCCTAAAAAAACTAAAAGTACATTTCAAAAATCAAGTTAAAAAGTGTCGGACCCTATGAGGGAACGAACTTAAAGGTCGTCGCTAAATCGAGCAACAACTCTATCATAATTTCTCGGCCACCAGTCTAAATTCTCTACCTACTGCTCCATTTCTGCCATATTGAATTAGCCGTTGTTGATGCTGAGAGAGCGGACTATTTTGAAGCACCTGAACTATATCCCCATATCTCAATTGAACCCTAATTTCGCGGTCGGACCCTTTTCTACTTAGCTTCGACGTGAACGTTAAATTTGACTTCGAGTTTCGTAACAAATGCAGCCGGAAATCAATTGTTTTTTCCGTCTGAACGTTGAAATTGTTTGGGCTAAAGTTTAGAATGTGACCTTTTTCTAAAAATGGTCAAAATCAGTTTTTTTAGTTGTGTAACATTGTAAAAAATGCTCAGCATTCATTTTTATTGTTGGGAAAGCCAATTTTTCAAAAAAAAAATTTTTTGTTTTTTTAGTCAAAATTTGAAAAATTTAAATTGGCGCCTTTTGAATTTAAAAGGGATTAAGGGCTGTATAGGGAGGGGAAGGAATAAAAGGGGCCACTTTTATGGCAGAACATTATAAATTTGAATATCTATATTCTTCGACTGCCTCACCATGTTTTTCAACTGGGCCGTGGCAAAAAGATACTCTATATGCATTTTATGGTCAAGAGTACTTCTCGGAATCATGTCTAAGGTATGTGGGTGTGCGCATCTCAACTCCAAGCCCCCAACTCATTATTAATTTTGGTGCCCCTTCGGGGGCGCAGGGGGCTTGGGGCTTGAGAGTTAGAGATGCGCGCACACACTTACCTTAGACATGATTCCGAGAAGTACTCTTGACCATAAAATGCATATAGAGTATCTTTTTGCCACGGCCCAGTTGAAAAACATGGTGAGGCAGTCGAAGAATATAGATATTCAAATTTATAATGTTCTGCCATAAAAGTGGCCCCTTTTATTCCCTTCCCCTCCCAATACAGCCCTTATTCCCTTTTAAATTCAAAAGGCGCCAATTTAAATTTTTCAAATTTTGACTAAAAAACAAAAATTTTTTTTTTTTGAAAAATTGGCTTTCCCAACAATAAAAATGAATGCTGAGCATTTTTTACAATGTTACACAACTAAAAAAACTGATTTTGACCATTTTTAGAAAAAGGTCACATTCTAAACTCCAGCCATTGTTTGTTATAATCACTTGCTAATTTTAGCTGTATGAACCGTTGATTATTTATCAAATTGTATAATAATTGCAATCATAATTTATCGTGCCTTCGATTTAATGACACTCTACAAAATGTTTCCTTAAAGGGCCATTGCCGTCCCCGACAACGAGAATTTCAGATGTTTGAATTCGCGCGGGACAGTTCTCTTTCGTCTCGCACTTTACTCTTTTGACTTGCTTCGAATGACTCGAAAGAGTAAAATGAAAGACTAAAGAGAACTGTCCCGCGCCAATTCAAACACTTGAAATTTTCGTTGTCGGGGACGGCAATGGCCCTTTAAGTACCTTCGATTTAACGACACCCTCGATTTAACGACACCCTCGATTTAACGACATCATAGGTCAGTTCACAGAGGTGTCGTTAAATCGAGGGTTAACTGTATATGTTTTTATCAGCTGTGTAATACAAGGGTGTTTTAAACCCGACAACAAGAGAACAACAAATTGATAGATTCTTGAAATTCAGAGCTTTAAACGACGAACGCCCAAGATGAATCCATACGTAACTTTGCTAACATCTGGCTCACCAGCAAAGACATTAGGCAAATCCGTTCTGATTTCCAGCATCTCAGAAGTTTTTAAATTGCGCTTATAACGATCTTTTGGCTTCAATAGTTTATGTGGGCAACGAACCTGCAATTCAAAGTTTTCTCATAAATAAAAAAATGGACTGACCTCCAATCTAAATGGGCGTTTCTCAGTTTCGCGCATGAACCGCTGAAACACAAAGCATCAGCGAAAAAATATCTTCAAAAGAACGCCCACCTCAACCAACATGTCCCAAAGCATTTCAATCTCGATATCCAAAGAACGATAATCAATGATTAAGCACCGAGGTCTGTCTATGTAGTTATGCAAGAAAGAAAGGAGAGCTCCGACTTCAATCACCAAAGGCTTATCACTCTTCTGCAAGTGGTCGCACAGATCTAGGGTCCATGAATTGCGAAAGCATGAGAACTGAATAATACGGTAAAGATAAAAATATAAGTGAATACAAGATGTATGAGAGTTGTCGCTAGCCTCCAAAATAAAAGTTGGAGATAAATGAAAGTTGAAGATACCGTATTTCCTGTAATAACGCCCCCCCCCTCGTTCAAAATCGTGTTCTTGGCATTGTGTTTTGACCCACTTTTTGGATACTTGTCCCAGGCACATTACCCTCATTTTGTAGCCAGTGAGATGAGCTACAAAATGAGTGGTAACTTGCCTGAGAGAAGTGATCAAAAAATGGGTCAAAAACACAACGCCAAAAACACGATTTTGAATCAGGGGGGCATAATTACAGGAAATACGGTAAGAGCGTGCCCAAATTTCATGTGAATTTTATTCCCCACCTCTGAGACCGAACAAAAATTTCAGGAATGATCTATGGTCCATGGGCAGGGTGTGCCTTTTCTCGGCCAAAAAAGGCTACACCTTTTTTGTCGCAGAACTTAAATAAAGTGTCGCATTAGTTCAAATTTTCTAAACATAACATATTTTTTCAAGACTGCAATAATAATGTTAGGAAAATGTCTTGCAGCTGGTATGTAGAAATGTTAGATGCGCTAATAAAATACTTAAAAGAGCAAACGATTAAGAGAGAGAAAACGTTTTTAAAAAAGCAACACCGAGTCCAAAAAAGCCACACCCTTCCATAGGTCAGTTATGAAAAACCATGTTATGGGCTTCGATGTGTTTTCAGGAATTTAACTGACCCTTACACCACGTTTTGTTGACTTTCAGAGCTGGGGAGCCAGATTTTTAAGGAACTTAGGCATTCTCCACAAAAATCGGAGTTTCACCAGATCAAAGTCAGGGGCCTACCAAAAAATATTGTCAAGTGTTAACTTTGACAAGCATTTCAAATTTCCTTCAAAGCCAACCGTTATTTCGGCTTTAAAGGACCATTGCCGTCCCCGACAACGAGAATTTCAAATGTTTGAATTGGCGCGGGACAGTTCTCTTTCGTCTTTCATTGTACTCTTTTGAGTCATTCGAAGCAAGTCAAAAGAGTAAAATGAAAGACGAAAGAGAACTGTCCCGCGCGAATTCAAACATTTGAAATTCTCGTTGTCGGCGACGGCAATGGCCCTTTAAGGACAAATAAGTTTAACGCACGTTGTTCAAAGCATGGGAGAACAAAGCATCATCAACTCCTTTGACATTATGCAGAGCGACTTCTTTCGCCTTGACAAGTCCATCAAAAAGCTCTCGGAAAGATCCGCTCATTCTGGAAAAATCGACTGTATCGAAGCCGATGTAGTCAGAGAAGCAGACTGGACCGACCGAACGAAAGCATTCCATAGCATCTTCATCGAAGTACTCCGTGATGACTACACGCCTGATAGGAGTATGACAACTTTGGAGCTTTTCAGTCAACTGATTCCAACAATCGAATATGAAAACCTCGGAATCCATAGCAGTCAGAATGATGTTGGACGGTATTCGAAGACGATATACGAATAAGGTTCGAAACTGCGAAAAATCGCTTCTTTTTTCGTATTCCTTAATATTATTAGTAGGGTAATAGTAGAGCAGGATCGTAACTCGACTTACCCTGATGTCTTTCAGCAATCTCACCACAGCCGGATGTCCAGGACATAATTCCAAGCAAGTTTCACACGCCATGATCGCATTAACACTCTCTTTCATCCAAAAAACGCCTGAGCCGACCGGAAGAACCCTTTGAAGTTGCTTTTGTCGATGGCCATGACGCTAACACAATCATCGAGTGCGTCATCAAACCTTAATTTAGCTCAATCAAATTATTAATGACAATCTAAAAGAGAATACAGAAGAATACTTGTAACCGAAACACAAACCTTTCCAACTTGATAAACGCGGCGGCTCTGTTTGAATGCGCTTCCCAGGTCTTGACTTTGTCCAGAGATTTTGTGTAGAGAATAATCGCTTCTTCGTATTCACCCGCCTCGAACTGCTCATTCCCTAGCTTTCGCAAGATCTCCGCCAACTCCGCCTCCCTGACTCGATCACGTCTGATTTTTTCTCATTACCTTTGTCGATCATTCTGCTGGATTAAGGATCACTGCAAATGGCAAATATCATTTTCATTAGATGGCTTAACGTATTTCCTCTAATTAGCGTTTTTTTTATCCAGAAAACGGAATCGGTAGGGCTCGCGGGAGTTAAGAAAATGCAAAAAAGAATAAATGGAAAAAAATTTTCTGCTCCGAGATACAAACCATCAAAGTCAGAGGGGTGCGTTCATTAAAGGGGCGCATAAATTAGAAGAAATACGGTACAGTCGAACCTTCCAATGGCGATCACCCTAGAGACCAGCCTCAAGTGATCGTTATGGGGAGGTAATCGTTAATGACAGTGTTCTTTAAAGGGCCATTGCCGTCTCCGACAACAGTTGTCCCCCGCCAATTCAAAAAAATTTCCTGGTCATTGAACTTCTGTACGGATTTTTACATATTCACCATCTTCAAATTTTAACTTTCTTTCCAATTTCAGATTTCTCTCGAGACAAAAAAGACATTAGAAAAAAATCAGTAAAAATGGCGCTTAATTTTTATATTTGAATTTTGGATGCATAGACGTTGGGTACAGGTCAATTCATCGATGCAACAGTCATCGACAGTGAAAACTTATCGATGCAAAACTCATCGCTGCAAAACTGATCGCCAACAAAACTCATCGCCAAAAGAAACTTATCGCTTGCAAAACTCATCGCCGGCAAAACTCATCGATGGCAAAACTAATCGCCAGCTCAACTCATCGATGCCTTTAATTCGTCGATCATTTATTCACCGACACTTATATTTTGTCGATTGTCTATTCATCGACACTTTTGTCTTATCGTTCTTTGCTTTTTTTTATCTTACCCTCTTATACATATTCGGAACAACAATTTTTATGTAAGCAGATGGAATAGAACAACTCTTCTTTGTATTGACTTAATACGTTATCGATTAAAAATTTTTTTCAGGCTTATTTTATATAAAGTATAATCCAATACATTATACAGTCGACTCTCGATATAAGAAACCCCCAAAAGTTCGTTCCCCGCTGGGCCCCACACTTTTTTTAGCTCGATTTTCAAAGCTTTTTAAAAATTCGATGAATAGGCAATCGGCGAAATATAAGTGTCGATAAACGAATAATCGACAAAATACAACTATCGATGAGTTTTGCAAGCGATAAGTTGCTTTTGGCGATGAGTTTTGCCATCGATGAGTTTTGCCGGCGATGAGTTTTGCAAGCGATAAGTTTCTTTTGGCGATGAGTTTTGTTGGCGATCAGTTTTGCAGCGATGAGTTTTGCATCGATAAGTTTTCACTGTCGATGACTGTTGCATCGATGAATTGACCTGCACCCTAGACGTTTCGTCACCTTTTGGATATTTGTCCAAAACACCATCTTCAAATTAAGTTTGAAATTTTACACCAACATGTTGCTCCTATCTCAGCTTTTTGATAAGCTGTGACCCTGGGTATATAATTTAAAAAAAAAGATTCACGTATTACAAGAAAGTAAGTTTTCGGCTCAGGTTCGTCCATCTAAATACCTGAATCTCGTGATTTTTGAAATTATACAGATAAGTGTTATTACTTATTAGAAAGCTGAGATTCAGGGATACAAAATGGTGTAAAAATTAAAATCAATTACCGTATTCTCTCTAATGAGCGCCCTCCCCAAAATCGGAAAATGTACCCGAACTTCTTTTTGTCGATTTCATAACTTTTTCTTAGATTTTTTGAAACTAAACCGTCGAATTGAGTGTCTTCGCATATTCAAAATTCAGGACTTTTCTTTGTGAGGTCGTGTAACATCAAAAAATCTAAGTAAATTTGAATCCCCGAATGAAGGGTACTGGGTACATTTTCCGACTTTTGGGAGGACGCCCAAAAGAGAGAATCGGGAATTTCAATTTTCGACGTCCTTTCTCAACAGTGTTCTCATAACTAACACTAATTTCTAACTTTACGCTAACACTAACATCTTAGTGTTAGCGCAGGGTTAGTTAAAAAATCCCTGTTAGTTATAGGTTAGTGTTAGCCTAGCACTAACATAGTTAGTGTAAGTTGTGAAAACACTTATTGTTGGCAAAAAACCAAACTCTGACACCGGATTCGTGTACGGCATAGTCGATTCCACATTCACCTTTGTCAAATTTTAATTTATTGCTTAATTTCGAATTCCTTCCAAGATAAAATAACATTTGAAAAAACTCCGTATCTAAAATTTGACTTCGAGTTTAAAGGTCTATTGGCGTCTCCGACAACGATTGTTCTACTGCCAATTCAAATTTTTTTCTAATCATTGAACTTCTGTACGGATTTTTCAACTTGTTTCTAACAAAACTTTACGTAAAATTGAATTCTAGGCCTTTTTTCGTTATTTTTTCGTTTTTTCGTAGCAACCAAAATGATTGATGATTAGGAAAAAATTTCGAATTAACGGGCACCGTTTTTCAACGCGTGGGAATGCCCCTTTAAAGTCAAAGGTAAGCGGGGTTTCAAAATGGTCGGCCATTAAGGTGTTAATTGCAGGTTTTACAGCACATTTACAGTCAATAAACATTTTTGAAATATTTAATTGCAACTTTTACATATATATGCATGCTCAGCTAACAAATTATTTAAATTCATCCAAATTACAATTTTCGAATAATTCAAATTACAGCCTGGAATCTATTTAGGAGAAACTTCAAAATATATAAAATTAAAAGTGAAAACTAAAATTGCCATGTAGCTTAAGATTTCAAACAAGAAAAATGTTGTGGAAAAAATAATTGTTTTTTTACTCTAATACGTAAACAAAATAGCTAAGGAAGAGCAGAGAAGAAATCAATCATTTTTATCAGGAAACAAATTTTTAAAGTAGTTATGTTTCCGACACATGTGGCTCTGATTACACTTTTTGTCTTAAATCTTTGTGACTTATGGGTTAGACCAGGGCTGGAACCGGCTTTTTCTATCTTTTTTGAAAAGCCGTTAGTCGAAATCTTTCAGTTATTTCGGAATAGTCGAGTACCGTATTTTCTCTATTTATTACCCCCTCTCTATTAATTACCCCTCTCTTTTAATTAGCCACCATAGGCACCCTGTATCTCAGCTCACAAAAATTTTTTTTGCAAATCTGTTTTGTGCGTTTTCTTAAAGGAGGGGGGGGGGGAACTTTATATGCGCATCGCCTTAGGTCACAGGTTCGACTACCACTGGCTGCAGACCTTATTTTTTTTCTCTTTTTATTTACAAGTTTAGTGTCAAAATGTAGCCAAGCTTCTGGGATTTCATTTGAGCTATCATACAGATGAAAAGTTAGTATAAAGTTAGGGCTAAAATATAAAAAATCCAATTCGGTGAAATCCTTAATAGGACTATACCAGTACTTTTCGGTAGTATCCAGGAACTGACGTTTTTTCCCAATTTTGATTTACATACTCATTTGCAACCTTACACTCAAAATGTAGCCCTGGTTCTTGCCGTCATTTTCAGCATACGTTGAATGAAACAATGTAAATTGAAATCGCAAAAAATCTCAGTTCCTAGTATGCATCATTTTGGCTGGTTTCCTTCAATTTTGTAGTCATTGCCAAAAATCGCAAAATTGAGGCAGTTGATGACAGTAAAGCAGTGCTGGAAATGGTTGCAATCGATTGCTCGATGATTTTTGGACCTAAAGGTAAAAAAACTTACTAAAAAAATAAATTAAAACACCCCCAGAGGGACTAGAACTTTCGACAAAAGGCGATGCGTATATAAAGTTCCCCCCTCCCTTTAATCACCACGATATTAATTGATTCCACTTTTTAGATTTTGGTTAAGCACCCAAAAATTTCAAAATCAAAATAATTTTTTTTTCGATCTTTGGAGGTTGAAAAATGATTACCCCGGGGTAATTAATAGAGAAAATACGGCAGTGGAAAAACGACTAATTAGTTTGACAAGGGAAAGGCCATGCGTACTAAACTATGCGTTTTGTTTTTAATTTTTTCACGTTGAACATTATGACTGAAAAAATTATGTAACAGGAGGGATTCGAATGGGTAAAACAGCCTCTAAAATTTCATCTCAAACTTCTTTACCTTTCAGCAAAGGGTAATATTTAATTTTGCCACCGAATTACTGAAAAATGTCCCCTAATCAGAAGAACTTTTTTCGGGAGCATTTTTCAGTAATTAGGGGCAAAATTAAATACCACAAATCTTCAATTCTGACATCGGATTCGTGGTCAGCGTATGTGATTTAGAATTCAAAAATTTATTATCGAAATTTTGAAAAGTCCTTTTTTAAGCACAAAAACTTGACTCTAGGGGATAGGGAAAAAAAATTCAGCCCCTTACATTTTCATCGAGTAAAACGGCCTTATTCTATAAAGTCAATATTTACCTTGACCTTGAACTTTCCCTTGATTTTTGAAAACACTAGTCTAACGGGCTAAATTTCGGTATTCACACCCCACTCAACTTCGGTATACACACCCCAGTCAAAAGCCAGCTTGGGGACCAAGGCAAATTTTTTAATTTTTTTTTGTAAAAAAAATATTAATTTTTTAGAAAATTATGTTCTGTGAAAAAATTTAAAATTTTTTTATGGCTCTATCACAATTGAAGGTGTAAATGTAAATGTAAGTGTAAGTGTAAATGTAAGTGTAAATGTAAGGTGTCTTCACAATACCAAAAACATTTACACTTACACTTACATTTACACTTACGGTTTCACAATACCAATGTAAGTGTAAATGCAAAGTTTTCACTTATTTTCGTTTTTATTGCTAAATATGTGTTTTTTTTTAACAAATATGGATTTTTAAAAACAAATATGGATTTTTAAAAACAAATATCGATATTTTTATCTGAAATACTAATGAACTATTCTCGGTTGACAAGCCACTCTTCATACTCACTACTGATGCCGGAATCTATGGTGTTTCTGCTTTTAAGACAGCTATAGAAGATGGCTCTCTCAACCTTCCTCCAGCTAAACTTCTGCCCAACAGATACATCAAAATTCCTTGCTATTTCCTTGGCGATGGAGCATTCCCTCTGTCCAACTATATGATGAAACCTTTTGGGCAAGCTCACATGGAACACGATGAAAAAATCTTCAACTACCGCATCAGTCGAGCCCGAAACCGCATTGAAAACACTTTCGGCATCATGGCAATGAAGTGGCGAATTCTACTAAAGCCTATCGAGTGCTCCCATGAAACAGCCGATGATATTGTGTGGGCAATCTGTGTTTTGCACAACTTTTTAAGAGAGAATATGGAGGAGGAAATTGTGCTTGACAGAGTAGTGGCAGCCTTCAGAGCTTGGCCTGGTATAACAGTGACTGAAAATAGAGAACGAGGGAGCCGTAGTGCAAAGGAAATCCGCAAGAAGCTTGTTGAATTTTTTAATGGTGCCGGTAGTGTGGATTTCCAAGAAAATATGATTTGATTGAAGTTTGATTAAGAATATCATTAATTGAAAACTTTCCACTACTAGCAGTTAAAATTCAAAAATATATATTTGTTGATAAATAAGCAGGATTTTAGCAATAAAAATTAATAAGTAAAATATTTGCATTTACATTTACATTTGTATTGTGAAGGGGTAAGTGTAAATGTAAATGTAAGTGTAAATGTAAGGTGTCTTCACAATACCAAAAACATTTACACTTACACTTACATTTACACCTTCAATTGTGATAGAGCCATTACAAAAAAAATTAAAAAAATTTGCCTTGGTCCCCCAAGCTGGCTTTTGACTAGGGTGTGTATACCAAAGTTGACTGGGGTGTGAATACCGAATTTGCTCCGTCTAACGTAACCTACCCTGTCGCAAAATTTTTTTGAAACCAAACAAAAACTGTTTTTTTGTATCAAGCCGCAAAATTGTCAAGTTCATAATAAAAACATTAACAAAAAAGTTGGTCAGAAAAGTGCAGCTTTGACTACAAACTTTTTTGTTCCCATTGACACACACCAGAGTCACACACACACACTTGCAGCACATCAAGCTACTTAAAAACAGGTGGTGGAGTCAGCTTTAAAAATCTGAGTGGTCTTTATTAGTATGGGAACCAGTGGAGGAAGCTGAAGACCCCAACGTCTCTACTTTTCCCTATTCGCCAAGCTGTGCTGGTGCTAAAACAAAAGCTGGGGACCCAACAAGAAATAGAAGAAGATGTGTGTGCGGTGGGGGTTTAAAGGTTATGTGAGGAGGACTTCAACTAGAATCAATAAAGAGGGAGACACAAAGCATGATATTGGATTACATAGTCCCTCTACCGCAAACAGCAGTCCTTTGCTTGCTTTTTTTTGTTCAGGACTTGCTGAATGGGCTTGGGGGAAGTGCCAAGAAATATTTTTAAAAATCAGAATGCAGCAGAATCAAGTGAGCAACAAAAAAATGTAAATACTTTTTTATACGTGATAAAATATTTGGCCGTGAGTGGACTGACAAGGAAACCGCCCGAACTGTGAAATTTTAAGGCTCTACGTAAATTCATCCTGCAATTTTTGAGGTCACAGGTTCGAATCCTCGTGGTTGTATACATACATCAGATAGCCCAAACAAAAGGCTTTCTTATGAGCATGAAAGAACATGCTGCGCCAGACTAATTCACTGCTCATCAGTTTGAGAAAAAAGATCCATTTTTCAAAGAGTCGCTGTGAGTTGGGATAATTAAGGGCATGTATTTATTGAATAAATTTAATTCTAATAGAGCGGCATGCCACTCTATTTTTCAAACGGCCGAAAATTGGAAAATTGTCAATCAAAATATGGCCTTAACTCTGAAATCCTAGTCAAAAAATGAGGGCTGCCGCTCTATTAGAGGAAATACGGTGATGTCCTGAAGTTCAAATATCAAATGCTCTTGGGATTCAATATAAAAACAATTTTTTGTAAAAGGAAGGCGAAAAAATGTGGTGAGTAGACGTTTGGCTACAAATATGACATTTGTCCTATTTGGTAGCCAAACGTCCTTGGGACGTTTGGCTACCAAATGGGACATTTTCCAAATTTGGCGTTATTTTGTATTTTTATATTTTCGATACACTTTCTAACATTTTAAATTAGACTTGAACATAACCCCCCCCCCCCCTCTTCCCCCAACCCAATAAGTGCCAAGAATTGGACATCATAAAAGACAGGTGAATTAATTGCTCGTAAAGCCGCTGGGCTCGAGGTTCAATCTAACACACACACTTGGCACTCTCTCGGCTGCTTCATAAGCCAACAACCTCTGATGGATCAGTAATGAAATTGCGCAAGCTAAATAATTTACCATCAATAAAATGCATGATTATAATTATTTCAACTTTAGCCACATTTTGCTCCACCACTTTGGAAAGGGCAAGACTTCAGTCACTACATTTTTGGATCTTTACATGCTTTTTCTTGTGAAGAAAAGAGTGTTGGCCAAAACAGCCGGGTACAAGTGGGATCTTCTGCCAACTGCCTATGATCTTTCAGGAATTTGCGATTTTCTTTTTTTTCAAAATAACGCCAAATAACTTTTAAAAAAAAAAATTTTAAAAATGTCCCATTTGGTAGCCAAACGTCCCAGGGACGTTTGGCTACCAAATGGGACAAATGTCACATTTGTAGCCAAACGTCTATACCCCAAAAATGTAAGCAATAAATCTATCATCTCTGTAGTATTATCGCCATTTTATTGTAACAAGGATTGGAAAAATGTTAGCTCAGTTTTCAAGCAACCTTTTTTTATTTGCTTGTTCTTTCCACTTTTTGATTCTAGTTGCAAAAAAAAATCGACACATAATTTATTCATTCCCTTTTCTCAAAAATTTATTTTAAAACCAAAGATGCTCAGCAAGCGGATTTATCTAGCTCCGTTCTTCTCCTTTTTTAATTTCATCTGTTAATTGAATTTTTTTATTTAATTTTCAGGACCTCGCCATCTTTTATTTTCATTGATTTATAACTTGAGCAACTTAACCAGGGTTCGTATTAGGGTTGAAAAGCCTTCAAATTCATTATAGACTGCTGTTTCAAAAAATTTCAGTCCCGAGGCCGACCCTAGTTCGTATCCGTCCTGATTTTTTTTAAATTGGCGCTTTCGAAATTTTTGATATTTCGCAGACAAGCTGACTATGTCTTATTATTATCTAGTAAAACAAGCAATAGGATGCAATTTGGTAAAATGAATACATTTTTCGCGAAGAAAGCAAGGACTAATTTTGAGGGCGCTCGTTTAAAAAATTAAGACGGACACAAACCCTAACATGAGTTTAAAAAAAAAAGAAAAAAAATATACAATACAGTTGAACCTCCCAATAGTGTGCCCCTCGAAAGTTCGTTCCCGCCTAGGGTCCGACACTTTTTTCAGCTCGATTTTCTAATTTTTTTGCTGATTCTGTTTCGACAGTCTGGCCGCAAATATCGTATGGATTCCGATTTTACCTATCGTTTTTCGTTTGCCTATATATTTTTTCTCTAAAAAAGCAAAACCTCCCAACATTGTAGACCACTTTGAAAATAAGATGTACACTATTGGGAGGTTTTGCTTTTTTAGAGAAAAAATATATAGGCAAATGAAAAACGATCGGCAAAATCGGAATCCATACGATATTTGCGGCCAGACTGTCAAAACTGAATCAGCAAAAAAACTAGAAAATCGAGCTGAAAAAAGTGTCGGACCCTAGGCGGGAACGAACTTTCGAGGGGGCACACTATTGGGAGGTTCGACTGTATAATGTATTTTAGTCATTTGATTTTCAGGATCCTTGGCCTAGAAATAGCAACCGGCCTAAACATGAGGTAATATAATATTTTTTGATTAGTGAATTAGGTGCTACTAGCAAATACCGTCTCTCCCCCAACAATCTTTTTTCAAATGGTGTTTCAGCCGATTCTTAGTAATTTTTTACACTGAAAACAACGAAAAATGTCTTTTTCTGGCACTTTTAGGAACAAAAAATCAATCAAAATTACTAAGAAATGGTTAAAAAGCGCTTTAGTAAAAAAAAGGTTGTTAGGGGTTATTCGTCAGTACGATTATAAATTGTATACGCCAATATTTAGTCGACTGGTCAACTTTGTGAGTCGCAGCATTTCTCTGGACTTATTGAAAGCTACTGAGCGAGAGCTTGCTTTGCTGAAGGCCATTGAGTATGACTCTGTTGGCCAGACAAGCACTACTTCTTTAAACTCTATCAGGCGATATGAATGTTTTGGTTGCCTCTTAAGGTTAGTAAGATTTTGTCATTAAAGGGGCATATCAGCGCGTTACACGGCAACTAAGGTGGGGGCTAGCAATTTATTTTTCTTAAGACTGTCTCCTACAAGCGTTCTACCTAATGCGACGAAGGTTTTCTGCCTACTTATTAAAAGTAGAATAAGGTCATAAATATCAGAATTGACATGAGACGAGTGAAAACAATGACGATTTTTGAAAACTTGCTGGTCCCCGCCTTAATTCGTGGTGTAACGTGTTGGCATGCTCCTTTAAAAGCGATTTTTTGTAGTTTTCTTTACCACACCTTGTTACCCAAATCTTAGAACACTATTTTTCCCACCTATTGTGTGAAGAGCAGTGTTTCAGACGAGGTTTTACAGATTAGTTGTGGGAAAAAGTTGATTTTTCACGGATCACCGTTCACTTGTAAGCATAGGCTGGTTAAATCCACTCTTTTTGTTGTCGTCTATTCCACAGCAATTCATAACAGTAAATATTCAATGTGATATGCCATTAGACGTCGTAAAAGAAGCTCTTTCATCTTGTAGAAACAATGCATCTGACGAAAATTGAAAAAAGTGCTTTATTTCGTCAAAAAGTAATTTTTCGAAGGTTTAAATTTGGGTATACTACCGAGAGGATACAAATACTGACCGAATATACCGACCGGATACAGTGCCAGATTTTCGGTCTCCCTGTTAATTTTTTTGAACTTTTTCCTATTTCTAGAATTTTTACGCACTCACGTTTAGACTTAGGCTCAGTATAGGCCAGCGTCCATTAGGACGGACTCAAATGTGTGGTTTAAACATACTTTTGAAATATTTTCGCGAAAATTGTGTCCGGTCGGTGGGCAGTCAAAACTTGACTAGCAAACCTGGTTTTTCGACACCGGATTAGTGTTCAGCATAGCCGGCTAAATTGTAAAACACATCCTTCACTCAATTTCAAAACACCCCTCTCAGTCAAATCAGCTTGGGGGACCAAGGCAAATTTTTTTATTAAAAAAATACAAAAAAATGCCTTGGTCCTCCAAGCTGATTTGACTGAGGAGGGTGTTTTAAAATTGCTCCGCATGGCCTATTTGCATGTAAAGCTGCTCTTGGAAAAAACTACTTGTTGAGTTTCAAAATCCATCCGAGACAAACACTGTTTGTCAAATAGATTAAAATGATAAATCATTCGAAATTTTTCTGATGAATCAAATGTTTGTTGTCTTGAGAAGATTCGATTAAACTTCACACATGCAAATCGACTATGCTAAAAAATCGAATACATCAAAACTCGATTTAACGAAACTCTGTTTAACGAAAAACTTGATTTAACGAAACTTTTTGGTCGGTTCCTGCTTGAAACGTTGACATTCAATTTAGCGAAAATACACAAAATCGTCTAAAAATTCATCACCGAAACTGAAAAATGCCGTTTTTTTCTCGAAAATTGACATCTTCTTCTGGAAAATGCCGTTTTATTTTCAAAATCTGCCGTATTTTTTCAAATTTAGAATTCGCGATATTACGCTATGCCATTTCGAGCAAGACTAAGATTTAGAATCTGAACGAACCCCACATTGAAAAAAAGGGTGCAGTGATTCCCAAGGTCGCTGAGCATGAGTTGGATCTTTGCCCGAGCCACCTTGTTTACCCACTGACGCAAACACTAACTGCTATTTGAACAGCTCTCTCGAAAATTGGTAAAAATCTCATTCTTAGAGAGCTAAACCTAAGATTACGGCAGAATGAAAAGACTCGGTACTGGCCTCGCAACTGTTATTTCAACATCCTTGATTACGCCAAAAAAAATTCTAGCCGGTGCGCAAAAGCCCTTGACAATTTTTTTTAAAGATTTTGCATGTTTTTTTGGGACAATTAAAAGTTGATTTGAGGGGTGGGGTATATCCAAGTAGGGTAGAAATTCCTTTATATCTGGTCACACATTACAAAAAATCGCTTTTACAAAAAAAAGGAAAAAATTGTAAAAATAAAATTTAAATTATTGAAATTTATAACTCATTCAGCTTCTATATCCTGATGCTGATTTGATGCCTCCCTTAGACGTTTATTGGCCGTGGCACTGTCACATGCTAAACCCTGAAGTGTATGTCAAGGTATTCTGTTTTTACCAAAAAGAATGCTTCAAAATTATAAGGACATTTCAGGACTGTACTTCTATGTTGGGCGACGTAATCCACCATCAGCACATTGATTGGTCACAGCGCAATGCTCTTTGAAGACAGACAGAAAATATTTAGATGCAGACATTTTGAAACCGAGAGCCTTTTTTGAAATCGATGGACGATAAAGAGGTGATCTACCGCCAGAAATTGGAGTATGATATCATCGGAGTTGTGAGCGTCAACTCAACTTCTCATACCAAGTAACTTTTTTACAATTAAGTGATAACTCCACTATTTTCAAACCAACGTAATTCAGACGAGCCTGCTGCATTATAGATCGCCATTCTTTCTCTCGTCTGCAAGGTGCAGATATATCGAATATCTAGCCATTCGAAGGATGTATCCAGATGTCGCAATCTCTCCTGCTTCTGATTAGACCTCTTTTGGCACACTCATCAGCTCAGTTCTCGTAATTATCATGAAGACTGTAAGACGATTTTCGGGAAAATCTTGGGTCACAATGATAATACCGTATTTCCTAAAATAAACGCCCCCCCCTCGTTCAAAATCGTGTTCTTGGCGTTGTGTTTTTGACCCACTTTTTGATTACTTCTTGTTTATTACAGAAAATACGGTATCTTCGGTTCCTCATTAAAGAAGCGACATGTGATGGCAGAGGACCTTTGGTGGTCGGAGTATGGTGAGTGAATTTTGAGAAATCAAATTGCGGCAAAATCAGATTGCGGCAAATCAGATTGCGACAATTCAAATTGCGACAAATCAAATTGCGGCAAAATGAAATTGCGGCAAAATCAAATTGCGGCAAAATCAAATTGCGGCATAAGTGGGAGGGTCACATTGGACTGCTATTTGGGTTGATCGTTATTTTATACGTTAGGTATTTTCGTTCACTTTGTGAGTAAATATTTGTATATCATTTTTTCGCTTTCCTCCTGGCCTGACTTTACTTCTTTGCTTCTTTCAGCTATGGAAAACGAATACTGTACTATACTACCGTATTTTCTCTATTAATGAACCCGGGTTCATTATTTTTCAACCCTTCAAAAATGTTGAAATTGTAAATCAAAAATGGCCCTAACTCTGAAATCCTAGTCAAAAAATCGAGGGGGGTTCATTATTAGAGAGGGGTTCATTAATAGAGAAAATACGGTATATACTATTTGATTGTTTGCTGATTTTTGTACAGCTAGTCAATTTTTCGTTTCTAGCAAAATCTCATCTCACAAACAAGCCTGTTTAGGCGGCAGCTTATTGAGACCACATAGTGGTGGCAGATTAAGCATTACTTGAAAGTTTCAAATTTGATTACTGCATTTTAAATTGTCGCAATATGATTTTGCCGCAATTTGAATTGTCGCAATTTGATTTTGCCGCAATTTGAATTGTCGGAATTTCATTTCCCGCAATTTGAATTGTCGCAATCTGATTTGCCGCAATCTGATTTTGCCGCAATTTGAATTGTCGGAATTTCATTTTCCCGCAATTTGAATTGTCGCAATCTGATTTGCCGCAATCTGATTTTGCCGCAATTTGAATTGTCGCAATTTGATTTTGCCGCAATTTGAATTGTCGGAATTTCATTTTCCCGCATTTTAAATTGTCGCAATATGATTTGCCGCAATTTGATTTTGCCGCAATTTGAATTGTCGCAATTTGATTTTGCCGCAATTTGAATTGTCGGAATTTCATTTTCCCGCAATTTGAATTGTCGCAATCTGATTTGCCGCAATCTGATTTTGCCGCAATTTGATTTGTCGCAATGTGATTTGCCGCATCTTACTCCTGCCCATAAAAACATTATTTTTCAATGTTTTCGCAGCCAATGCATGTTTAAAATATTTTTAGGTGGCGATCGACACTTTTGGGCGATTCTTTCTCACTAAAATTAGACTTTTTGCTTTGGAAGACCAATTCAAATGCTTGGTTCAAAAGTGTGCTACCTTCTTTTTAGACTAGAGCTAAGAATAAAAGACCTGAGACCCCAGCTGTCAAAATTATGTTTATTTATTTTTTTCACCCTTGTCACCTTTTTAGGGTATCAAGGCATCCTTTCAGGTCCAATTACCTTGGTCCTTCAAGTCAAAAAGTCAAATTTTCGTCATTAATCCTTTTTGCAGAAAAGTGTCCACTTCTACCTTAAAACATCCTTAAATTATGCATTGACTGATAATACGCTAAAAAACGAAAATGTCGGTCGTCTTTGATTCAGCTGGTGTAATGTACTCGTACCACTCTCGATTTAACGAACATTACAATAAAAATTATTCCCGAACATTCGATTTAACGAACATTCAATTTAACGAAACTCTCGATTTAACGAAGATTTCTGTCGGTCCCCAGAGGTTCGTTAAATCGAGAGTTGACTGTACCGTAAAACTTCTAATTGACGGTCAGTCACTATTAGGAGCCGTCTCTAATAAACGGGCACGGGTCAGGGGGTTAAAAAATTGACGTGTAATCCAGGGAAATTTTTTTTCAATACCGATATTTTGGGGTAAAAATCTTAAACTCGAAAAAAGAAAGATTGGGAGAGCTTGTGGAGTTTCCAGCAGTTTGAAAGCAGTCCACGATTTCCTGTTCGATATAAGTTTTGTTAATGTTTTTCGGTGCCGAGTTTTCTGAGTGTCGAGTTTTCGGTGCCGAGTTTTCCCTACTCCAAGAAAAAACCTTTAGAAATAATAGAAACACTTGGAACAGGAGTTTATTTAGATGAGAAAAATTTTCAAAACGTAGACCTTATTATTGTCGCAATTCGAATTTGTCGCAATTTGAATTGTCACAATATGAATTCGTCGCAATTCAAATTGTCGCAACTTGAATTGTCGCAATTTGAAATGTCGCAAGTTGTCGCTGGCCGAAAATGATCAAAATGTCCTTTTTTACTAAAATATCCTACTTTTTTAAACCCTAACCTGCATCAAAAAAAATTTGGTTTATCAAGCATGAAGGACCGAGGCAATTGGTCAACTTATGATTGACCAAAGACCAAATTTTTTTGAAACCCTGACTTTTGGTACTCCTTTAGTTCCCCCCCCCCCCCATACTCGGATTTTTTGAAAAGTGACCCAAAATCACGCCCCGAACTCATTTTTTCTGCACAACAAGATACGAGAAGCATTTCTGAACACTTTCTGAATTAGAAAAACAAATTTTTTCAAAAAAAATTGCCACCTGCTCCTTGGGGTAGATGGTCTTTTTAGGGGTTTAGGGTCATTTTTGGGTGATTTATCACATTTTTCTTGCTGGAGCTTGGCAAAAATAGTCTCTAAATGCATTTTTGATCAAGAGTCTTGCTCGGAATTATGTCTAAGCTAAGTCTGTGCGCGCATCTCTAACCAACCTTCGGGGCGCAGGGGGCTTGGTTGCTTGGGGTTGAGATGCGCACACACACATACCTTAGAGACCAAACACTCGAAAATGACTCTGGGTGCATAAAAACATACAGTTGCGGAAAAAGTTACGGTCCGATCAAAATTTTTTTGAATTTTTTATGCAAATTGCTGTGTACACGTATATTTTTAGAATAAAATTGATAATCGAAATAGACAGTCCTGTGCAGAATTTCATGCACTACAAAACTGTCATTGCTGTTTAAAATATTTAAACAAATTATTTTGAGCATTGCCACTCATTCAAAAGTATCCGAAAAACAAGGTACGAAAAAAGTTACGGTCCGACATCATTCATCATTTTTTTCTTGATATTTTCATCAGTGTTTCGCCATTTTTACTTTTTCTATGTTTTTTTTATCAGTTATCTACTTTAGATGCGTCCTAAATTGATTGATCAAGTTACCGAAAGGCTTATCGTCCGCTTGCACGACACAGATGAGAGATGGAGCTTCTCAAGGATAGCAGGTCATTTGAAGATGCCTAAGCAAAGTGTCATTCGTAAATACAAGCGTCAAAAGAGCCCAAATGTTCATAAGAAGGATGGTCGTAATCGCAAAACAAGTGCTAGGTAATGTTTAATAACTTAAATGTAAAATTGTGACTATTTAAGGCAAGATCGAATGATTGCGCGTAAATCCCGAGAGGATCCGAATCTTACAGCTCCAGAAATTCGCACCCAGCTAAAGTTAGATGATATCACCGTCCGCACAGTACAGAATCGTCTGATGGAAGTTGGTCTTTTCGGTCGTCGTCCAGCGGAGAAGCCGTTCATTTCGCCGAAGAATGTCAAAGAGCGTCTCAAATTTGCTAAGGATCATCAGAATTGGAGCGTGAATGACTGGAAGAATGTGCTTTGGTCGGATGAATCCAAGTTCAACATGATCGGCAACGATGGCAAAGGGTATGTGAGGCGTCCGGTCAACAAGCGTTTCGATCCAAAGTACACAAAGGGTACAGTCAAATTCGGAGGGGGAAACATTATGGTGTGGGGCTGCTTCTCATGGCACGGACTTGGACCTTTGAGGTTGCTGGAAGGCAAGATGGATCGGTTCCAGTATTAGCAAATTCTCTCAGAAACAATGCTTTCTCACTTGGAACAACTTGAAGACTCGCTCCCAGATGAAAACTTGGTATGAATTGACAAAACTCCTTTTCTAGTTATCATTATTTGTTTCTTTTAGATTTTCCAGCAGGATAACGATCCCAACACAAGGCCAATATTATTACGAAATGGTTCCAGGACTACAGCGTCGATGTTATGCAATGGCCTGCTCAGTCGCCGACTTGAATCCGATCGAGAATTTGTGGTGCGAGACCGAAAGAAGACTTGGTGGGCATAAGCACAAAAAAGCCAGAGGAACTATTCAATGCGGTTAAGAAAGCATGGGAATCGATTCCGAAAGAGCGTCTAGAAAGGTTGGTTGAATCGATGCCAGAAGGTGCCAAGCTGTTCTAAATGCTAAGGGATATGCTACAAAGTATTGAAAATGTAGTTTTACTGTGTTGCTTTGAATAAATTGTTATCGGACCGTAACTTTTTTCGTACCTTGTTTTCGGATACTTTTGAATGAGTGGCGATGCTCAACATAATTTGTTTAAAATATTTTAAACAGCAATGACAGTTTTGTAGTGCATGAAATTCTGCACAGGACTGTCTATTTCGATTTTCAATTTTATTCTAAAAATATACGTGTACACAGCAATTTGCATAAAAAATCAAAAAAATTTTGATCGGACCGTAACTTTTTTCCGCAACTGTATGCATACCAGAGTTTATTTTATGCGGTAGGCGGCAGAAAGTAAAAACCTGTTCCAAATCTAGTATTTTCACCTAGATTTTGCTTGGAAAGAGGTTAAAATTTGGTCAAAATACCCTAAAAAGACCATTCACCCCAAGGGTGGGTGACATTTTTTTGATAAAACTCAACTTTTTTATTCAGAAAGTGTTACGAATGCTTCTCGTACCTTGTTGTGCAGAAAAATAAGTTCGGGGGTGATTTTGGGTTACTTTTTCAAAAAATCTGAGTATGGGGGGGGAACTAAAGAAGTGCCTGACTTTTTAGTAGGAAAAACGTTGGGAAACAACTCTTTTATCGTTTCATAAAAATTACTTATGTTCAAGCTCAAGATGTTCAAGCACTATTCACAGTTGACCAAAAAGTCTTAACACCCCTGTCCCACTCCCCCAGGTACAAAAATTATAGTGACCCGATTTTTCCGACCCGATTTTTGCGACCGATTTTTTCTCATTACCATGCCAATACCAATATTTTGTGGCGCTCTCTAGACCCAATACCAATATTTCAGTTGTGAACCCCCGATACATTGCCCAATATATTTTTTCAAAAGTCTACTTGTTCACCAAACACTGAAAAAGTTTCTAATTCAGTCTAATCTCGATTTAGTAGACACTAGAATTGATTTTTTGGCCGAACAGAAATGAAAATTGATCAATTTCGGTTTTTATTAGGGTCAGAAAGTCAAAATTAAAATGTGCTCGGAAATCGAATAATCGAGCAATTTTTTGAACTCAGGTTTGTTACGAATCAAATTTCGGACTATTAAAATTTCGGACTAATTAACGTTGGGCGAACTGATTTTGGACGAAATAAATGTCATTGCACCAGCTAGACTTGGCTCGGAATCGATATTGGACCGAACCGGAATTTTAGATTTTTGAAAACCGGACCGGAATTTCACTTCTGCCGAAACCAAACGAAGTCGAAAAAGTTTTTTGAAAAAAATCGCTGCCGGTTTACATGATTTTTTTTTATATTTAGCACGTAAATTCGTTCAAAAGTTGAAAATACGCGTTAAAATCATGCATGCATATTTTTATCCATCCCGAGTTACTTTTGAGTGATTTGTGTCTAAGGTATGTGGGTGTGCGCATCTCAACCCCAAGCAACTAAGACCCTGCGCCCCCCGAATTTCGTCGCGGCCAAAATTTCGTCGGCCATAATTTCTCACATATGATATTCGCGTCATTTTTTTAAGTTTCGCTCATTGATTCAAATTCAGTGTTGCAAACCACTGGACGGCGGTGAATTTATTGAAAAATTTTTTTTTTAATTTGAGTTACGAGTGACTCAGGCGATGCGTATATGAAGTTTCCTCCCCTTTATGCGTTGTTCACAATAGAAGACTGCAGTCGCCACCCCGGATTGCAGTCCTCATTGTGAACACACAACAATCCACAGTCGTCACTCGGGATTGAAGTCCGCAGTGAGGACTGTGGACTGTTGTGTGTCACAATGAAGACTGCAGTCCGGGGTGGCGACTGTGGACTGTTTCATTTGAGTGCGGACTGCAGTCGCCACTCTCACCTGAAGCTATTAATGCTATCATTTTTTTTATTTTTTCATCAGTTCCTGCCTTGCTCTTATAACCAAAATGAAGCTAAGATCCAGAGCAACATTTTGGTTCAAAACATTAGTATTGGATAATAATTTTGCTATCCAAAATTGCAAAAAGATTACAATCCTCCACTCACAATCCCCACTCACAATCCACACTCAGGATTGTTAAGTGTGTTATGTGTATGTGGAATTTTTTATCGATCATTATGTTCTATTGTGACGGCTGTTTCTGAAAAATGACTAGAATCTAACTGTAGGTGAAGGTACTATGACAACTCGCCTATGCTAAATTCGTATACGGCAATAAGTCCATGGACAACATGCGTACAGCCTGAAAACTTGCACAGAAAACTAATTTTTTACCTTTCCTCACGTACTCAGGGGATCATTTTAGGCAAATAAGAATTGACTTTGTGCTAATTCAGAATAATTCTTTAATATTTGGGTCGAACACCTTGGAGTGGGGTACCAACCTGAGGTTTGAGTTATCTACTTGGTTATAATAGTATCTTAGTTCAGCAAGCGTTTTCAGCACATGATTTCGGACGAATAGAACAGTTTTATTCTGCACTGAAGGATCATTGAAGTTTTGTGACGAATTACGCACGCTGCAGGTAGACACTAAAGGAACATCTGTCCAAGTTTAGCTAAATCACTATGCATCTATAAACTCATGTAAACAGTGTATTACTCTTTCAATCGACAAAATGTTTATTTTGGCAAACAGTTTGCAACAATTCAAGAGAAAACATATCTTTGACAGTCTCGAAACAATAACAAACAATAAGATAAGAAAAATGGAAGAGACCTGCGATCGCCGAAAGGAAGTGGAGAATCTGCTGGCAGATGCAAGCTCCGTTTTCAATCGCTTTCTTGAAATCACCCCTGTCGAATATTCTAAAAGAAAAATTGTTCAAATAGTTAAGAAAACAACACTGCATACCAGCATCCCTTGGTGCCCGTAATGACCGTAGCTAGCATAGATACACCCGGTAGTCGGCATCACAAACGGCGGAGAAGTACTGTGGCTGAACGTCCTTTTGTAGTTGTAGTATAAACTTCCAGAATGAGAAGGTCTTTTGATAAGGATTATGTTTTCATCGATGGCTCCTAAGTTAAGGTTGATTACTCAATAAAAATTTATGAGAAATCTACCTAGAGTGTTCGGACAGTCCATCGAGAGAATAACTTGTCTGCAATTATCAATCCATTCTTCTTCGTAGAAGGCACTTGGAGATAATCTTTTTGAGAGCATGAAGATTGCACGACATGTGAAGATACTATTGGAGATTTTACTACTACGGACTGATCTTTGGTTTTCTTAGCTCGCACAGGAGTGTCGTTGCTGAGATCAATTTTGACTAAAAGCTCTGAAATATAGCACTTTGCACATGTCAAATTGTTACCTGTTTTCATCATCGTCAATCGGTATTTCGCATGCCTGTGTCCCGCTCTTGGTCGACAAACTTGAAGATTGGTCGGACGCTCTCTGATAAAATTGTCAAGAAGCTCATCTCATCTGCATGTGCCCACTTCTTGACTTGTTCTGCTTGACTACCACTCGGTTTCTTCTTTTTTGTAGCCATGTAGTAGGCACGCAAACCTTTCGAATTCCACTGGCTTCTTTCGCATCTAACACACAAAAACTTGAAGTTTCAGACACAAAGTAATGAATTTTTTTACCAGACAATCCAGGTTTTCAGCGATCGAAGCCCACACATTCGATTTCTTCACGTACCGTATATTCTCTATTAGAAGGCCGGGCCTTCTATTTTTCAACCCTAAAAAAGTCGGAAAAAATTTGGGTCGATTTTGAGATTTGCCTCACCAAAATTTTAAAAGTGAATCAGGTAAGCTCGTGCTAACTAAGAAAACGCGAAAAACGAATTGCGAAAATTCTTTTCTAGGCTGCTATATAGGTCCTCAAGGGGGCCTTTCTATTAGAGAGGGGCCTTCTATTAGAGAGGGGCCTTCTAATCGAGAATATACGGTATTCTTATAATCTTCGTGAGCGAGGTCATAAAGCCATACATTTCTCGAACTTCCTGAATGATGGCAGAATTGCGCGCTGATTGATCACCACTGCCTCCTCTTTTCATTTCCTTCTTTTTTAGAAAATCGCACTAAATTTTTTTATTATGATCCGGAAACAGAAGCGAATGAAGTGAGATATGGAAAGAATTTGGCTAATCGACACACTAAAACTGACAGTGCGAAGTGAAAGGGTAGCGTAAAATTGAAAATGAATGTCAAATATTTTGATGGCCATTAAAAAATATAGTCTTTGAAAATACATTTTATCTCAAAATAAACAACAATCCTCACTTCAAATAAATAACAATCCTCACTCAGTGGGATTGTAAGTCCGCACTCTACATTTCTATTGTGAACACACAACAGTCGCCACCCTCACTGTGGATTGTCCGTCCGGACTGAGGGTGGCGACTGCAGTCCACCATTGTGAACTAGCATTAAAGGGGCATGCCACGCCATAAGTTTATTTCAAATGTTTGAATTCCCGGCACCAGTTTTTCAGATGAAGACAAAATAAATTGAATTTGTGTTCTCATTTCAAACGTTCTTATCGTGTTTCTCTAGTCGTCTCACAGTTTGCGATCTTTTTTTCCGTAACAACTTATCATCTTTTCAGCAATACCCAATTTTAGGGACAAAACGAGTCTCGGTTTGTAATTTTGGTTTCTCATCTTGAAAATATTGAATTTTACATTTCTTGCACAGCTTTATTTATCGAGTTCAATTGGTCAATAACTCGCTTTTAGGTCAAGCAATTTTTTCGTCTCAGTTATTCGTCACATGCCATTCCGCGACACCATTGTAATTTTATAAGTCCATTAATTTTTCAACCAAACATAAACGGATCCCATTTGCCATAGGATGGAAGGTGTAACGACAAGCTCTACCGACAAAGTTTACCGTGACATAATCCTACCGGCCATTTTATTTGATCATTGTATATAGGTTGTGCCTGTGTCATTCATACCTACATAGTGACCACGATAAAACAATTTCGGAAATTATTTTCTCGTTGATAACATCATGTGTATATCTCCGAGAGGTACTTGGCAAGTACCTGCTTATATAAAGTAGCGGTACTCTACCCACGCTTAATCGCACCGAAACTACTACAAATCTTAAATCTCAGCTCGCTTAATCTATTCATATTTTCGCTATTCAAAGTGTCGTTTTTTGGATTTTTAGGCTTCTGCTTCTGACACTCCATTTTACCATGTTAAAAGATTAAAGTACCTCAGCCCCTTTTTGATGATTGTCTTAGGCTTTGAAAAACGGAATACCGATACCGAAAACGCAACAAACTACTTTATAATGGAAAAGTGAAGAAAAAACATAGGCAAGTGTTTTGAATTTTAACCGCCCCTAATAGAACCCTCAACCCGAAGGGATAAACTTACTTGCACTTTTTGACTTTTGTGAGTTTCTTGGCGAGAAAATTAGTTTTCATCGCTGACTCACGCAGCGCTATGAACCCGCTTACATAACACTCACAAAAACTCAAATCCGTGAAGAATCACCTTGTAATTTTTAACTGAGCCAATGTGACTCCATCCACCGATAAAACCACCTAGATAGTGACATAATCTCAGAAACATGAGTTGCCACAAGAACTACGAGCAATATTTTATTTCCAACACACGATTGACAAACACCACGAATAACAACAAATGAGACTGCAACTTCGATTCTGCTGGATTCTTAACCACGAGCAGCGCTCTTCAGCTCAACGGAATGCTTAGGCCTAAAAAATACGACGTGCCTCATGTTCACCCACCAAGCTAAAGATGACTTACGTAATGCGATCATTTCCTTAGTCTCCTGGTCAACGGCGAGTGACGGATGGAGAGAGGGATCCAGATAGAAATCTCGGGCATGTAGTTGTCGCGACGCTCACGTCCTCTTCCTGCAGCTTAATGGAATGCACGAACTGGCCCCTTCTCGATACGCTTCATCAAATGTGTGGTGACCTAAATAGAGTGGATTGTGATAGGAAGCAGGATTTAGGAAGCACTATGAAGCAGAAAAAAATTTCGGCACACGCTTTTACAAAATTATGGTAGTGGATAGAAAGCGAAATTGTCACAAACTGAAACACAAATCAAGAACTACCCCAGCAATCGATTTCTCATCTTTTTGCTCGGGATCACTGCTATTTCTGAAAGATATAAGGTCAAATATGTGTTAAAATAGCGGTGAATATAACCTACCCTCACAAATTCGCTTGTTGGTGTGGAAATCACGCGTCAACTTAGGATAGTACTTCTCGATGATATTTCGCGAAGCCTTCTTGACTGTCTTGGTACGAACTCGGCCAACCATTTTGTCTAGCGATTGAGATTTTGAATTTGCAGATCAGCGAAATAAACCTGAAAACAATACACAATCCTACTCTTACCGCAGCACAAAGCCAAACAAGCATTGAACAGAAACGTGCACAACGACCACATTTTTATGAAACAGGGTAAACAAGAAGGCGATAAAAGAAACATGTCGCACAGTTAGCGCTCAGCTACAAAATGGCACGAAAGGAATAATTTTTGGAAATTTTTTAAAAAGAGTTATGGCCATTTCCGAGTGAGGATTGCTGAATTTACAGTGCACCATTGTGTGCAAGGCCATAAAAAATTTTGAAATGAGAAACAAATTCAAATTTATTTTGTCTTCATCTGAAAAACTGGTGCCGGGAATTCAAACATTTGAAATCAGACTTATTGGCGTGGGCATGCCCCTTTAAAGTCGATCCAGAGATGCGGGAACACCTAATTTTTGGTATTTCCTGAAAATTACGTTTTGAGACAAACTAAAAAAATGACTTTAGTCTCTCAAAACCAATTCGTTACCTGTAGTGAACACATTTATGAAAAATAATGCGATCTGTAATCTTTAGTAATCTGAAAATTCTATTCAGCAAATGTTGCGAAAAGAGCGATAAAAGTTGAAAGTTCTCTTGACAGTCCGGGCGACCAACACAAGACTGCGACCATCGACTAAATCTAATAGAAACTACCCTGAAGAATACGGTGGATTCAATTGAGAATATGGCGGGTTTCCATTCAGAAAACAGAGACCTTAATGAAGAGTACGGCGGCTTCAGTTCAGACCATTCAGCGTGGATGTCCGAGAACACAGATTCTACAGTTGGCAGTAAAGGTCAGTGATAGACCTTAAGTGGCTGTCAACGATTTATTGAACAAATTTCAGATCCGAAGCAAGGGTTTTGCGTGCAACTTTCAATATCAACAAATTACCAAGTGAAAACAGTTCATCCAAATCCAGAGCATCGTAGTTGCTGGAGCGACTTGGTAATTTTCTATGTCATACTGGTTTCTGTTTCATTATTTTGTTTGTTTTTAGGCATTTGCAGTGTACAAGGGAAAGGATGAAGGAAAGCTTGTTCTGAATGCTTTCCTTTTTCACATGGCTGGCTGCAGCAGCATTTTTACGACACAGACTTCACCTTTCGTTTGCTAGGATCAGCGGAAAACATCGAGTATAAGGTGATATAGTCTTTTTTTTATAATACCGTGCTTACCCTAATAGGGGGCCTCCTCAACTTTGTGACCTGTATCTCAGCCTAGTTGAATTTTTCTCAAAGAAGTTTTTTGAATTTTTCTTATTACCTGCGAGCTCTACCGATTTGCAACCGGCTTTAAAATGTTGGCTGACACTCGAAAATCTCGAGATCAAATTCTAATTTCCGATTTTTTGAGGTTTAAAAAATAAGGCCGTCGGCCGCCCTATCAGAGTAAATATAATCGATTTCTAGGGAATTGGTGTTTCAATGATGACACGCATGGTTATGGCGCCATAGATTTGGTCTCTTGGACAAGGCTCACAAATTTCACCAATGGTTTCGTGGATAAAAAAGGGCAATTTCGAAGTCCAGGCTACAATTTCTGTCACGGGCAAGACAAACACGTGAGTTACATCTCACAAAAAAAAACTAAGGAGACGAACACGATTCTGAATTTTAGCAATGTTCTTCTGGACGCTGAATTCCTGATTCCGGCTTCGTAAAGCCCGATTGCATTCTATTAGTTGAGAATTGTCGATTTCCAGTTAACAAAGCGGTATGTAGCTTTAAAATATGGTTCTAGTCTGCACTATACTCTCCTTGACGTCTTTTCGTTCTGCCTTTTCTCGTTTGCCACTAATACAGCGCTCTTGATTGTAGTAGCTACCACAAAAGTACTAGCTGAGGAAATGATATGTCCTCGGCAGGGACTCCCGCAACAAAATATATTGAATTAATCTTTTGTGCTTTTGTGTTTTCGCCTAGTGTGAAGCGTTTTTTTTTAATTATCGTTTAAATCGTTAACGGGGATTCCAAGGCGCGAAAACACATGGTATCAAACACGGAACGTGTGGCGACGAGACATTCCATCATTTGGCATACCGCATAACCTCTATTAATCCCCAACTCGTTTTTCGGACTAGGATTTCAAAGGCTATTTGTGGTTTACAATGCCGAAGTTTTTGAAGGGTTGAAAAATAATACCCCTGGGGATTAGAAGAGGTTATACGGTCTCACCTCGATAAACGCGCACCCATCAAAAGTTTCTTACCCCGCTGGGTCCGATACTTTTTTAGCTCCATAAAAAAGCTTTTTTTAATTGTTTTCTGACAGTCCAATCCGAATATCGTAAGAATTCCGATTTTACCGATCTTTTTCAGATTCCCAGAACTTTTTTCTATAAAAAAGCAAAACCTCGATAAACGGGCACCCTATTACAGATTCTGTAATAGGTGCCCGTTTATCGAGGTTTTGCTTCTTTAGAGAAAAAAGTTTTTGGGTTCTGAAACTCAATCAGTAAAATCGGAATCCGTGCGATATTTGGGACCGGACTGTCAAAACAGAATTTCAAAAAAGCTTTGAAAATCGAGCTAAAAAAAGTGTCGGACCCAGCGGGGAACGAACTTTTGGGAGTGTCCTTTTAGCGATGTTCGACTGCACGGTAAACGTTACCACGTTTTTGCCCCGTGCAAAAAAGTGACTTGCGTTTGCCTTTTTTCGGGTTAGTGAATGAATGCTCTTTGGTTATTTTGGGCATGAACGCGTGTCACTTTTTTGAATCACGTGTCTGTCAAATAATGACCTAGGAAATTTACCCTACCGGAATATCTCGTTGCCACAGTTTCCCTGGAGAGTGTTTAAGTAGTCTTCGTTTAGATTTTCTTCCATTTGCTCTTTAGAAGCTTTGAAGGAGGGGAAAAGCTACTTAGGGTTTAAAAAGTGGCCTCGGGAGCGCAGTGGATAAGCGTTTGTGTTTTATGGCCATAATGGTGGACAGGTTCGACAGATCCGATTTGATCGCCAGTCAAACTGATCGCCACAAATTTGATCGCCGGGGTATATTCATCGCCACGTATTTGATCGACGTTTAATTTTTATTTCGTATTCCAATATAATCATTATGCCTGAAGAACTATCCAATTTAAAAAAATTTGATGTTTTAATTTAGGCAAAAGTGATAGTAAGGTGAACTACCCAGAAATAATTTGAGAAACCAAAAAATTTCACACATCTAAATTACGGCACCAGAACAGGTGTGCACTTAGACGGCTATCTATATCCAGAACCGAAATATTCTAGGTTAAAGTTAAGGAGTTTCTTGGCACAAGTCATAAGAATAAGATGCGCCTTCCTAAAAAAACTTTTTCTGGTGCCATGATTGTGGAGAATTCACTGTTAAAAATTCATACATGGGTAAGCCACCTGCATCGTTCCTAAAGCAACGCAATGATGCCTTGAGGTACCTTGACCAGGTGTAAATGACCCGACGGTACTCGAAGCAGTTATATGGCTGCTGTTCTTAAAATTAGAACAACAACGACCTAAACAGGAAGGTGATAAATTGCTAAGAAAGGCAATGCTATACGACGAACAAAGTAATAAAAAAATATGGAGAAATGGCAAAGACGTAAAAGTAAACAATATCGCCGGCGATCAAAATTGAACGTCGATCAAATTCATGGCGATCAAAATACGCGGCGATCAATTTACTGGCGATGAAATTCGACTGGCGATCAACTTTGTGAGCGATCAAATTTGTTAGCGATCAATTTTGTGGCGGTCAAAATAAGCCGGCGATCAAATTTGTGGCGATCAAACGGCTTGTACCCACTTTTTCTAACCTTAGTAGCTTTTCCCCTCCTTTAAACAATTGACGCTCCTTCAAATTTTGAGTGGCTTAAATTGTCTTTATTTCAGTTCCTTTCGTCTCTTTCAAGCTATTTCAAAACATTCTTTTTCGGTAAAAACCAAGAAGAAGTCAGATTAAAAGATGAGTGTGCCGCAGAATTTCTTCATCTATTGAAAGCCATCTACCTATCTGTAGACCTCAAAGCTGGCAGTGAGGATGTAATTCGTAAGCTTTCATATTTTTCAACCAATTAGATTGCCACTCGCTTTTGCACTTACCGTATTTTCTCTAGTATATCGATCCTCTCTGATAGAACTACCCCATAAACTTTGAGCTCTGCCGATTCTGCTTTTAGATCTTTGATTTTCTTCTAAGAATCTCGAGATCGACCTAAAACTTTCCCGATTTTGGGTGTATTGAAAAATAAACACGACGGTCGGTCTATTAAAAGAAATGAAGTATCTTTTAGGCAATAACGTGGAGTGCTTGTTGCGTCTGGCTCGTTGCTACCAAGTGGAGATTGTGACGAAGCGGTGTGAGATGTATCTCGAGAAGTGTCCTATCAGCGAAGTTACTTTGGAAGACAAAGTTCTCTATGCTCAAGACTATCGACTGCTCGAACTCCTGGTCTATTTCACTACTGTTTTGAGTATGTGAAAAAAAAATATTTTAGGAGCAGTGCGTCAAAAAATTCAAAACTGTGGATGATGTGAAAAAGCTACGTCAAAGCAGCCAGTACTCTCGTCTGACAAAGGAAAACCAGATTCTTATTTTCGAAATATTACCTGAATGATCTGATGAATGTTGCGAATTTTTCGTTTTCTTAGAGATGTTGGTATAAATATAAGTCTTGCTTTGAACGTAGTCATAACATTATTCTCTCAAATTTCTGGCGTTTAGGCACGCAAGTACCGCCTGTGCCCATGATCTAGTTTTTCATGGGGAACACGAATATCACAAAATCAGGCTCAAAACTAAAGTGCAATGACCTCAAAGAGACCGATTTCTCCGACCATTCCTGAGAACAGGTGTTTTGTTTTAGGCTGATCTGCAGGGTGGCCCAAACTGAATTTATTTAAATGAATTGCGAAAAATTTCGAAAAACTTTAATTTGAGAACTTTTTTATCTGCAAATTTTGGGACAACTCCGGTTGAAGGTGCCTAATAGCACAGACTGTTTTTATTTATTTTAGACGTAAGTTATTTCTGGGGATAAAATTTCACGAGATTAATTTCACGAAAATTTCATTTCGAAATTGCACTCAGGGGTCAAAACGAACTGTTTAATATTTTAATGGCTAAAATTGATTTCACTCACCAAAATAATGATTTCCCGCAGTGTACATACATAAGCAAGAGTATTTTCGGTGTTTTCCAAATCGTAATTTTATTTTTTGGATCAACATGTAGCCCTGAATCTGTAGTTTTTAATGAGCTATCAACTGGCTCAATGGGTTGAGAAAAACATCGTAGAAAATCTATTTTTATGAAAATACTTCGCTTTTTTCAGAACCATTGGTGCTCTCACTTCTCACATATCACATTGAGCCAGTTGATACAAACTAAAGATTTAGGGCTAGATGTTGATCCAAAAAAAATTTGACCCTAGTAGCGAATATCAATTAATAAAAAATTGAGTTTGGACATTTTGAAATTTCGACCATTTGCCTGTTTTGGCATGTTTTGGTCACTGGAGCTGGGCAAAAATAGTATCTAAATGCATTTTTGTTCAAGAGTCTGGCTCGGAATTATGTCTAAGGTAAGTGAGTGCGCGCATTTCTAACCAACCAAGTCCCCTGAGCCCCCTTCGGGGGCGCAGGGGGCTTGGTTGCTTGGGTTGAGATGCGCACACCTACATACTTTAGACAGAAATCACTCGAAAGTGACTCCGGATGCATGAAAAAAAACATGCATACCAGAGTTTCTTTATGCGGTAGGCCCCAGCTAACAAAACGATTGGCACATATTGGCTAACACATTGGCTTCTTCTCTGTTAGTGACTTGTTTCAACGGATTTCGCCCTTCCTTCAGGTCAAATTAAATTTCCACAATCATCTCATTTTTTTTGAAAAGGATATGATCAACTGCCAATTCAATTTTTTCCCTAATAGTTAAACTTCTGTACGGATTTTTCAACTTGGTTTCTAACAAAACAAGGCCTAGAATTAAATTTCAGGTATAGTTTAGTTAGAAACTAAGCTGAATAATCCGTCTGAAAGTTCAATGATTAGAAAAAGTTTTCTATCTAATAGCAAAATAGCATAAGGTCATCCATGTCATATTTAACACAAAACGAGTGAAAGCAGGAACTTTTTTGATAGTCCTCGCTTTGATTTTGGGTCTAACGAGTTGGTGTGCCCTTTGAAGCAATAAAAGCCCGCCTTCGCATTTTTTTATCAAAATTTTATTCAAGCGAATAAACAGGAACTACTCCAATGAGAGGGGAGTAGTCGCGGGGGTATTCGCTCCTAGCGCCCAAAATTTTACAATCTAGAAAACACCGAGAAATACTCTTATTTATGCATTCACTTCGAGAAATCAGTATTTTGGTGCGTGTTTTTAGTTACAGCCTATTTAATTACGCCTTATTTTGCAACACTTTATTTGCAATTTCGACGAAATTTTCAAGAGGTACAAAAATAATACTTTACAGCTGATAATTAAGGGGATACGGTATTGGCTTTCATGTTGACTTTGGTGTTTATTGTTGTTGTTGCAAAGATTTCTAATGGTCAATCATCATTCAAATTTTTTATTTGGCGATTTTAATCGGCGATTTTATCGAAACTACCACATTATATAAGTAACAACATGTCGTAAAACTTCTAATAGAACAACATGTCGTTCTATTTTTCAACCCCCAAATTTTTTTTGACTTTACGCAGGGTACGTACTTCAAAATTTTAAAAAAGTACACTAGACCAAAAAAGTCAATTTGGCCATTTGTCGTCAAAAAGTGCCATTTTATCCAATGGTTATTGATTTTTGAGCATCAAAAAAAAAGATTTTGACTAAAAACTTCAAAAATAAAAAAGATTTTGGGTCCCAAAAAAGTACAAATCTTTTTAAAAAGTACAGTTACGTTTCCTGACTTTACGTCAAAAATGCAATAAAAAGCCGTTCACCCCCCTAATTTCAGCCTCAAACCCTGTCGTTATATTAGAGCATGTCGTTCTATTAGAAGCTTTACGGTATAAACATATTTTGAGTATATATAACAAATTTAAACAAATACGCGTAACATTTTGCGTTTAGCGCGTAACAATCATGCATCAGTAAAAATTTGAGTTTCCGAAAATTTTTTAATCTCAAATCTTTTATTGGAAATCCTGAAAAAGTGAGTATTTTTTCTTTTGAGTGTTAGCAAATCTTTTTTTTTCAACCTGCATTCACAAGCATAGTGACCGCGGCATCCTTTGGGGCCGTTTCCGTCCGGACGGCGCCGAAAAGTGAGACGATCGGACAGCCGGACTGCGGATTTTGCAGGACGGCGGACGGCCGCCGTCCTGCACAAAGAAAGTGGACGGCCGGCGGAAGGCCGGCGGAAGGCCGGCGAATTTTTTTTTACAACCGACGGTCGGGACACGGCCGGTGAATTTCAATTTAAAAAGGACGGCCAGCGGACAGCAGGTAGTAAAAAATTCAGTACGGGGACGGTGGAGGGCCGGTAAAAAAAATAAAGACGGTCGGCAGACCGTACGGCAGGGAAAAATTGTGATAGCACAATAAGTACGATATTGCAATAACAATTCGGAAACATCCATCTTCTAATGTGGATTTTTTTCCCGAAAAGATTTCACCACCCCAAACCAAATTTTTTTTTGAAAACCCAGTTTATAGTGCCGAAATTGTTAGAAAAACAACTTTCTTATCATTTTTTGCGCATAAGAATCACTTAGGAAACGTCTAAACACTATTTACAGTTAACGAAAAAAGGGCCCCCCAAGTGCACAAGTGCCAATTTGACGTCACTCTCAAGGGTAAGTTCACCCTTATTTTCCAGAAATGATGTTAAATCGAGAGTTGACTTTAATGAAAAGGAGTATTTCCAGGGCTTCGAATGAAAATTTTCAAAAAAAGGACATCTGGGTAAAAAAAGGACATTTTGACTATTTTTGAAGTAAATTATTTTTAAGGCAAAATGGGGGTAAATGGCATATTTACGTGGGTCATTTTGGCCGTTACCTTTTGTTCCGGCATTTTGGCTATTCCACTTTCGCAGGGGAACTTTGATGGGCGGAATTGCGCCCTAAAAGAATAAAAAACTGCTTTAAAAAAGCCAATTGAGGGGTGAATGGCCGATTTTCGCCCGATCTAGGGAAAAAATCCACAGCCGAAATGTCTGGGACAAAATGGCTAGGCCTTGATGTTTAAAATTTTGTTTTGAGGCGTATTCTTTCGAAATAACTGTGCCAAGCAGCAGTAACATTTCGCGATTGCAAAATCTTTCCAGTTTAAAAATTTTAAATTACTTTTTTAACATTCATGAGACCGATAATTGAGGAATTGGCCCACAAAAATTAAAAATCCAATTTATGACCTTATCTACTTTGACCGGTTTTCTTCTTGAAAAAATCTTAAAGTTGGGGTTGACATCAAAAAAGTGGGTTTCTGGGCCTTTAAAATTTTGAAATTTGGGATTTTTGGGTATTTTCGGCCATAGCGGGTCCAAAATGTGGGTGAGCGGGTCATAATTTGGGCAAAGGCACACCGCCATGATCTGGCGGTCATTTTAAGACCATATTCGAATTATAAAATATTGGCCATCTGGCTGTAGATTGAACAAGTAATATAGTCAGAATTAGGCCATTTTTCAAAATTTTTGCTAAAAGGGTCAGAACGCAAAAATTTGATAAGAATCGAGAAAGTAATCTCGAGAAGGCACACCACCGGGATGTGAGGAGCATTTTAAGTATAAATGCTCTAAATAATATATCAGCCATTTTGCTGTAGGTCACGACAAAGGACTAAATTTGGGGCAAAAAAAAGCCAAAATCACCAAAAATTCAAATTTTTGGCGCGAAATTCGAATTTTTTTCAATGTTTTGGCATTGTGTTGAGAATGTTTTGGATGTTTTGGAACGCATTCAATGCGCTACAAAAATATTTTTTCAGCGGGTCTAAATACTTGACCGGGTCTTGGAAAAATAGAAAAAATATTATAAAATACTGAAAAAGTCGAAATTTACCGGGTCTTTTTTTACCGGGTCTCATACAAATTACGGGTCTGAAGGCCGCGCGCTAGCGCAAGCGTGCGAAAAGGCAAGTTAAGCGGGTCTTCTGCGTTGTCCGAATCCAACAGGTCAAAAAATTTTGAAAAAAATCGCTAAAATTTTTAAAAAGTGTAACTTTCCGTTGGGGTCTTTTTTTACCGGGTCTTATACACTACCGGGTCTAAAGGCGCGCGCTAGCGCAAGCGTGAAGAAGGCAACTTTAATGAGCTAATACAGGTCTGCCGGGTTTTAACGGTTCACCGGGTCCCAACGACCCACACCGGGTCTGATCGCGCGCGCCAGCGCGAGCGTTTGGAGAGCCTAAATTCAGATTTTTATTGGGATCTTGGCGGGCTGACGCGCATTTTAGCAGCGCTTTAGCGCTGCTCCTAGGCTCAGACTAAACGCGAAGCGTTTTTCTTAGGCGGGTCTATCAGCTTATAAATTATTTTACCGGGCCCCAACCACCCTGG